>WOXC01008979.1:600000-948352 GCA_011680675.1 Gymnobelideus leadbeateri
CCCCATTGTGACTGCCCTCTATTGGAAGCTCTTTAACTTTAACAGCAGGAATCCAGAATTGAACATAATATTCTAAGTGTGAGCTAACATAAGGAAGAGGAATTATTGCCTCCTTACTTCTGGAAGCCACATCTTTTAAAATACATCCTGAGTCAACATTAATTCTCTTTTTTGGTTGCTCTGACTCATATGGAACTTTCAAGATGTGGGAAGCCACAGATCTTTTCTGGACACCAATAACTAGCCATATCTTCCTTATGTCATATTTATGAAGTGTCTCTTTCAAATCTAAGTGTAAGCCCTTAACTCTATTCCTAAATATTATCTTCTCAGATTCAGTCCAATGCTCAACCTTGTTAAGATCTTTTTACATCTCAACTTGGTTATCTAAGATTTATGTGTAGAAAGTATTAAAGAGTTACTACTTTGTGTCAACTGAAAATTTGATATGCTTCCCATCTATGCCTTGGTCAAAGTAACTGATTTCATCAGGTCTCTGGGGCTCAATTATCCTTTATGAATAGAATTCCCAGATCTACATATTCATCAGTAGTCTCTCTCCAGAGCACCAGCTCCACATTACCAATAGTTTATTTGACATTTCTAATTGGATGTCTTTTAGAGATCTCAAACTCAACTGATTCAAAACACGATTCATCCTCTTTCCTCAAACACATCCTTGTTCCTTCCTTCACCATTACTGGTGAAGTAACAACTGTTCTTTCAATCATCCCATTTTACAGCCTCAGATTCATCCTTTCCATAATCAGTGATCAAGCCTTGCCAATTCTACCACCACAAGATCTCACATCCATCTATCTAGCTCCACTCACATGGATGTTACAGAAATACAAGTTGCCTGGATTACTTTAATAGCTTTCTGGTGGGGGCCTGAGTCTCTTCCTTCACAGCTGCCAAGGTGATATTCTCAGAACACAAGTCTGACCACACCTGTGGGTCAGTCTCCTGCTCAAAAAGCTCAGTGGCTCCTTTTTGATGCTAGGATTCCTTTGCAACCTGGCTCCAGCCTACCTGGACTTGATTCCTCTTCTCTTACTATACTTCCTCCAAACTGGACTTTCATAAAAGATATTGCATCTCTTGTTTCTGGACTTTTGAATAGGATGTTTTCCCAGCTCCTCACCTGATTGCTTGTTTCTCCACCACTAATACATTTTCTTGGAATCCCTCTTTCAGCTCAAGAATTACCTACTAAGAGGAGGTCTTTCCTGATCCACAAAGCTACTAATACCTACCCATTCTCCAAAATCAAAGTCTATTTACTTTTATGTGCACATTTGTTTCTGCTAGGATGCATGATGCTTGAAGGGCCATTTCATTTGTCTGTTTCTAGTGCCTAGTATAGTGAATGGCACAAAATGGGCACTTGGTAAATGCCTGTCGAGTGACAAAAATGTTAAATAAATAATACAGAGCCAGGCATCTATCCCTTGGGCCCTCTCCTTGAGATCTCTATAAAGCTAGAATCAACTATCATCAGCCAGTCTTTGAGTTCAGCCATTTAACAAACTCTGAAATCATGTCTTTGTCCCCACTTTCTAGTCAATATTTCTCCAACTTTTTTCACAAAATAGTTAACTGGATACTTTATCAAATCAGATTAATTTGTATTTACAACATTACCTTGAAATAAGGTTGGTCCGGCATAATAAGTTTTTGTAATATTTCTTTTTATAGTTGTTCCATTTTTGGAAACCCAGGGTGTTATCTGTCCTCAGTGTTATGGTACTTCTGCTTTACTAGGATCTTGCAGATACTCAGTAATCACATCTACTAGTTCTTTCAGTACTTGAGTATGTAGTTCATTTGGATTAGGTGACTTGAGCTGATAAAGGGTGAGTAGGTGTTCTTTTATCTTCTTTATTATTTTGGATAAAAATTCCTAGTCAGCTATGTTTGTTGTCATTTTCAGGTATGGGGAACCTGTGACCACAAGACCATGTATGGCCTTCTAGATCCTTGGGTACAGCTTTTTGACTGAGTCCAAGTTTCACAAAACAAATCCTTTTATTAAGGAGATTTGTGCTGTGAAGTTTGCATTTACTCAAAGGTCCAGACTTAAGGACCTAAAGCGCCACCTGTGGCTTCAAGAACACAGGTTCCCCACCCCTGGCAAAGGTCATTCTATTTGGCAGACAATAGAGAACCAAAATAAGAGTTAGGCACCTACCTTGTCTGTTGTCAGTTATTATCCTTCTATTCATCCTAGGCACCTGTATCCTTTAAAGATACCTCTCCTCTCCTCCAAAACAAAACAAATAAACCATAAATCCTTTTTGGTATGCTTAGCTTTCTTCATCAGCCTTAGTTCATTCTGAGATTTTATACACACATATATACTCCTTCCTCTTGATTCAGTTCATACCCAAATTATTAAAAAAATAAAGTTGGTTGGTTAATTCCTTGTTCATCCATATCAATTTCTCTATACCACTTAATTTTTTCTTCTTCAGTCTTTACCTTTTTGTCTTTGGAATTTCATTCTCAAGAGTTCCCTATCTCTCCTGGTCTGACTTCCCTCATAGAATGTTAGTTCATGGTACTTTTCTTAACATTCTTCCTCCTTACCTCAGGACTTAGCAGAGTATCTGGAATAAAGTAAGAGCTTGATAAAGCCTTGTTATAATGAGAATCAAATCAAGGAAGGAATGAATGTCTGTCTAAAATGATGGCAGACTAGACTTTTTCTCCAGTCCCCATTAACTCTCAAAAAACACTTGCACCCCCCCTCCAGATTCACACACACACACACACACACACACACACACACACACACACACACACACAAATACACACCCCAAAAGAGCACTAGAACTAGCAGTTATGGGTCAATCCATATGACAAGAAAGTTCCACAAGATTAGAAGCTAAATATGACTTATGAGTTTAATACTGGAGAATTCTAATTCTTAAGGTACTTACTTAGCACCTTTCCCCAGCCTCCATTCTCTAGTAGAAGACACACACAAAGCCAAAAACTTATGTCTCTTTCAGGAATTCCCCTCAAATGGCAGATTTTGTTGGTTTACCCAATCTTTGCCTTTCTTTATTTCACTGCAATAAGCAAACCGTCATTGATTCTGCCCAGGAACAGCAGGTATGGTGATATCAGATGGGAAGAAGTAAAGTTTCCTTCTACCCGGGGTAGCCCCTAGGTTAGGTAATCACAAAGGTATAGAGCCTTTGCCCAAGATGCCTCCATCTCTGGAAAAAGTTGCAGAAGCTTATTTAGCACATTGAGAGAAGAAAAGAACAAGATTCAGGGAGCCAGTATAAGTGACTGCACCATATCTGAAGAAAAGGGAATGAAAGATAGATAGGGCCAGCTTTGTCTTACAAGAAGACTTAGGGCAGAGACTTGTGAGTGAAATGTAAATTCTCCAATGTGGGAGCAGGCTAAGGTAGCTTTATAATACAATTTTTTTGGCACATTCCAAGGCGGGGGGGGGGGGGAAGAAGGGAAGAGTTAGAAAGTGAATAACAAGGGAGTATAGGAAAAAAAGGTTAAAGACACCTAAGAATTCTAGAGGAAGAAAATTCAATTAAAACAAAGAGCACAAAGCAAGTAAATTAACATAGAGGACTCTAAAAATAGGGTGAGTATTAAAACCTTAAAAATTAAGATTCGCTAAATAAATAATTTATAACAGAGGAAGTTGCAACATTTCCTGATTGAACTCTAAGGGATTCCAAAAAGATAGAATGGTAAATGATCCCACAATGGTTCAAAAGACAAATTAAAAATATAAAAGAACAAGTTAGAAGAGAACAAATCATACAACTCACAGTGTGTGGTGCATAAATATGTGGTGCATAAATAATTAGCAGAGCAAAAAAGCTACAGCTTTGAGTGTCTCCAGACTTCTTAACTAGAAAGACAATCTTTTAGAACTTTCTAAATGTAGAAAACAATACTAACTGAAATATCTGGGGAAGTGGGGGAGGAAGGGATGGACATATGCTTCAAATTTCAATTCACATAGTGCTGAAATTTAGCAATTCAAATGGTGAACAACAAATGCTGCAACTTGTCAGTGAAAAGAGCTTTAAATATAAAGGAAAGGAAATTCAAATGACATTCTGCATCTCTTGAAACTACAGGAGGGGTGGAATGACATACTTTATAAAGCAAAGGAACTCAAAATGCAACCCAAAGTGACATACCCTACGGACCTCAGGTTAAGCAATGAAAAAGATAGCTATACAATAAGGGAGGGATTTGTATTTTCTGTGAAAACAAAAACAAAAAACCCTAGATATAGGAAGAATATTTAATTTGTAAATACCCCAGACAACAGAAATACAAAAAATAGAATTTCCCTTTGGTGATAACCTTTTGAAAGCAAACTTTATTACTGCAGCAATCTAAGGATTTATTAGTTACTCAACTTTTGTCAGAGAGAGAGAGGGATCTTGCACTATGCCCCTGGCTTGTGATCTCTTTCTTAAACTCTTCTTTTGTTTCCTTTTTTTTTGCCCCAAACAAAACAAAAACAAAAACAAAATCTGGCCCAGTCTTCACTGTCTAATAGAGGAGATAAAATACAAACAACCATGTTAAAAACAAATAAAAAACACAGATTGTCTCACATGGGAGATGTTAGACTGTAGTCAGGAGATAGCTAGAGAAATATATCTGAGAATTTTCTGCATAGAGATGACAACTGAGATCACCAAGGGAAACAGTAGAGAGGGAAAAAAGCTCAGGCCAGAGCCTTGGGGATATATATTCATTGAATTGAAATTGAAAGAATCTGCTAATTATCCCCTGAATGAAAACTCCCAAGAATATTGCAGTCAAATTTCAGAACTTTTGGTCAAGGAGAAAATATTGCAAGCAGTCAGAAAGAAATAATTCAAATATTATGGAGACAAAATCAGGATAACAAAGAATTTAGTAGCTTCCCTCTTAAAAGAGTAGAAGGCTTGAAATTTGCTATTCCAGAGGCCAAAGGAGCTAGGACTACAAATAAGAATCATCTGAGCAAAATTGAGTATAATCCTTTAGGGGAAAAATGGACATTCAATGAATTTGAGAATTTCCAAGCATTTTTGATGGAAATACCAGAGCTGAACAGAAAAATATGATTTAAAAACGCAAGATTTAAGAAAAGCATAAAAAAGTAAACAGGAAAGGAAAATCACAAGGGATTCAATAAGGTTAACTTTCTTTCCTATGTGAGCAGATGATACTCATAGCTATTAAGAACTTAAATCATTTTTAGGGCAGTTAGAAGAAGTATACATAGACAGAGGGCATGGCTGTGAGCTGCCTATAATGGAATGATACTCAAAAAAGTCAAAATTACCTTACAACCAAATGCAGAAAAGCAGAAATATTAAATGTATCCTTTTCAGATCAAGATGCAATAAAAATTACATTCAAAAAAGTGCCCTGCACAGATAGACTGAAAGATTAATGGAAACTAAATAACCTAGTCCTAAAGAACAAGTGGCTCTATGAAAAAACAAATCATAGAAACAACAACTTCATTAAAGAGAATGACAACAGTGAGACAACATACCAACATTTATAGGATGGTGCTAAAACAATATTTAGTGTAAAATTTATAGCTCAAAATGCTGCTATGAATAAAACTGTGGTTGTGATTAATAAAGAGGATCATCACATTAGGGAGATGATGATGACTTGCAACTGATTTTGATTTAAGTGAGAGAGGGCTGTGCAAAGTTACCAGTCTCACTTTCTCTTCCAGAGTCATCTGGGTCCAGGGGCCAGATTTCGCTCAGTACAACTAGAGACAGCCAAGGATGCAGAAGGAGACCTTGGACCTTTTAAGCTAAGGTCTTTTCAGGTTCTCACTTTGAGTGAGGTAATGCCCACTCAGTGAAAAGGCCTCTTTAAGAAGTGAGTCAAAGGCTGGCCCCTTTAATAAAAAAAATAAATAAAATAAATCAAGTTGAGGGGAAGACCTTCAGGGTTGTTGGCCAAAAGATGAAGTTGCTATTTACATCCATTCTGAGTCAGGAATACCCAAATGGTTAAGTAGTGCTTGAGGAGGGACCTATTGTTGTCCAATCCAGGAGATCCAGAGTGAATTAGGTTTAAGGTTTGGTCTCTGAGAAAGAAATCTATCTAGTAAACTAGGTATCCAAGTTAACTAGGTAACTTTCAGTCATTAAAAATATCCTCCTTGGGGGTGGCTAGGTGGCACAGTGAATAGATCACCAGCCCTGGAGTCAGGAGGACCTGAGTTCAAATCCGGCCTCAGACAGTTAACACAAAACTAGCAGTGTGACCTTGGGCAAGTCACTTAACCCCAACTGCCCTGCCTTCCCACCTCCAAAAAAAAAAAAAAAAGCAAAAAAAAAAAAAACCCATCCTCTCCAATAAGGGCAGAGGCCAAGAGGAGAGGAGAAGGGAAAGGAAGGAAGGGAAGAGGAAGAGATATCAAATAGAAAAAGATAAGATCAATTAATCGGGCATACAGTTAAAGGACATTGAAAAAGAACAACTTAAAAAGCCCCAATTAAACACCAAACTGGAAATACTGAAAATCAAAGGAGAGATAACCAAACTGAAAGAAAACCAATGAAGCAGTAAATAAAAAAGAGCTAATTTTATGGAAAATAAACAATGAAAATTGATTAATTTGATTAAATAAAAACAAATTAACAATATAAAAAATTAAAAGGGTGAATTCACCACCAATTATGAGGAAATGAAAATAATCAATAGGAAATTTTTTGCCCAAGTATATGCCAACAAATCTAAGTAAAATGCACGAATATTTACAAAAATATAACTTGCCCAGATTAATAGTAGAGGACATAGAATACTTAAATAACCTCATCTTAGGAAAGGATAACTGAACTTATTGATGAGCTTACTAAGAAAAAAATCCCCATGATCTGATGGATTTGCAAGTGAATTCTACCAAACAATTAAAAGAACAATTCCAATCTTATATAAACTATTTGAACAAAATAGACAAAGAAGGAGTCCTATCAAATTCTATTCATGAAACAAACATGGGGCTGTAAAATATGTCTAAAACAGGAAGAGCATAAACAGAAAAGGACAACTCTAGAAAATATAGGGCATTTTCCCTAATGGACATTGATGCAAACACCTTAAATAAAGTATTAGCAAGAAGATTATAGCAATATATCACAAAGATCAAACACTATGACCAGTTGGGATGTATAGCAGGAATGCAGGGCTGGTTCAATATTAAGAAAACTATCAGCAAATCTGACAATATCATTAATAAAACCAACAAAAATCATGATTATATCAGTAGATGCAGAAAAAGCTTTTGGTGGGAAAATTAGGAGCCAACCATTTTGGAGAGAAATTCGGAACTATACCCAAAGGGCTATAAAATTGTGTAAGCTGTTTGATCCATCAATATCACCATTAGGTCTGTAACCCAAAGAGGTTTAAAAAAAGGAAAAAAAGACCCATTTGTACAAAAAATATAGCTGCTCTTTCTGTGGTGGCAAAGAAGTCAAAACTGGGGGGATGTTCATCAAGTGGGGAATGTCTGAACAAGCTGTGGTATATGATTGTAATGGAATACTATTGTGCTATAAAAAATAAAGAGTCAGATGATTTCAGAAAAAAAAAACTGGAAAGATTTACATGAATTAAAACAAAGTGAAGTGAACAGAACCAAGAAAACATAGTATACAGTAATAGCAATTAATGCTCAACTGTAAGTGACTTTCTACTCTTAGTAACAGAATGATCCAAAACAACCTCAATGGATTCATGATGAAAATATTATCCACATTCAAACAAATAACTGATGGAGTCCGAATGCTGATCAAAGCATACTATTCTTTACTTTCTTTCTTTTTTGGTGGGGGGGGGTCTATGTCTTCTTTCACTACATGAATAATAGGAAAATGTTTTGCATGATTGCACATGTACAACCTATATAAAACTGTTACCCTCTCAGGGTGCAGGGAAGAACAAAAGGGAAGGAAAGAATTTGGAAATCAAAATTTAAAAAAACCTGAAATGTCAAAAATTGTCTTTACATGTAAATGGGAAAATATTTTAAAGAAAAAGAAAATGCTTTTTTTTTTAAAAATGCTTTTGACAAAGCACAACACTCATTTCTATTAAAAAAAACACTTGAAAGCATAGGAATAAATGGAGCTTTCCTTAAAATGGTAAGTAGTATTTATCTAAAACCATCAACAAGCATTATCTGTAATGGGGACAAGCTGGAAGCCTTCCCAATATCTGGGTTCATGAAGCAAGGTTGGATATTATCACCATTATTATGATTATGTTTATGTTTATGATGTCTATTATCAACATTATTAGATGATATGATGGTATACTTGGAAGAGTACTAGAAAATCTACTAAAAATCTAGTTGAAATAATTGACAATTTCAGCAAAATTTCAGGATATAAAATAATCCCATATAAATCATCAACATTTCTATACATTTCCAAGAAATAGAGAAATTGAATTTAAAAATAAGTGTAGACAATATAAAATACTTGGGAGTCTACCTGCCAAGATAAATCCAGAGCTATATGAACACAAGTATGCTTCAAACAAATTGTCATATCTAAGGAACTGGAAAAATGTGGGTATGTCAAACCAACATAATAAACATGACAATTCTACTTAAATTGATTTACTTATTCAGTGCCATACAAATTAAATTACCAAAAATTATTTTATAGAGCTAGAAAATATAACAAAATTAATTTGGAAGAACAAAAGGTCAAGAATATTAAGGGAACTAATGAAAAAAAGTGAAGGATGGTGTCTTAGCTGTACTAGATCTTGAACTGTATTATACAGCAGTATTCATCAAAACAATCTGGAACTGTTTAAGAGATTGAGTAGTGGATCAGTGGAATAGACTGGGTACACAATGTTGTTGTTTGTCCTTTGTTTTCAAAGTGGACTGATGACATCACAGGGTGACATCTGAACTTGCAGGTGAATTGGATTTAAATGAGACAGAGTATCACAAAGTTGTCAGTTGCACTCTACCAGAGTCACTTAAGTCCAGAGGCAAGACCAAAGTCAGGATTAAATGAGGGTCCAGGATACAGTGGATGACCTAGGCATCTTCCATATCTAAGTTCTAAGTGCTCCACACCATCTATTTCAGTCATCTTCATGGCCATTAAAAAACAAATTGTTCTCATCTGTCCATTTTTCCACAGAAGTCTTCAGATGCTTGGAGTAGACATTGTCCTAAGTAATCAATGGGTTTGAAGCCCATCAATTACCATCAACCTGGTTTAGCCTGTCTGCAGAGACTGGTTGCTGTGCATGTTACAGCTTCTTGGAGCCACAAGTGAGAGCTGAGTGCCAGGTAGACCCCACGTCACCAAAGGTGGATGAGTAGCCCTTAAAAGGGCTCAGCAAGTCCTCATACCAGATATATATCCTGGGTATACAATAAATAGTAGGTAATGACCACAGTAATATAGTGTAGCTTTTGGGACAGGAACTCACTATTTGAAAAAAACTGCTAGGAAAACTGGAAAGCAATTTAGCAGATACTAGATATACACTAACATCTCTCTCATACCACATACCAAGATAAGGTCAAAATGGGTACATGATTAAACATAAAGGGTGATACCATAAGCAAATTAGGGGAGCATGGAATAGTTTAGCTGTAAGCTACATGGATATGGAAGAGTTTGTGACAAAATAAGAGGTTAGAGAGCATTACAAGAAGTAAAATGGATAATTTTGGTTATATTAACTTAAAATAACTTTTTACACAAACAAAACCAATGTGATCAAAATTGGAAGGAAAACAGAACACTGAAGAAAAAATTTTACAGCAAGTTTCTCTGATCAAGGAGGGCCTCATTTCTCAAATATGTAGAGAACTCAAATTTATAAAAATATAAGTTACTCCACTACTGATAAATCATCAAAAGATATGAACAAGTAGTTTTCAGACAAAGAAATCGAAGCTATCTATAAGTTATGTGAAAAAATTCTCTGAGTCACTATTGATTAGAGAAATGCAAATTAAAACAACTCTGAGGTAACATCTCACACCTCTTAGATTGGCTAACAGAAAAATGAAATGGCAAATCTTGGAGGGGGATGTGTGAAACGGGGACATTAATGCAAAGTTGGAGGAACTGCAAACTGATCCAACCCTTCTCTAGAGCAATTTGGAGCTATGCCTAAAGGGCTATAAAACAAGTCATACCCTCTGATCCAACAATAGCACCACTAGGTTTGTAAACCCAAAGAGATTAAAATGATTTATATATACAAAAATATTTATGGTTACTCTTTTTGTGGTGGCAAAGAATTGGATATTGGGGACTTGGCCATTAATTGGGGAATGACTAAAGAAATGTTGGTATTGGCATACTATATGCCATTAAAAATGATGTACAGGGACGGCTAGGTGGTACAGTGAGTAGAGCGCCAGCCCTGGAGTCAGAAGGACCTGAGTTTGGATCCGGCCTCAGACACACACAAACAAACAAACAAAAAAAAACCTAGCCATGTTACTTTGGGCAAGTCACTTAACCCCAATTATCCTACAAAAAAAAAAAAAAAGCAAGAAAAAAGGGGGCGGCTAGGTGGCACAGTGAGTAGAGTGTTGGCCCTGGAGTCAGAAGGACCTGAGTTCAGATCCAGCCTCAGACACTTAATGCACACACAAACAAAAACCTAGCCTTGTGACCTTGGGCAAGTTACTTAACCCCAATTGCCCTCCAAAAAGCAAAAAAAAAAAAAAAAAATGGACAGGATTTTTTCAGAAAAACCTGGAGAGACTTACATGAACAGTGAAGTAAGCAGAAGCAAGAGCACAGTGTGCACAGTAAGAGGAATACTGTATGATGATCAACTGTGAATAACTTGGCCTTTCTCAACAATACAAACATCCAAGACAATTCTTTTATTTTTTTTTTAAAGCAATTGGGGTTAATTTAATAACTTGCTCAAGGTTACGCAACCAGTCATTATTTATGTGCGGGTGCTCATTTTCTGAAGTTGGAACCAATCCTGGGTCCTCCTGACTCCAGGGCCAGCACTACTCACTACGCCACCTAGCTGCCCCTATCCAACACAATTCTGAAAGACTTATGATGAGAAATGCTGTATACCTCCAGAGAAAGAACTGAAGGAGTCTCAGTGCAGATTGATGTCTGCTATCTTTTTACTATTTTTGTATTTTTTTGTCCACACTTTCTTTCACAATATGACTACTATGGAAGTATGTTTTGCATGACTGCACATGTCATAGTAAATTTCCTGCTGTCTCAGGGAGGGGGGATGCAAGAGAAGAAGGGAGAGAACAGCGAATTCAAAATTTTAAAAATGTTATAAATTGTTTTTACATGTAACTAAAAAAACAAAATACTAAATGGGGGAAAAACATATTTGAAAGGGCAGGGATGAGAATAGGAACAGCTATGTGGCACAATAGATAGAATGCAGGGCCTGGAGTCAGGATGACTCATCTTCTGTAGTTCAAAGCTGGCTTTAGACAGTTAAAAGAAGCTTTCACCACGACTGCCAAAGGAATCCATGCCACAAAAGATTAGTTAATAACCTTGGCTACAAAGTGGTGGCTAAATTGAGCCTTGAAAAAAGATAAAAGATTCCAAAAGGAAAAGGTAAGGAGAGAGTTTACATGAGATGTGGAACCTGAGGAAAGTGCAGGCAAGAAATGAAATGCCAAATTTGGAGAACAGGATGAAGGCCAGTTGGTGGAAAGAAGCATGAATGAAGGGAAATCATGTGAAATCCATGCAGATTAAATGGCTAAAGTCAGATTTTGAAAGGCTTTCAATGCCATCTAAGACCTGGGGTCTATGAGGTGTCTCAGAGGACTAGCATCTCTGGTGTGACAGCTTGCTGAGCCCTTTTCAAGTCTCCTCATTCATCTTTGGTGTCCACCTTCAGCCAAATCTCTCCTGCAGCTCCAAGAAACTAGAGTTCCATGTCCACACCTTAGTAAATGGTTTTGGAAGGACAACTAAACCAGGTTGGGGGAAACCAACAGGCCTTATATCCCTTGGTGAGTTAGAGATATGTCTATCCCAAGCATGTTAAGACTTTCCCTGGTGGAATGAGCATATAAGAATAATTTGTTCCAAGAGCTATAAAGGCAGCTGACGTAGGACCTATGAAGTGCTTAAAACTTGATGAGATATCATCCTGAGCTATCACCAGTCATCCTGACTTTGGTCATGCCTCAGGATTTTGATGATTCAGGAAAAAAGAGTAAAGCTGAAGACAGAGCAACTCTCCCTCAATTAAATCCAATTGACATGTAATTCAAGAATTCACCCCCTAATGTCACTGGTCCTCTATGAAAATGAAGGATGAGCAACGAGATCTGTTCCAGTTCTGAAATTCCATGACCATCTAATGTCATTGGTCCTCTATGAAAATGAAGGATGAGCAACAAGTTCTGTTCCAGTTCTGAAATTCCATGATCATCTATGTTCTCAACAGAATATTGGATTTGAACATTATCTCAGTGGCCCTGTATCTGAATAAGAATTACCTGATAAATAGTCATCCAGTCTCTTCCTGAAGATGTATAGTAAAGATGAATTCATCATCTCCTAAAACATCTCTTGCTACTTTTGAAAAGCTTTGATTGTCAGGGTGCAGCTGAAACTTTCTTCCCTGTGACTTTTACCTGTCAGAGTCAAGTAAAAACAAGTCTACTCCAGTGGGTAGAGCCCTAGGCGTGTAGCCAGGAAGATCTGAATTCAAATGTGGCATCAGATACTTACTAGTATCAGATACTTACTACCTGTGGAACCCTGGGCAAATAATTTAACCTTTGTCTCAGTCTCTTCAATTGTAAAATGGGATAATAATAGCATCTACTGTATGCAGTGTTTGTGAGGATCAAATGAGAAAATAATTGTGTAGCACTTCACATAGTACCTAGCACATAGAAGGCAGTATAATAAATGCTTATTCCTTTTACTTCTTTGTTGCTCCTCCTTGAGATGACAGTCTAATGCCTGAAGACTGCTCTCATCGTGTCTTCTCCAGGCTAAATATCCTGAGTGCCTTTAACTCATATCTTCTATCTCTAGTTCCGCTCATCATTTCTGTCATTTTCCTTTGGGCACACTCCAGTTCATCTTTTTTTCTCCCTAATGATGTTGTAAATACTATGATTCTATGGACTGTGTACAACATAAGAACATTATAAGTTCCTGCTGAATGAACAGATTAGCAGTATTTAATGAAATTCTCTTAAATTGTATCTCAGTGTTCTAAAACCATAGTGCCTTTAAAATGTGATTGTAATCTTTTGGAGATCAAATGCAATAACATATAAAGTGCTCTGAAAACCTTAAAGTACTTTATACATGTTATTTTGTAAACTATTTTTAGTTGTTTTAGGACTGTTGATCAAGCTTGGCAAGATAGTTATTTGGTGCTCCTAAAAAGTATATGCAAATGGAAGAAAATTAGATCAGTGTTATACTATCTTTCCCCTCAGAGATATTTAGATATTCCATATTAAAAACTATTAAATTGTACCTTTTATCACAATCAAAACATATGAAAATATATGGGGATAGATGAGCCTTCCATCAGTAGATTATAATAATGCTTGCTAACTTTGACTTGTTTACATTTCAGAGGTTCTCTTTCTGACCTTAGGAGCTAATTTACCATAATCACTAGCCTTGATAATAAGAAAACACCATGGGAAATTTTCCACCTGGCTTTAGATGAGCATGAAATTATTTTCATCTTCTATTAAGTGTCAAAAGCACTGGGAACAAACAGATTACATACCATTGTTTTCATCAGGTTTGCAATGGGTTTCTTCTTACTCCCGAAGATAGTTGGCATTTCCTGACAAAAAGAAAAGACCTTTTTACTTAAATGGAATAAAGAAACAAAAGAAACCAAAATTTAAACATTTCATGTTATAAATCTATAGCAAAAAAAAGACAAACAATGAATAAATAAAAAAGCAAACAGCTACAATTTTTAAGTACTGTCCTTAGTTACTAAAATTTATGAACAAATAATGTATTACAAATTACTAGTTATGAGGTTTTACATTTGTTTAATAGGGAATAATTTGCCCCAATTAAATGGACTCAACTAAGGCTTTTTTTTTAGATTACTAAAACAAATTAAACTTTTTAAAATGATAATTTAGGTGATCTTCAAGCCTTTCTAAAATTGATCATAAAAGTTTCTAAGTTCTATTCTTCCTGGTTTTATTAGTTATATTAAGATAAATTAAGTGAGATTAAAATCTGATTTGATTTATTTACCTTTGAAAATGAAGACCGTTTTAAGGGTTACACATCCTCAGCCTCTGACGAAAGCGACCTCAATTAGTCAAGTCAGAATGTCTTTAATAGCTTTGTGTTTATTACTTCCAGCACGGAGCGAGGTGTTCATTAAGGTACCAAAAGTCTCATAAAAATTCCAAAGTTGCACTAGTGAAAAAATGCTCAACAAGATGAATACTAATCACATCTTTTTCAGAAAATTCAGTAGTTATTTTAAAACCAGTTTTAAACAAGATTTGGTTTTAATATGGCACTCAGGCAGAGCAATACCATTTGGAGTCTTTAAACAGCATTTAAACCTACTGTGAGTATATGACTGTACATTTAATTTTATACCATTTTTAAACGGTGCACAATGTTTAGTGTGACCCTTTTATGACAATCATGGTTAAAGGATGTTTTTCCCTGTTTACTACTATTTATGAAGGCTTTTTTAATAAGAAAAAAAAACTGTTAGCTCACACACACGGCTTTTCTTTCAAAAGTTTATTTAGTATCAAGCAAGAAGAGACTCTGCTTAACACTACAGAACATTTCAAGACTTGAGTTACAAAAGAATACCACATTATTTGCATTTGTAATTGGCTTCCCTTTTTACACATCTTTGCAAGAGAAAAAACTAGCATATGGTTGAAAGATAGAACTAAATTCTGTGGACAACCTTTAAAAGGAAAGGTGAGGCTTATGTTAAAAGAATGGATTAACATGTTTAGTAAACCTAATTTTTGTTTAACACTAGTTAATCAAAGGTTATTTTTTTTCTTTTGATCTCCTATTTGTCATATACAGACTGGCAATAACAAAGTTCCTTGTTTTACATGTCTTTCTGTCCAGTTTGTTGTTTCAACAAAGTAGTTTAAATTCAGTCCATCCATTCAGATTTTAAGCGCTTTGATTTATTAAAAAGGGATTGTTCATAGAAAAAAATTACTTTGAACAGTATACAGGACTGGTGGAGATTGGATATTTCACAACATCAGACAGTACAATCAGTATCTGGCATATGGCTGGTCTCTGTAGATTCCCTTTGTAGTCCTTGATGAAGGTGCCTTATGTCTTGAGTTAGTCCACTCTTCTTGTCCTAGAGAAGGCAAGATTAATCATAATTAGATCGCTGTTATTGATGCTAGTATGGTTTAATTTTTCAGAGTCTAACTTAGCATTGAATCAATGGACAAATGTCATCTTGAATGTGTAAAGAGAGAATCTGTCTGTTGAGACCCAATTCAAATACTGCTGCTTCCATTCACACTTTCTCTAATGTCCCTCTTCAGCAATTATCTCTTCTCCTGGTAGACCTTAGAAAATATCTGGTTTATACCTGTCTTATATATTTAGTGGGCATTACCATTCCCCATCCTTGGGGTGCACTTCCTTCTCGGCCATCCCTACTTTCCTTCAGGGTTCAGTTCAAGTGCCACTACGAACATGAGGGCTCTCCTACTCTCCCTTGTTGTTAGCCCCTTCTGTGTCAAGTCATGTTTTTTTTTTTTATTTTAATTTTTGTATGATTCACACTGACATATGTGTATGTGGACAGAGTGAGGATCTTAGGAGTCAGGAAGATCTGAGTTTGAATCTTGTCTCAGGCACTTGCTAGCTTTGTGTGACCCCCTGTCAAAGCACTGAACCTCTCTTAACATTAGTTTTCTCATCTGTAAAGTAGGGATAATAACAACATTGTTGTCGGGCTAAAATGAGTTAACATTTGTAAAGTTCTTTTAAGTCTTAAAGTACTATAAAATTGTTAGTTATTATATGTGCATGTATGTATATACACAAATATTTTTCACCCTGAGGAATATAACTTCCTTTGAAAGTGGGAAGTATTTAATTATTGTTGTCATTTGATCCAGAATACATAATGTAGTTCCTTGCATAGAGGAGGTGTTTAGTAAGTGCTTATTGAAATGAATCAAGGAAGGAAAGAATGCATTACAGTCATTTGTGTATAACCTGTACCCATGGTACCAGAATAAATTCCAGAGGAGCGATAATTTTATCTTATCCATTTTTTCTGTCTCTGTTAACACCCAACAAAGTGCTAAATAAATGTTTGCTTGGGTTGAGTGAAAAATTCCATGGCAATTTATTAAAACAAAATTTCAATGGAAATAGAATCACATACAATAGAGCTGAAAGGGACTTTATGAGATCATCATGTTCTCATCTGACAGATAAGGTGAGGTTCAGAAAGGGAGGGAGTTACATATCTATGTATGTCATATGGCTGTGGCAAAGCTAGGCAAACCACCTCTCCTGCCTGGCAGTCCAGGGATCTTTTCTATCACACTATAATAAGCCACAGCTGCATTAACTAAAACTAAGTACTCAAAAAAAAATCCTTCTTTCCAACTAGTTCTACAATTATACTCTTCCTCATACATACTCATTTAAGAGTAGTCTAAATGTTAAGAATTAAACTGTTGTCAATTCTCTAGTCAATGGCACTATCTTTATAAATGGGCTATGTTCTCTAGTCATTGGCACTATCTTTATAAATGGGCTATGTTATAGAAAAAGAATCAAATTCCATTTCAATGAATGGTGAAAGAAAATAAAATGGAATGGCAAAAGACACAGGCAGGTAATGTAAGAAGAAGAGATAATGTAGCACTTTAATGAATCTTTTTATAGATGAATGTGGAAAATAAAGTTCTGTTGGAGGGAAATTTATGTGCTTTAATGAGATGCTGTATATTTTATACATTCTGATACCAAGCATAGTAGACAAAAGTATTAAAAGCATTGTCATACTGAAGGCTTTGCCGTGAAGTTGTTTGTGAACCACAGCTTGTTCAACAATTTCCTTAGTGAATTCCAGATCTGAACATCAAAGAGTTAACTTCTGTGCTGTAACATACAGCAATTTAAAAGCTATGCTGTCCACAGAGACCAATTTAAAAAGCTGTGAGGGAAAAATGCTTAGAATGACCTCTTCTTTTGATACAAACATGCAATCAGTTACGTCCCCTCAAGCTAACTTGCATCAATTTAAGTAGACAGCATTCAGCAAACCAATGTATTTTTATAAGTGTTTGTTACAACAAACAAAAATCCTAGTTGAGGTCATCATTGCTTCAGGCAGGCGATATAACAAAATGCACTTCAAAAGGAACACCAGAAAATGGTTTTCCAGTTATGTTCAGAAAAATGTCATAACATCCATTAGCTGGTATCCTGATTCACTTGCGCTGCTTACCAGAAATGCATGGGCTTTTGAGCTTCTCAACTAATTGAAGATTTCATGTCCTCTGATCTTTAGCCAAAGATTTCACATTCATCTTTCAAGAAAAGGTGCTTTTTTAATGGGCATTCTGCTGTCACTACAGATTCTTTTAATTAAACCTGTCATTGCTACACTTACAAATGGTTCAGAGATGTAATCTCCACCTGTATTATGCTTTTACCATGAGTTGTGGAGTTGTTTCTACATTAGTATATCAATACCCTTAAGCCTATTATCTTTCTAAATGCATCTGTAATCTTATGTAACGACTACGAGTATGACTTTTTTGAGAATCCAAAATGGAAAATAAATTTTAATATATATATATATATATATACACATACACATGTATGTATACACACATGTGGAAACACATACACATATACTCTAATCCATAACAAAAAAAGGAACCTAAAACTATTAACTATGTCCTCATTTTACTTTTATTGTTTAGGGGCAACGAAACTTCAAAGGAACTACACTTTTAAATATCTTTAGTCCAGTGAACTCTGATAAATTTGGCAAAGTTATGGCAATAAAAGAAGAAACTTCATCCCTATGTTTGTGGAATTTCATGAGCCAGGATTTCATATACCACCTAGCATAGATTTTGTCACCTTTTGATATTAAAGGGCTCTGTGAAAATATCTAGGTAAGCACAAATGGACTCATAGAAGACTGTTTTTTATTTTAATGTAGGCTAGAGATTTCCTCTTGGACGATAGATTTCTTTGACTGTCTTTTCCTTTTCTACTTGGGAGTTCATTTTGTCCAGTTACTCACCATATGAATCATAAGTCTCTTCACTAAGTCCATGCCCATAATCATAGTAATCAGCACCACTGTATTAAACAAAAACAAAACAAAACATACACACAAAAAGAACAAAGTTCAAATAGGTAAAAAAGTATAGCAAATTATTTACTCTGACTCAATAGAAAACTCAGAATAAAAGGGAGGCTGATTAAGAAAAAAAAAAGGAGTTCCCTAGTTGAGATGAGAGAGTATTTATTATACTACAACACCAGGACCTGGGTATTATTAAATTCTACTTTCTTCTTTCTCCAAAATCTAATCAAATAAATCTTACATAAGAAATTCAAAGAAAGATTTGTTTGACTATTTATGTGTATATCAGAAGCAGGATTAGGGTTAGGCAAAGCAGGATATCTACTACATAGGGCTATTGATATAGTAACCCTCACATTCTTTTAGAAATAAGTGGTTTTCCATGGAAGTGTTATGCAGTTATATTATTCTAGTTTGAAAATTTTCTTAGAGCAAATGCAATCTTGTGCTCTGTTATGTTTTACTACTTGTCTAGGAAATACAAAGGGGAGTAGATTGGTAGCAAAATAAAACTATGGTTAGGTAACAAGAGGTTAGAGTTTCTGAGAAAGGAACAGAGTGGGGGAAAAACACAACACATTAGAAGAACAATGAGAAATGATTTTATTTAATATGCATTTAATAAATGAATACACTTTAAAGCCTTAAAATTCTCTCCATGGCATATGACTATTTACTTTGTGATATGGTCCACCTGTAGCCCATGAAACACAGGAGGTAGGATCTTACATATTCCTAAGGGTACACAAATATTCTAGACTTATACATGGTGATCTGAGTATGGGTTTATCTATTTTTTCCTACTTTACTTCCCTACCAACCACAGTATTTCAGAATGCAAAGATTATGCATATACTATTTAAAAATTATTTTGAGATTCAGAACTTAACGGCAAAAAGAGTACATCCATATACAAAGCAGAATAAACTTTAATATTCCATGTAAAACTGCAACTCTTTTGTGTGCTGCTTGCTTTTTCATAAAAAAAAAACATGATACATTCTACATGTTATTTTCAAAACTGCCCTGCTTGTGTTTCCTTCTGATCTGTGATAAAATGAAAAGCTACAAGGGTCTTTTTGGCCCCCTCTCATCCATTTATGAATAAGTATATGTATTTTGAGCAAAACAAACCTCTATAGTGATAATGTCCATAATGTCTATCTCTGCACCTTGTGTCTATTCCCTTTATTCTGGAAACATGACTGTTCACTACACTGATCAGAATTCTTAAGTATTGCAAAGTTGTTTTTCTTTTCTCTCTTTCTTTATCATGCTATCCTTAGTATACATCATTCTCTTGCCCCTCCTCATTTCACTCTACGTCAGTTCAGACTACCCAGGATTTTATCAAATTGTTCTTGTCATTATTTCTTATAGTGCCTTAATACTCCATTATGTTCATATGCTGCAATTTGTTCAACTCTTCTCCCATTGTCTAAGAGGTCACTGATGACATCCCCTTAATATTATAGTTCTTTTCCTTTCCCCATTTTTGGATCAGGGCATCTGCTTAGCTTGTGACTGTTTCCTCCCCTGTATTATCTTCCCTCTCAACCACCTCCTGTGTAGCCTCACTTTTTTCTCTCTTCAGTTTGATGTTTCTAGACCAAATTCAATACTCCTTGGGTTCAATACTCCTTGGTCTATTTCAGATAAAAGGTGTATTTTATGCTCACTCTATCCACCCCTTCCTCTACTTTTATCGATTTTAGTGTACCCTAATTATGAGAACAAGCTCTTCCTCTCTTTACTCCTCCTTCTACTCTCTTAAAGAATCCCCTTAAGCCCCCTTTAACCTTTGTCTTTCTTATTTACTTCAATAAACATTTAAAGTTTCAGAGTTTAAGACTCTGCAGGACACTAGTTTCCTCTTTTCTAACTAGAACTTAAGCAAATACATACCCACATCCCTTCTAATTTCTCAAATATATTTACCTTTTAAGGTTCTTAGGGACTGTAGTGTTTGTGACCATCTATGGTCTTTTCCTCAGAAATTCTTGAATGAATTAAATTATTTAATTCTATTAAAAGGTCTGTGGCTCCCTTGTCTCCCCTTTCCCCAATATGATTTATATTCAGCTTTGAAAGGTAAGTAATTCTTGATTTTAAATGTACTGGGATATTGAAATATCTGTGTGTGTATGGGGTACTTTGTCCTTGACACATTCAGGTCCTCCTGCTTGCTCATGGTCCAGTGTTTCTGGAAAATATAGCAACTCAAAAAGAGAAGTTCAGAGGAACCCGTAACATTCTGCATTTCTGGAGTATAAGAAGTCATACTATAGGTTGTCACTGAATTTCTTGAACAGTATTTTACTGTGAACTTCAAGATTTTGCTAGAGTAGGTAGCCAGCCTCCCTAGCTAGAAGTCTCTGCTTGACCGTCAGGGGTGAGGAACCTGCAGCGCTGAGGCCACATGTGGCGTTCTATGTTCTTGAGTGTGGCCTTTTGACTGAGTCCAAGTTTTACAGAACAAATCCTTTTATTAAGGGGTTTGTTCTGTGAAGTTTGGATTCAAAGGGCCCTGAAAGAGGACCTAGAGGGCCACAGGTTCTTGACCCCTCATAATTCACAGTCTTCACTATAGTGCTGTGGACTCTTCAAAAATTGGCTGCCATATAAGTACAAAGAATATTATGAGTTAATATATATATATGTGTGTATATATATATGTGTGTATATATATATGTGTGTATATATATGTGTGTGTATATATATATGTGTGTGTGTATATATATATATATATATATATATATATATATATATATATATATATATATATAGTGTTCTACAGTTAACAAAATGCTTTCCTCACTGTTGCCCTAAGGCAACCTGTCCAAGGAATACTATCACCATTTTAGAGATGAGGGAACTGGGGCCTGGAAAGAGGGTGGGCCTAGACTTCAGGATTTAGGGCTCCAAATTCAGTGCTCTATCTACTATACTATTTTAGTGACCTCAATTTTAATTTGTAGCTATTTTTATTTCTTCAGATTATCTCAGAAAATGGTAAAATATCACAGAGCACAAGATTTGAGCTAATAAAATACATGGATGGGTATTTTTAAGCTAATAATCTAAATTCACAACACCATCACTGGAAACCTAGTATTTATAAAGAAAAACATGGGACGATGAATTATCCCATTTTGCAGGAGATGAAATTGTATACAAAGTTTAATTGACAAGTATGGATAGGTCTATTGAAAAGATGGTCTTGGTTAGAGCAAAAGATAAAATTCGTGCAAAATATTAATCAACACATAGGCAAGGTATGATGAGCTTTTATGTATTCATTTTATAATATTAGTAATTTTGATTTATCATTTGGTAACTCTGGTATTTTCACTCACCTACTCTCCCAGTGTGTTTTTTAAAGTCCCTTTACTTAATTTTATAGTGAAATAATATCTTACATTTGTTACTTTTTTCCTGTTTTCATGGAAATAAACACTTAAATTATTATGAGATCAAGTAAGATTATTCTAACCATACATATCTACAATCTTCTTATTTGTGTATACACTTTAAATATCCTACTAGATTCTATGCTCTCAGAACAGGAACCATATTTCACTTGTTTCTCTGCCTACCCTGAGCTTTCCTGTGGATATATGTTTAATGAATGACTTCTTATTGAAACTATGGGGAAGGGGAGGAAGTGGATCAGAATATAAAAAAAAAAACAAACAAACACTCGATTGACTTGTACAGCATTTTAAGATTGGCAAAATGTATCAGCTTATTTTATTCTTGTAATAATCCTGTGAAAAATGTATTGTGTTGTTATACTTATTGTACAGAGGATGAAATTAAAGCCTAGAGAAGTTCAGTGACTCATCTATAGTCACACAACTGAAAGAGTCAAAACAGGATTTGAATCCAGATCAGTTTGTCTTCCTAGTCTTTTCTTTCCACTAAACTAAGATACCTCTCTCATTAGATTCAATTCAACAAACATTAAGCAATCATTCTTTGCAAAGAAAGCACTATGCATACAAACATTAAAAAAATGACAGTCACTGTTATTAAGAAGGTACCTGTTCTGGGAGTTGTGACAGACACACAGAGAAGTAGATACCAAATTTTGTGTTGTAAAGAGTAAAGAGAGATCTAGACCAAATGCTCCAGGCCAATATAAGAGAAACATTTCAAAGGGGAAAATCAGTGAAGGTTATAGACCCCTTTACATAAGATTATCAAAGGACTTTGAAACTCTTATTAAACTCAGAAAAAATTATTCATTCATTTATCAATCGCCTATTACATACAAGGTGCCAGTAGTGATCTATTCCAAGTCAAAAAGGTCTACTGCAAAGGCAATCTTGTTTAGAGCCACAGATCAAATTTATGCAAAATATTAATAAACACATAGGCAAGGTAGCACACACCATTATGTTATCATTTTATAATATTAGTAATTTTTATTTATCATTTGGTAACTGTGGTTTTACTCACCTACTCTCCCAGTGTTTATCAGTTCAAAAAGAAAATTTCCTTTTGGGGATCTCTTTAACACAGGCCAGAATTAAAAATGGGGACTTGCTGTCTTCGCAATACTAACCTCTGAACTGGGGGATTATAAGTATCCTAATTTAGTCTGGCAATTTAGTAACAAAATAATTTTATATATGACAATTGAAAACTTTAAACTTTGCTACCATTTCACTCAGTATCTCATAAAATGATGACTCCTTATGTGTTGTTTTGTGATTCTAGATACTTTAGGAAGGATTATTAGAGTTGTCTTTTCTCCCTCAATGTTTAGAAAAGTCTTTGTACTGTTTGCTAAAACATGAAGATAGAAACAAACAAAAAAAAAACTCGGCTAACTAAAAGTATTTGGTCATAGAATAGTTAAAATCAGAAGGCATTTTGCCAAAACAATTTAGCGAATAATACCTGAAAACCTAGTATTAGAGAAAATGAACCTGTCTTCCCAGCAAAGTGTAATACTTTCATCATAAAGGCTCTTTGGATAAAGCTTTAATGTTCTTGAGAATTTTATCTTTGTCCTTCAGATCAAATGAGGTAACCTACTCATAACATTGAAGGCAAAACTGTCTCTTTGGAAATAACTCCTGATTGTTTAACTCTGCACAGTAAATGACAGGTGCTGAGAATAATAAACACATGGGAATACAATTGCTTTTTGGATAAACCAAGCTTTTTTTTTATTAAACATTTCCATCATCTAACTGTGAAGTAATTAACATAGATTCACATTAAAAATTTCCATCTTTGGACTCATTTAACAGAGAACATAAAAAGGGAGAACCTATCCATACCCCATGCCCCCAAAATTTCAAGGCTACAAGTAGCATAATTTGGTCTGGTAACAGATAAGACAATCTTAGTTTTGACAAGTAAAAACTTTAAACTGACATTTGCTATCATTTCACTCAGTTTCTGATTATTTATTGCAAGACTGTCATCAAGCCTGGAAGCCTAGAGCAGCTGAGCCCCATTCTTGTACCTGTCAGTTCTGTCTGAATTGGTTTTGCAGCATTTCATTTCATAGACTTTGAATGTCTATTAAACAAAGATGCATTACACTTCAAAGATATAAACTGCAAGTCTAACATATGCTATATGAGGGAAAGGGAGAAGAACCCACTCATTTACATAAAAAGTATATTAATATCCTTTTTAATGGGCATCTCTCATACCTCAATTTAAAAAAAAGTGAAAAAAAAATAAAGGTACTCAAATTGGTTATAAATCACTGCAACGATCATATACATGGGGAAGCTGGGCCAAAGAAAGGTAAAATCACATGGTCCAAAGCATATAGTGAGCTAGTGACCAAGGGAAGAGCAAAGGCTCTTATAAAAACTATCCTAAAACAGAAAGAAAAAAAAGTGAGAACTATTAAAATTGGAAATAGCATTTAATGATATGATATGGACACTCAGTCCAGTTTTTCCTATTACAATATTATGTCCCCCAAATGAGGACAAAGAATGCATGCAACAGATTTGTTCATTAGTAAATATTTGCTACTCAATTAAGTGGAAGTGTTGTTTTTGGAGGAGTGGTCTTTTTCTCAGAGCTGTTGTAGAAGGGGTAACTAAATCACAGGTAAGAGAATTATTCAGGTGAGTTAACCAGTAAAAACATCATTTCAAATCTAGAATTCTGTTCTATAAATATTGGTAAATCCTATTTATTGTGAAGGGTTCTAAACATAAAGCCATTTTTTCCATGTTCCAATGGATGGACCATAAAATCAACTCCTTATTAATCTGTTCAGAACAATTTCTATAATGAAGAGCTTCTGAAGGTGGGAGTAAGCTATGTAGCTTCTGGGTTTAATAAAATTGTGATGAATTGGTTTGAATGATTAGTACTATCTCCCTAAAGAAAATATCATAACATCACACAATACAATGTCTTAGTTGAATATTTTTCAACATTTTTCTTTTCTCAAATAAAAAATTAAGAATTATTTTATAATTCGGTGTCCTTAATTTCCATTTCCACATAATTAGTGGTTTTATTTTTATGACTTCTTTATTTCCTAATTCAAATAATAAAACTTTTAAGTAAACCAATTTTATTAATAATGTTGATTAAAATAAACATAACTGAGTAGACATAGCCCTGGACTTGGAGGTGGAAGAAAAAGTGATCTGAGCTGTAGTTCTGAAACTACTTAAATGTTTAAAGTTGCTTAACATCTCTGGCTTTCATCTCTAAAATGATATTTAATCATAATGTGATGATATTTAGGTACTTTTCCAGTCCAATATTTTTATTAAAAATAGTTACATTACATTGAATAGAAGTGATGCATGCATCACTGCTTATTCATAATATTTTTAAACATATATTTAACAGGAACCTAGTTTATTTAATCTTTATTCAACAGATTGTAGTAGTCCATTGGAAATATCAAAATTCAAAGTCTTTCCCTATGAGACTACCTTCCAAGTACTATATATATTTTATATATACCTATTCGTTTACATGTCTGTCTCTCCCATTAGAATGTGAGCTCCTTGAGGGAAGGGGTTAGTAAAAACAAAATAAAACAAAACAATACATAGCCTTAAGCACAATGTATAATACATAATCACTGCTTTTAAAAAAATGTTTGCTGATTTAATGACAATTTAAAGTACTGGATTAGATGAATGGAATTTTCCAAATCATTATTTTGCCTTTAAATCTGTCACTCTTAAGCCCTTTTTGGAATTATTTTTCTAGGACTTTTTGCCAGAAATGTCTCCTAGTTTATTACAATAGTGTTAACTCAGTCAGGTAGGCTACCCTGACCTAACTGGACAGAGTGGAGGCATTTAATTCTCTTTTCCCTTCCCCTGGTTTAGCTAAACTAGTGTAGAATGAAACTAGAAACACAGATGATTTACTGCCTTCAGCTATGCATCTTTCAAGTTCAGTGAAGAAATTTTGAGCTTTTTGTTAAGAATCCGGATACTTTTCCCTTGTAATCAAGTCTGAACTTATTTAAACTTACTCTAGATAAGGTTTCTGCTGCTGTTTTCTCTTTCTGTCCTGAAGAATCCATGAACAATAATGAACTTGGCTTGTAGAAAGGTAACTGACTTTAGGAACTGGAAACCTGACATAAATTTATCAAGCAGTGAAAATAGTAATTAATTTTGTAATAAAATATTTTCAGTTTAAAATGGGCAAAATCACAACTTAACCTGAATACTATTACATTGATGATTTTTTCTAAATTTCAAACTGCAGATACCTTATTGTTTTATTCCTAACAGTGTTACTGATAACTTCTTTAGTAACTGTCACATTATTAGTAGGGGGAGAAAAAAATTCAAATCATTAATGTGAATATATGACAACACAATAATGTTATATTTGGTGGGTAGAACAAGCTTAAATGAATATTTAAAATGATAATTTTTTTCCATTATTATAGATAATTGAAAATTTAAAAACTTTTAAATGTTTTATAAAACTGATCAAGGGAAGCAATCATCAATTGAATATTTATTAAGTACTTAGCAAGTTCCAGGCAGTGTGCTAGCCAGAGGGGATAAAAATACAAAGACTAGGGAGACTGTTTCCCCCTCAAAATGAAGGGAGAGGAAATATACTAATCCTCTTTTTCCCCCAATCAATTAGTATTACCCTGAACAATAAGAATCTCATGAAAAACATTACACTGTAGTGGAAAGAAAATAGGGCAATGAGAGTCAGGAGACCTGGTTTTAGGTCCTCAAACTAACTTGCTGTTACCCTGGGGAAGTCCTTCTACCTTATTATGACTTAGGTTTCTCCAAGTTATTAGCAATCATGACATTGCCTTGGATATATTTTAAATTTACTTATTTGGGTACATGTTGAATCCCTTATGTAGAATGTAACCCTCTTGAGGACAGAGATAATGTCATTTCTATCTTTAGTACAAAGCACAGTGATATACACATGAATTGTTGATTAATAAACATCAATTGAATTGAATGGGAGGATTTGAAGATCTCTAAGGTCCTTTCTAACTTGGAAATTATATCACTAATGATCATAAACATATTTCAAATATTTTTTAGCAATTTCATTTTGTAAAATTAATATTGGTATTAACATACTATATAAAATAGTTTTATTGTATTATGATTGGAAGTTATAAAATATTTCTGTAACAGAAATATGTTTTATTATCACTTATTCATTATGGCATCAACACATGTTTAAAGTAAATAGCTGACATTCACCTGTTCCCATTTTCAGATAAAATGAAGTCTCAAAAGGTTGAATACATTTTCCTAATATACCATGTGAATCTCCAGAGATGAAGGGTTTCTGGTCTTCTGTTCCTGAGCACAAGTTCCCTCAGCACAATGTCTAAGTTGACGTTATTACTTTTTGAACTAGATTATTTTTTAGTGCTGGCAAAAGAGGGCATTTCTCTCTTTGTGGATGATCTTTCTTTTCTGCATTATGGGATCTATAAAGTTTACTTCTATGGATACATTACATGAATGCATTATTGCTTACTTTTCTGACTCATGGTGTGAGAGCTCATCTGGCCCTATCTCTCATCCTTCAGGAAGAATCATTATGTGAGGGCAGACAATTGCTTATTCACTCGCAATTACCTTAGGAATGTATTCTGAATGTTCTGACAGGAAGTCTTTATCTTCTGTATAACCTCAATCTTTCATGCTATGATTTAAGTCCAAGGAATACCACCCTCTAATTGTGCTACTTAAAACTATGCTGATCCATAAGTTAAATCAAACACAACACTGACTTGTATTGTGGGGCAGGAAAACAGACAGCGGGGCTTAGCGATTGGAACGACTTATTAACTATGTGCACTAGGGGGAAGTAACCTACCTTCTTTATGTCTCAGGTTACCTTTCTGCAAAAAGAGGGGTTGATCTTGATGATCGTTAAGATCTTTTTTTTCTAACTTGTAAATCTCATAATTTTATAATCTATACAGTGATAGGCACTGTCTTATTTTATGGTCAGAAATGTAAGGGACCAAGGAAAGAGACTGTAATGATAATAGTAACATGAAGATCTACCCTGTCCCTTAACAGACCTAAGGGAATTTAAAGATCTTCCCTGCCCCCTAATAGGCCAAATGTAATCACGTGGAGTCAATGTTGGGGGGAGTTTGCTGAAGAGTGGAGTAGAAGTCATAAGAAGCTGGGAGTCAGAGAAGTTAGAGCTGGAGAGAGGAAAGAATACACCTAAGGAGACAGCTAGGCTTGTGAGTGTTTGTGGGAAGGCTAAAGGATGGTGTGGCTCCCTGCTGTGCCATGGGTATTAACTTTGTTGCTATGATGGATTCAGTTTCCTGGTGTTGGGATTTGGCTTTGTTTTGTTTCTATCTTCTTTCTGGAGAATCTGTTATATTTTGTTATTGAAAACTATGCCAGTATATTCATAGTCATCATTGTTGCTGTGAATATTGTGTTGGTGCTACATTTGGCGATGAGAAGGGTATTGCAAACTTATATATAAGACCTCTACTTATAGGCAGAAGGGCGTTAGAAGAAGAAATGGATATCCTAGGACAGAAGGTTTTACCTTATTCCTCCCTAGCACAGGAATGGGCTAAAAGTACAGGGCTCCATGAAAATTGGGAATAGAGGTTACAGAAGAGAGAACCTAGAGATTTAGAAAGATGTTTGCAAGGAATACTAATAAAACCAGGGAAAGAACTTGAGGAAGTATGTAGAAGAGACTAGGTTTTACTAACAGGTTACCATATTATATGTAAAAGCAGAGACGAGCTGCTGGAAGAAAAAGCACAGATGGAGAGGAAGTAAGCTAATTTGTATGGGAATCTTTCTGTGCCACAGTGTTTGGGCTCTCCTTAAGAAGAGGAAGCTGGAGCATTTCAGGTGGTAGACAAGAAGGTTGCTGTTGTGGGTTTAGCTCAGAAAAAGAAGAAAAAAACTATCAAGGGGAATGTTCATGACAATGGCTACCAGGAGAGTGCATGGGTAGAAAATGAAACGATGTTAAATGAGGAGGCTTTTGCCCCAGACGGAGAAAAAAGTAGAAGAATCAGGGAGGCCAAACAAAATTCAGGGAGATAATTGAGGAATTCCATTCAGCAGGAGGTTACCAATATATTAGGCAGTTTAACCCAAAGGATACGAGAGTTGTTAGTGTCTTCGATGGTGAGAATCAGTGAAAAAGGGCCCAAGTAGTATGGGTAGAGAGCAAAAATTGCTTGAAATTTACAGATATTAGTCATTATCCTTTTGTACAGCACATTTTTAGTGATTATCATATGTTAGGAGGTAACAATATGACCAATCTGTTAGCTTTAACTGCTGAGAGATGCAATAAAATGTATCCCTCTGATTCTATGTGGCCTACTAGAGACAGATCCTGGTATTCACGTAGGGACTATATGAGAAAGTTAAAGGAGGAGTTAATGAAGACTGTGTAATGGTAATGTAATTTGAATTTGAAGATCCCTTTGTGTTGGCAAAAGCAGCAGGTACTTAGTAATTGATCAATCCTCTGTCCGGGAAACAAGACATGAACTCCTGTCTTCTGTTGCTGACATAACAGGAAGGGGCTGGCTGAAAGAGGAAGTAGCTAATGCTGTGTGTATATAAGAAAAGCCCCAGAGAGGCACAGTCAGAATTTCTTGGGACCAGCATCTGGTGGCAGAGCAGGTGCAGAAGAGAGAATTGAGAACTGAGCCTGAATTTCCTAAGAACTTGTCATGGTGGAGCTTCTTTTGAAAAAAGGAGCCTGGAGCCCAGGTGACTAAGGAAGCATAACTGGGATGCTGAGACTTTGTGGCTTGGTTGAGCCTTGAATTCCCTTGGAGTAGACATTGTGAAGGATTGGATATGGACCAGACTCTGTGAACTTCAGTGTGGAGCAGGACCTACCCAGAGAGCTGGACAAGGAACTAGGAGCTGTCTGCCATTGAACCCAGGTGATAGTCTGGTGAATCCGGGTAGAATCTGGGACCATGGAAGGGGATCCAGGGAATCTGAGAACCAACCCCAAGTCAAGATGAAAAGACCTCTCCCTGGGTACTGAGTAATGATGAAACTGTAGTTTTGTGTATGATACTTAGTAATTGATTGCTGAATAAGTGGCTGATTGAGTTAATCAAGTTTGCCCCATTAGTGGAAGACTTTGACTATTGTACTTTAAGACTACATTGTGATCTTACTTAGTAATTGATTGTTAAATAAGTGACCTGACTGAGTTAACTTAAGACTTTGCCCTATGAGTGGAAGACTTTGCCTACTGCACTTTGCGAAGTTGTAATATTGTGAATGCTGTACCTTGATCTTCTGTGGATATTTTGCTTTGATTTGTTATGGAATAAATAGTGTTCACTATACTGTGGAATTAGAACCTTAAAAGCTGTTCACAGTAGCAGTCCTCTGGAAAGCTGCTTGTGCATGGCATTATAGACTGCTATCATAGTCGGAGATGCAAATGCATATCATGATATCCCCTTACCAGTTTCTCACATAAATACTATAGTGAAGAAGTATCCTCCTGCTTATGGGCCCATAATTCCGATTCTACTAATTGGTGAAATAATGTACCCTCCTTTGGAGGTGCTGGATAAAATTTAACAATTAAGTTATTTAGGAGAATGGTAAAAGATAAGCTTCATTAAAAGAGAAAATAGTCAGCAGATTCAAAGTCAGAATAGATTGACAAGAAAAGAATTATTTACTGCTCTACTGATAACAGGCATAGATTTTGGAAGAATTGATGCTATTACCAACTAATGAACTATACACAATGTATCAAGAAAGGGGGTTTGAAGGGGCGGCTAGGTGGTGCAGTGAGTAAGAGTGCCAGCCTTGGAGTTGGGATGACCCGGGATCGAAACCGGCCTGGGAAAATGAGCACCCACACATAAATCATGATTAGCCGTGTAACCTTGAGCAAGTTACTTAAACCCAATTGCTTTTAAAAAAAAGGGGGGGGTGGTTTGATGTTAGATGGAATAGAGAAGTACCTCTACAGATCTTCTTGAACCACTGTACCCAAGTTTGTTATAATTTGAGGGAGACTCAGATTAAATAAAGTACTGAGATAGGTGGAAGTACTCAATATGCAGAACTCATGGCAGTACATTAAGCCATTATTAAAACAGAACAAGAAAGAGTGTCACATATTTACTGATTCATGGGTGCCAGTTAATGAGTTAGCTACATGGATGCCCATGTGAAAAAAATCAAAATTGGGAGATTCATGGCAAATAAGTCTAGGGCAAAGAATTACTGGTGCTAGGATTATTGTGTTAGAGCTAGACACACAGAAAATAGATATTGCCTCTGGAAAAGTCTTGAATATAGTACCTGTAAAGCATAGAAGTAGTTCACACCTTGTTTTGGTTCAAATTTTTTTTTGAGCCTTATATCAAGTCTGTTAAGAAACAGAATGTGTGAACCCCACAACTGGTGAACCCTAGATCTTGTGAACTCCTGGGGAGGAGCCAATGACTTTATATAAAGAGAGCCCTAGGGCTAGAGACAGGAAAAACTAAGAGGACTATTGTGGTAAGAGTCAAGAAGGAAAAAAAAAAACTTGTGGTATCCTGGCACTCTATTCATCTGCTCTATGTTGATGTTTGTTTCTGATACTTTGTACAGAAGCCCTGGGACCTTACTGGAAGCCCTGAAAAAAGATTGTCTGGTTGTATGTTTGCCAAAGTCCTGGAAGAGGGTTTTGGAGGTCCTAGGACTTTACTGATGATTTGTGCTGACCTCTTGGACCTTGTTTGTGGGTTTCTGTTGATTTCTATGTTGATGATTTGTGTTGAGTTCTCAGACCTTGTTGGTGGGTCTGAGTCGATTTCATAGGCAGACAGTTAATTGATGATGATGACAGCTATGGGTATGAATATTATTGTGGCTCTGCCAAGCTTTGTCCTCCAGAATCAGGAACCGTGAAGGACTTGAGGTGGAGTGGGCACCTTGAACTTCAATAGGGAATGGGAACTGGATGAAACATTAGAAGTTGCCTGCCTTTGAACCCAAGTGACAATTGAAGCTGGGACCCTGGAAGACGAACCATAGAAGTTGAGAGCCAGCCTTGAGTCAAGCTGAAAGAAGACTTTACTTGGATACTGTGTACTGACTGAGAAGATTATGATTTACTCTGACCTAGGGATGGAGAACTTTGACTTTTGTACTTTGTGATTGAATTAAGGATTTTGTGATTGATTAAATGATTGTACTTTGGTGAAAACTATTGTGACCACTTTGGTGAAAACTATGTGGCCATTTTAGTGATAAGTCATTGTGAATGCTGTACTTTGATTTTCTGTAAATGTTTTGCTCTGATTTGTTATTGAATAAATAGAGAGTTCACTCTACTGTGTAATCAGAATCTTAAAAGCTGTTAACAGTAGTAGTCCTCTGGAAAGCTGCTCATGCTTGGCTTTAAAGTATCCCCTCCCCACCCTCTTTTGGGGGAAGCAAATAGGTAGCAAACCAGGAAAGATATTGTACTGGGAGAGGACACAGAGGAGCAGGTGTTGGTTGTTCATGATATTTAATCATATGGACAGGTAGAAGAGGATGTGAGTAAAGAAGTTTAATTTTTTTAAAGCAATCGGGGTTAAGTAACTTACATGGCCAGTCATTATTTATGTGTGGGTGCTCATTTTCTGAGGCTGGAACCCATCCTGGGTTGTCCACACTCCAGGGCCAATGCTCTTACTGCGCCACCTAGGCCCTCAAGAATTATAATCTTTATTTGCAAATGGAAGTTTTCAAGGATTTTATTAATTAAATATTACACGGAATGGAAAGGAACCAGATTAATAGCGTTTAGTAGTCATTTAGCAATCTGTTAGTTGCAAAAGTCAATGTATCAAGCTGGAATAAAAAGGTTAGAAAGAAAAGGCACCACCTATTCCAATCCTGGGGAACAATGGGAGGAATTCTGTTTCCACACAATTAAAACTACTCTTATCTTTAAGTGATAGCAGAATGTAAGTCTGAGGTCACTGGTTCTAATCAGAGCTGTGATCTAGAAGAACTTCTGATCAGGTCAAAGGTTAGAAGCTTGTATGCATGCTTAATGAGCTGTTTGAGGGGGCATGACATGGGCAATTCAGGAAGTTGTATCTAGTTAATGGGGAACAAGTTGGGAAATTCAAATTGAAGCACCATAAAGGGGCTCATGTTTGTCTAAGTCCCAGTACTCCATTAGGGGAGGTACCAATTTATTCAGAAAGAAAAAATGTAAACTAAATGTAATGAAAACCTTCCTGGCTTTCCAATGAATATTGTTTATTCCTAGACTTAGGATATTTCTCATACAACTTAGTCAAGAGAAGTTTAAGTGAAGAAGAATCTAGCATATCTGGACATTTTAATATCTTATTTGGTGACTAAGTTGAAGAAATATTATATCCTTTTAGAACAACCTGGACACGGGTATGCATTTTAATATGATTTATCTATTATTAGTAACAGAAGTTATTCTGAGATTTGTTTTGAAAATTCTCATAATCTGAATTATCTGAACAGTCTATTATATTTACGACGCTATTTATTTTGTTATCATGGTTAACTTTCAACCTTGAGCATAAAGTATATAACAAGACTAACCTCACCATGGCAGGGACAAAAATAAGAATTAACATGTTATGGTTATTTTGTTATCTGAATTATGTTTGCTTAATTTTATTGGTCTTGGGTCAAGCTTTGGATTTCAGAGTTGGAAGGAGCCTAAGCAGCTATCCATCCTCTACTTGAAGACATTGAATTAAGGGTGAATTCATTCCTCTTATGAATAGCTTTAAGTATTACCTATCAAATCGAAATTTGTTTCTTCACAGTACCTTTTTTTTTCATTCACAGTACTCTCCCTCATTCAAGCCCCCATCATCCCTCAGAAGGGCTACAGCAAACCCTCCTTATTGGTTATCTTTCCTCTACTACTTTCCCTCTAATAAGAACCTCAAAAGGCTTTTTCTGATCCTTCTCAGTTTTTAGTATTTCCCTTCCCCCATTAATTTGTATTTCTTTTGTAAGCATTTGTATACCTAAAGTTTTCCCTCAGTAGAAAGCAGGCTCCTTGAGGACAAGGAATTTCATTTGTGTGTGTGGGTAGCTGGCAGGTGGATACAGCTCACCACAGTGCTAGATACATAATAGGTACTTAGTAAACACATAATGAAATTAACTGAATTGAGTATTTGTTCAAAGAGCTGCTGATTATTGACAAGAAGTGAAGTATAAAATGTCAGTAAAATATCAAAGAAGATTTTCTGAGGAAAGTCTAAATAAAATTTTTCACTACTGATGGCACAGGTCCCTAAATGCTCCCCATGGTGAATAATACTATACTATTTGCAACGATCATCAAATCACTATGAAGCTGCTCAAAGAAGTCTATATCACTGTATAATAGGTTTAATTATTCCATACTGAAAAACCAAAGAGAAGAAAAAATGTGTAATGTTCATACAGCTAAAACAGTCATCTAAAACATGTATATACTACAAATGTTAATGAGTTGTAGAAAGGCAATGAGCTGGGCCCATAATTTGCTAAAAGGAAAAGATTTGGTTCAGCTTTATTTGGGTAACTGTGCAATGATTTCAATGATGTTAGAGTAGTAGAAAAAGCCCATCTCTTCAACACCAATATTCTCCTAGCGATGTTATAAGAATACACCAATATCTTGGAAAAATCTAAACTAACTACAAATGACCTCAAAGCAAAGAGAAAGATTCATGGTGGCATATGTAGGCAACAGACATATTATCACTTGTGACTTTACATGACAAGTGGCAGAAAAAATTATTATAGACAATGTATGATGGAAAAGAAGCGTTTTTAATTTACTTATAAAGAATGGGAGACAAAAAACATGGATAGACATAGCCCCTGGCATACGCAAAAGATTAAAAGAGCCAGAGGAACATTTCTAAACACAATGCCTGAATTTGCTATGGAAAATTTATTGAAAGATGTAGATAAGAATAGCATAGAAAGAGAAGATACTGATGGGATTGCAATCTACATGATGAGGCATTAGCTTAGAGCTATTGCAGAGTAAAAAGCTTGACTTTATTAAAAATTATTAATTCATACATGCTAGTTCTGAATTTAAGATGACTCCATCAAAGAGTCATCTTTGGCTTTATACTACTAAGAAGAGTTCTGCTGATACTTTATATTAAAAAGAAAAGTTTAATACTGTAAATAGGTATATAACTAACAGAAAAAGTGAAAAGAACCAATATTAAACGAAAAAAATTTTTCTGGAAGCACCAGTTCTATGTCCCAAGCTACAGCATACACATTTATAATTGCTTTACAATTCTCCATTTACCTAGGAAATTATTATAATAAATTAAGAATTGTTTACACATTAATAATTACAATTTAATTACACATTGGGCAATTAAAGTGGCACAGTAGATAGAGTGATTCAGGAAGACAATCTTCCTGAGTTAAAATTAGGACTTCATTTAACCCTGTTTGCCTCAGTTTCTTTATCTGTAAAATGAGCTGGAGAAAAGGAAATGACAAACCACTTCATTTCTTTGCCAAGAAAACCACAAAGGTGCTACAAAGAGTTGGATATGACTGAAAATTATTGGACACGAATAATTATACATCAAGTTTTATAAACAACATCGGGATAAACTAATTCCAATTCACTTACACACTTTCAAGTATTAAACCTGTACAAAAATCTATGATTTAATATTTTAAAAATTAATTCAGGCTGGCTTTAAATAAAATTCAATCAAGATGTAGGAATTATAGAATACTGATCTATTTTAGAGGGACCTAATAGGTCATCTAGTTCACAGTTTTCATTTATTCCAGATGAGTAAAACATCTAAATACTGTATTGTGACTGATGACTTCTTAAGCTTCTGATGTTGGGGAAAGGAAGAGCACTGGGTCAAGTGAGAGTCTATTAAAAAAAAAACTATATATATTTTTAAAGAAAGGTTTTTGGGTTGTAAAAATCTTTGACATTGATAAAAAAAAAAAAAAACTGGCAGACAGCTATATCACAGACTGTTGTTGGTCAACACCCAAAGTCCAATCTTTTCATCTTATAAATGAGAAAATAAAGCCCAAGAGTATCTAACTTGTTTGATAGCTCCCATTAAGGTTTACTATACTAATTTTTCCCCCAGAGAAAATAAACTTTTCATTATAACCCATGGTTCACTCCTCTATCCTCCCTGCTCTTCCCAAGACTATGGACCTTTGTAAACTGGATCCATTCATAGGGGCTGACTGATGATGGATCTTTTGCTCTTTAGTTCATTTCCCCCAACAGTAGTCTATAATAGGAAAAATCTGCAAACAGGGCTAATAAGTTTCTAAAAATGTTGTGAACAGGGGTCTCTGGATCCCATATAAGAACTCATGGTAACAAATGTCAGGCACAGTACAGTCTTCATTTTACCCCACTGGAAATATGTAATATACAAAGAATATACAAAAATATAAAGATACAACCAACTCACAAGATCTCATGAAAATAAAAAAATAAAATGTACCCGCAATACTACTTTTCAGAAAGCAATAAAATCAGCCTCTAGCAGGGCATAACTTCAACGGATTCTGATCAACTGATTGTTTTCCCACAGTTCTATATACCCCTCCTCAACTCAAAGCAGCTCCTATGGTTTGGATTCCCTTGGAAGAGAAACAAATTTTGGAACTGCTGGATATGTAACATCCTTATAATCTGTATGGTCTGAAAAACTAACAGTAATAGTGAGGGGTGGCAATCCATGCTTTGCTCTTTTGGCTATAGGGGCCATGTGGAAGGTATCAATCTAATTCTTCTCAGAGAGACAAACTGCTCAGGAACTACATTCTCTTTAGACTTCTGTGTTCCCAAATCTCCACTTTGGGTTTATTATCAAGGAAGCCCCTAAAGCTATCAATGACCAAGAAATTACTCTTCTCTGTATAAAAGGATAGATTCCAGGACTATAACATTTAGTACTCCCCATAGGTCCGTCCCATGAATTGGTGCTCCATAGGAAATCTCCTTTTTCCAGTTTGAACACACTACCTAGGAAACAAAGTATGTTGAGTTTAAGGAATAGTGCCTATGACAAGGTTCTCCCTCTTGTGTAGGACCGGCAAGCACAATTTGGTTCTATTTGTATCATCAAGATACTCCACCACTGATGTAGCTACTGTTACATCTTAGGCTGGGAAGGTTACTCCTTTATTGGGCTGAGGGGGAAAGAAAGCTGTGTTACAACACATATAACCTTCATGTTTCTATGCTCCAAAGACAACCAATGACATTTCCTGAGGATACTATGCACATATGCAAGCATCTCTACCATCTTCTACCAACCCCTAAACTAGAACACAAGTTCATTATGGTATACTCTGGCCTGTCCTCTAAACATGAAAAAGTAAAGAAGGACAGGGATAGGAAATGGTCAGAGGGGTCTCTTTTATTCTTCCTTTGAAAAGAGTCTGATCTCCTAAGGGTTCTTGGAAGCCAGTGATCTTGAAATAGTAATACTACAAGTCATACTTTTAATTCTCAAAAAAAGTACCAATAAGTTTATTACCTATACTATTTATGGAGGCAGTAGGTGGGAGAGAAGTATTTTCATAAAGTTGATTAGGGAGTTCATCAAATTGCTCATGGCATTCCCCCAACAAGCCCTCTAATAGCTTTCTTATTTAAATGAGTTTATGATTTTTTGGTCATACTTTGTGTGTTAATTTAAGAGTGGTGGTCTTGAAAATGGCCATCGCAGCTTTATCTTTAACAAGACATTTGTTTTCCTATACAATAGTTCCAAGTATATATTTTAAGTTTCCAGACAAGGTGCATTCCAGATAAAAGGCACAGGTAGAAGGGCAGGGGTATCTGGTATCATTCCAATTCTGCTTTACTTTTTTTTTAGAACAGTACCTAGAACATAGAAAGCACTTAATAAAGATTATTATCTTGTTTCCACTGTGCCAAAGGGGCTATCATATCAAACTTTTTTCAAATTTTATTCATGTCCTTTACTTCATTCTTGGTCGTTGTTTTTTTAATGGTTAGAATTATCTAAGTCCAAGAGAGGTAAACTGAGGTCCCTCACTAGTATAGTCTTACTGTTTATTTCTTTTTGTAACTCATTTAACTTTTTCTTTAAGTATTTGGTTGATAAGTCATTTGGTGCACATATGTTTAGTACTGATACTGACTATATGGTACCTTTTACAAAAATGTAATTTCTGTGATCATCTCTTTTAATTAGGTCTACATTTGCTTTTGCTTTGTGTGAAAAAATAATTGCTACTCTTGCCTTTCTTACTTCAGCTGAAGCATGGCATTTTGCTTCAGCCCTTATTTAACTCTATATGTTTCCTTCTATTTCCAGTGTATTTCTTAAAACAATATATTTTTGGATTCTGGCTTCTAAATCATTCTTCTATCCACTTTTATTTTATGAGCGACATCATCTCATTCACACAATCACAGTTATAAAAAAACACTTATGCTGTATTTATTTCCTTCCATCCTGTATTCTTCTTTTTATCCTTCCTTTTTTGCCCTGTCGCCTCATCAAATGTTTGTTTTGCTTCTGAACACTGCCTTCTTTAATCTATTCTTACTCATATCACTCCTCCCTCCCTTTCTGTCAGTCCCTTCCCCTCCTACTTCCCTGTTAGGTAAGATGCAGTTTTATACCTGATTATTTGTATGTGTGTACACTTTTTTTTTTGTTGTTCTCTCCTTTAACCAGTTCAGATGAGAGTAAAGTTTAAGTATTTCCTATTCCCCCTCTGTGGTATAAACTTTCCTGAATATTTCTTCCTTCCTTCCTCATTCTTCCTCTCCCTTCCCCTTTCTCCCAATACAACATCTTTCTCATCCAGGTTTTTTTTTTTTCTTGTTGCATCTTTCTCAGCGGCAGGTTCCCCACCCCTGGTCTAGACTTTCTTTTTTAAAAATATTGGCTTTCACACAGTCCAGTAATTGTTAAAATGGTCTATCCTCAATCTATTTTCCAGGTCAGCTGTTACTCCCATGCGATATTTCACTTTTTCTTTTATTTCTAGTTTCTTGTTTCTTGATATCTCATGAATTCATTAACTTCCACTTCTAATTCTGATTTTTAAGGAGATATTTTACTCAGCATTTTTGTACCTCTTTTCCCAAACTGTTAATTCTCTTTTCATAATTTTCTTATATAACTCATTTCTTTTCATTATTTCCCTTCCCTCTCTTATTTGATTTTTAAAAATATTTTTGGCTCCTTTTATAAAACAAAACAAAAACTTCTTGCTTTAGCTCCACTAGGATTCTTGTTGGTTTTGCACCCAATCTACCATTTCTTTTGAAGTTTTGCTTTTAGATGTTGTGAAGTCATTGTCTTCTTCTGAGTTTCTGTCTTGAGCTTTCCTATTACTATAGGAGATTTTTATGGCTAGGTTGTTGTTTGCTCACTTTTACATTTTATTTCTTGACTTTTGATTTTATATTAGAATTGGGTTCTACAAACTTCTGAGGATGGGGAGGATTTCTAGCTAAGCTTCTGTCTTTTGTGTCCTTTTGCTGCTTTCCCAGTTCAATGGAGTCTGGGGGTGTACCTTGCAAGTTTTTAGTACTTCTGAACTGTTTTGATTTGGGGAGATTTCTGGTCCTGTGCTCTGATCCTTACCTAGGTAGAGGCCTTGATCCCTCCTGGCTCTCTTCTCTCTGCACTGGAACTGTGATTCAGAATTGGGTAATAGGCATCAGAGCTGCCAGATGGCACCCATTCCTCATACCAGTGTTACTACGGATATCCCTGACATCTCTTTCTGACCAGGTGTTCAGTCCTTTACTAGCCCTTCCAGTTGGGCCTTCCTTACTACTATTGCCACAGACAACTACAGTCAGGTATTGCTGCCACCACTGGTCCCTTTTCTGTAGCACCACAATCTTAGTCAGCTCCTGCCCCAGCATCTGCAGACCTCTATTTCTGTCTTTACAAATTGTCCTGAACTGGAAAAAAAGGAGTAAGGCTTGTAATTAACTTTCCTGTCCAGCATTCATTTTGACTCTTTTTTTTGGGGGGGGGAGGCGGGGGAAGAGGATATTTTGGAGGGTGTATGTTAGGAGAGTTTTGTAAAATGCTGCTTTTACTCTACCCTCTTGACTCCATTCCCCCCTAACTTATTCTCTGTCCTATTCCTCACAAAAGCAGTTACAAATTTCTTTTCCTCTTCTTTCCTCTCCAGTCTTCCTCCTCTTAGTTGAACTGCTTGTTTTATACTTTATTGGAAAAAAAACAACAACAAAATCCTCCCCAGACTCTACATACCATGACCTCCATATTACTTTTCAACATCTCCATACCCTTTAATGTCCTTCCTTGCTCCATTCTCTCATCCTATACTCTAATCTCTTACAAAGAGGGGGACCTTGAGGCACCTAGGTGCTTCTAGGCCTGGAGTCAGGAAGTCTAGGTCAAATTCAATTTTAGACACTTAATAGCTGTGTGACTTTGGCAAGTCACTGAATATTTGCCTCAGTTCCTCAACTCTAAAATGGGGATAATAAAAGCACCTATCTACTGGGCTTACAGTGGGGATAAAATGAGATAATATTTGTTAGAGAGCACGTTACCTGGCATATAGTAGGTGTTAGATAAATACTGGCTATCATGATCATTATTACTGTTGTTGTTGTTATTATGACCTGCTAGTCCCTGTCAAACCTTCTATTCTTGATCTCATGACCTCACATATTCTCCAGAATATTCTTACTACATATGTGCTATCTTACTCTTTAACCTAAAAATCTATATTTACATATTCCTTCCCTCCTGACTACATATACTGAAGTCTCTCCCATTCTTAATAAAAACAATAAAAATCTCATGAGTCTAATACCCCCTGAAATTATCATACCATGTCTATTTCTCCTTTAAAGCCAAGCTCCTAGAATAAGTTGTACTTATTCACTGCTTCCATTCCTCTTCCCTCTCTGACATCCTTAGTACTTTGAAATTTGGCTTCTAACCTTATTACTCAACTGGAACTGCTCTCTCCCAAGTTCTCAATGGTATCTTAATTGCCTGGCCTTGTTTTGCCTTCTATTCTCAGGCCTCATCTTTCTTGACTTCTCTAGAGCATGTGTCACTGCTATTATTCTAGATGTTCTTTAGGTCTTATTCTACTTGTGTAACCACTTGCTTTTAATCTTCTTTGTAGGCAAAAGGCAACTAGGATGGGAAAGGACCTCATGTCATAAGGATCTTTTGAAGAAACATTTTTTCTTCTAGAGAAGACTCAAGGGAAGAGAGGTGACTTTGTTACTTCCTTACTTAAATAATTCCAATGACTTCCTATTGCTTTTAGGATAAAATATACAATCCTATTTAGCATTTAAAGCCTTTCACAATTTTGTCTTGATCTTTTGTTCCATTCTTATCATACAGAATTCCCTTTCAAATTTTCTGTAGTCAAGCCAAATCCTGCTATACACAATATTCTACATCTTGTTTCTATGCCTTTTCTCTAGCTATTACTGATGCCTGGAATGCATTTCCTCATCATCTGTGTTTTAGACTCCCCTTTTTTCTTCAAGAAGAGTTCAATAATCACTACCTTCTACACTAAACTTTCCCTTATTCTCCCAATTACTCTAAAACTACCTCGTGTGTAACCATTTTGTATTTATCATTAACCTCTTTATATTTATTCTGTAGATACTCCTTTCTGTACTTATTTGCCTCAAAGGGAGAAACCAGGAGTAATGGGTAAAGTTGCAATGAGGCAAATTTAGGATGAGCAGCTAGGTAGTACAGTGGATCCAAATAAGAACATAAAGAAGTATCTACTCTATAGTCCTATCAAACTGGTTTATCTTGCTGTTTTCCATAAATAACATTGAACTCCCCTATCCATATATTTCCAAAGGCTCTACACATGCCTGGAATACTATCCCCCTTCACCTCTACCTCGCAGTGTCACTGTCTCTCTAGCTACTCCCTTCAAAGCTCAGCTGAACCTTCTAGTTAGTCCTCTCCACTTACCCTATGAAATGACTTTGTTTTACTGTATTTACGTAATCTTTGTATGTGTTCAAATGGTGCCCTGCCCACTGAATGTAAGCTCCTGAGAGGGCTATTTCATCTTTGACTTTGTATGAGAAGAGCCTAAAAGAGTGCCAGGCATACAGCAGGTGATTAATGAATATTAACTGAAAGCGAACCCACACATATGAGATCATAAATTCATTTTAAATAAGGATTTATTTTAGTGATTCATACTTACACAGAAAGGTTTAAGGTTCACATGGAACTTTCTCCTTAAGTAATGTAAAATAAGTGATATGACAGCATTAAACCCATTTCAAAGATGAGAAAATTGAGCTTGAGAGGTAAAGTGGTTTGCTCAATGTCATAAAGCTCCTTAGTGTTAGAGCTGAGGATTGAGTCCAGGCCGTCTGACCCCAGATCTAGACCCCTTTCCTGCCATTATTCTGCCTTTAAATTAAAAAAAAAAAAACTTCAGGGTAATAAATGCCTGTATCCTTATAACACATTATAGTTTACAAAGCATTTTCTTATCCATGAAGTTGTACCTTGTGATGAGAAGAGCATACAGAAGAGAAGTTAAATGACACTGCCATTCATCACAGAGACAACAAACGGTAGTGGAGGGAATCAAACCCAAGTCTAATGATCTTCCTGCTTCTCAGAGGCAATAAAAGATGGCTGGATTTGGAATCAGAGGACCTGGGTTCCAAAGCCTAACTCTGCTCCTCATTAACTGCAATACTATCTCTCTAAGCATCAGTTTTATCTGTAAGATGATGGGGTTTGGCTAGATGACCTCTAAGGTCCCTTTCCAAGTTACAAATGTTATTGCTAAGCTAAACAAATTCTCAATAATATTTTAGAAAAGTTACTTGTATCCTGGAACATCATACTATGCTAATTAACTTGGTGAGATTTCACTGAGCCTTCACAGGTTCCATCATTATGGATCCAGCCAAGAAGTACATTTAAAGGATCAGAAATTACATAAATGTTATTTCCATTCTGTTTGGAAGAAAAACAAATGTCTGACCCAACATTTTTAGTTGTGTCTTACAATGAGAAATAATCTCAAGTCTGATAAAGAAAAGAATATGCATATGTGGTTCAATAAACACCCTCTAAGCACAGGACCATGAAAATAAAGGGGGGAAAAGCCTTTAGCTATTGGACAGGTAAAAAAGAAAATCCTCTTTTCAGCAACCTTGTCACACAATCTGCATTTTGGTAACAAACCTCTTTCCTTGGCAAGTTAACTCTCGGCAGCATCTGTCACTGCTATGAATGGTTGATCATAAGTACCTCTGTAGTCATCTTGATGCTATTAAGCAGATGGCAGCGCTAAATCCAAATGATGTAGTACACATCCCTGGTGGACTTTGTTTCCATATACTACCATTATTCTACAATTCCTTAGTGATAAATCTCATGTATTCTAGAGAACATTAAATAGGGACCTGACAGTGGCAATTGATTTATTAGTACTCACTTGCCTTTGCCCTTTTATTGTCTTCCTAAACACTTGTGCAGATCATGTATGAAGATTCCAACTGGTAAAAGAGGAAAGTCTAGTATTCCTATGTAATGCTTTTAGGGAAATTAATACTATTTATTTTCAAAATAAGCATGCTTCAATCTGAGAACACAAATGGGCAATGCATGCTTTGTTCATAATGTCTAGTATCCCTTCAGTACCTAGCCCAGTTGCTTGCACACAACAATACAGAACATTTGTTGAGAAAAATTCTGATATAAACTTAGTAATTTTTTTTTACTTACCTTTCTCTAGTAGGATATTTTAATTACAAGGATACGCCTGATAAAATTACTTCAGTTCTAAAACTAAAAAAGTTCTAATGATTATTTCTGAGTTTCTTGCTCAAAAATATTTGAAGGAAATTAAGGCACAGGTGTACTCAGGATAGCCATTGTGACAGAAACTTTTAGTCAAACTAATTATTGTGGCTATTGATATCTACACAGCACTAACATTTGCAAAGAAGCATCAGAGTTTCTAATTTATTTTCAAAAAACATTACTGGAAAGACTGAACTCCCACATGGATAAACATAGTTGCAAATTAGGAAGGTAAGTCTGGTTAAAAAAAATCCTTGTTTGATTAATGTTAACAAAGAATTTCTTGGTATATTATAATAACTCACAGAAGTGAAATGGTATGCCTCTGACTTGGAATTAGGAAAAACCTAGATCCAAATGCAGGTTCTAGCATCTATTAGGTGTGTTATTAGGGTCAAGAACTTTAATGAACTTCTCTGAATCTCAGTGTGCATATAAAATGGGAATGCTAATTTAGACTCTAATAAGGTAGTTGTTTGGAAAGTACTTTGAATTCTATTAGACCTTAAGGTTCAATATAAATGTGACATTATGATTTTATTTTAAAAGCACAAGTAAAGCCACCACTGTTGCTAAATCCCTGAAAAAAACAATCTAACAAACATTTTGAAATAAACAATAGATCATAATTCCCTATATGAGATAATCCAATATGATTTTCACACTTATGCAAGACAGCTTTCAAGAAACTATAATAAAATAATGCTAACAGTGTCAGTAGAATAAAACATATAGTATATAACAATTTTAATCTTTTTGCTTTCCATACTCTGTGCACTGAAAATGTACCAAGAATGATCATAACTTGATCATTTCTACTCTATTCTGATTATATACTTAAGTTTAACTATACTATGTATTACCACAGATATTGCAATTTCCCAAAGTTAAGATAAAGATTCTTTTGCTTTTTTTCTTCCTTAAATTCTCTTACTTGATAAAAATTTGAATAATCTTAATTTCTATTTTATATAGATAGTTTAATCTTTTGGCTTCTAATTTGAAAGTCAAGCAACTGCAAACCCTCAGAGGCCCTTCAAATGTCAGAGACTTCATCCTCCTACTCCTACGTGGGGCTGTTCAGAACAAGAAGAGTTGTTACATGCTGCTTTTAATTTGAAACTAGGACTATTAAGTGGTATATTTTCCTAATTTTTAAAAATTGTGCTCACAGGGATATACACATGGCTTTCACTGAACCTAGAAGTGTTTTGCAAAATTAAGTGAAAGTATTCAAAGATTTTTAGACCTATTCAAGCACAAAATACGTATGTGCATTGGCAGAAGAACTTGAATAAAAACTATGTTGCCTTTCTTGGTATGCCCAGAACTTGGCACAGTGCCTGGCATAAGGTACTAAACAAATGCCTGTTGACTAGTGACTCTAGGAGGGGTCTACTACCACTTGTGGAAAGAAAAGGAGTACATAGTTTATCCACTGCTTATTCCTTGCCCCTGTTATATGACCGACTCAATTTAACTTTGCTGCTGATAATTTACAAAAGTGGCCCCCGAATTCTCTAAAATCATTTTAGAAACTAGTTTCAGAAACAAGTTTAAATGCTTTATAAAATAAAAAAAATCTTGTTGAATTTAAAACTATATTTTAAGTTTTAAAAACACCATATTAAAATGTGATAAATTAAGTCCATCATACCTTATTATGCTATTCTTTTTGATGACCTAATAGTGTTCAATTTCCTATACTGCTATCAGCTTAAGTTATAATGGGATGAAAATACTGGTTTCCTGAATCAGGTTTCCTGAAGTATTTTCCCCTTCTTCCTTGAAAACAATAACTAGAAGAAAGTCTGCTCTAAATCATTAATAATAAAAGAAATGCAAGTCAAAACAATTCTGAGGAGCTTCTTCATATTCCTCAAATTAACAAAAATGACAAAGATGGAAATTGCTAATAGTTTCTAAGAAAGAATGAATATGAAGACCTCTGAAAAACACGGGAAATCTCGTATGGACTGGTGCAAAATGAACTGAATCATATAACCATAAAAATAAACAATGGTTATCAAGAAGTAAGAAGGCCCCTCCTGGTCCTTCCAGCAACTAGCACCAAACTACAAAACTATTTTGTATTTTTTTTGTACACTCTTATATGTGTACAGATCTCATGCTGTATAATACAGTATGAACAACATAAGGGTAAGAATCTCTTTTATTTAGGTCTTGGTATTTCAAGTACCTAGTACAATACTAGGCAATATATTGAGTAAGTGCTGGTTGACTGACTGAAAGAAAGAAATGGTCAAACTTGGCTCTCAGGAATAGTAAGTGAAAATGTATCTTTTCTTTTTTTGGGGGGGGGGAAGGTAGCTAATTAAAGCTCATTTTATAGATAAGGAAACTGAGACTGACAATGGATAAGTTGCCCAGTGTTATATAGCTGTCTAAGGTAGACTTTGAACGTAGGTATTCCTAAGTCCTATGCACCTTTGATGCCTAGGTAGAGTAAGGCTGTTGAATATCACATGTACAGTCAGGCACAGCTGATAGGTTGGCTTGTTTTGCTGAATTGTTTTTCTTTTTTTTCTTTTTTAATCTTTGTTATACAGGATAGTTTGCTTGATAAGTGAGGGCAGGGGTGAGATATATATATATATATATATATATATATATATATATATATTATATATATATATATACACACACACACACACACACACATATATACACATATATGTGTGTATATATATATATATATATATATATATATATATATATATATATATACACATATACATATACATATGGAAAAGGACATGATATAAAAATACAAGCTTACTTTATAAGCCTTAAGAAACCTAGGGTCACTCTATCCTCTTTAGGTCATTTTGCACAATAACTATATATTTCTGATTTCTACACATCATGGTGAAGGGAGAGGGTATAGGCAATGAAAGGGCAAGCAATCTAGGTTGCAGTTATAGTTCTACAACCTTGAATAAGTCAAGCAAATCCTGGACTAAATGATTGAGAACATCACTTCCAGTTCTAACTTTCCATATTTATAAGATAGTACCTTCTCCCTCACACTAAAAAAACAGTCCAAATAAAGACCTTGAAACTTTAAAAACAATTTCATCATCCCTTTATTTTCACAGGAATTAAAAAAAAAAACTTTTTGCAAAAAAGAATAAAAAAGGGAATAAAAGAAAAGCAGTTCAGCAAAACTAACCAACATACTAACCAATTCTCTTAAGTATATACAATATCTTACTCCAACAGTTCCCCATCTCTGCTAAGAAGGGAATGATTGCATTTGAATATTGGAATATTTCTTCACGTAAGCTGAGTTATGTATTTTCATATCAGTCAGTTTCCATTTGCATTGTTATGGTCATTGTTTACATTTTTTCCTAGTTCAGTTTGGCATGGTAAGGTAAGAATGATGCCAGGAATACTAAAGCTCATAATGAGTAGAGGCAGTCAAATAAAGGTGCTGATAACAAAAAGGTTTTGCTTTTTTTATTTTTTTTAAAACTCTATTGGGAGAAAGATGGTCAAAAAAGAAGAGAACCTTTGCTTAAGGCAGATAGGATGATGATAAATGACTACAAAGAAAAATGTAGAGCTATTTAATTCTTTCATTTTCTCTTCTAAGGAAAATGATCTTTGCACAATAAAGGAAAGAATCAACAATCAACAATGTGTCATTGTATTAGGAGCTAGAGATATAAATGTAAAAAATGAAAGAATCCTTTCTCCAAGAAGCTTACATATTAATGGGGAAGACAAGTATATACATCAATGTGTACAGAATAAAGAGGAGGAATGCAAATAAATACAAACTAATTAAATACAAGGTAGTGTGAAAGGTAGAACATTAACATTCCCCCCAGGTTGGAAAATCAAGTAAAGATATTCTTATAGAAGGTAGTGTTTTAGAAGCATCTAGAAAGAAGAAAGGGATTCTGAGTAGAAGATGAGAGAATGCATTCCGGGTAAGGTTTGTAGTGCACGAGAAATGGGAGAATGGTCACTCTAAAGTCCAGAGACAGGAGATGGAGAGTCATATGCAAGGAACAAAATGAAGGCCAACATGACCAGATTACAGAGTGGGAGAGTAATATTTATCTAGGCTGGAAAGTTAGGTTGTGGTTGGGTCATGAAGGCCTTTAAAACTAATAGTTTATTATTTTATCTTAGAGGCAGCTGGCAGTGGCATGAGGAAGGGAGTAATATGGTTAGAGATGTATGTAAGGCAAACTATATGGAAGAGGGACAGAGTAGAGTGGAGAAAGACTTGAGGAAAGGAGACCATTTAGGAGGCCAGTGCCACAATGTAGGTCAGAATTCCTGAGAGCCTGAACTAAGGTGGTAGCTAAGAGAGAAGTGAATGGGTAGGATAAGAGAAATTTTGCATAGGTATCAACATGATTTGGCAAGTGACTGAGGATGTGAAGTGAGGATGAGTGAAGAGTAGAGGATAACACAGAGGTTATAAACTTAGGTTGCTGGTGTTGCTTTGGAAAGGCACAAGGAAATCTGAAAGGGAAGTTGTGAAGAAGAGGAAAAGACAATGAGTTCAGGTTTGGACAGGTGAAGTTGGAGAGGTCTTCAAGATGGCTAGTTTGAAATGTCTAATTTGGGATTCAGGACTAAAGCTCAAGGTAAAGCCCAAGCCTACATATGTTTATCTGTGAGTCATCTAAGATTATGCATGTAAAACTTTTTGCAAATTTAAAGTGCTGCACAAATATCAGCTGTTGTTGTTGTTCTTCTTCTTATTATTATTATATGTGCAGAGATGATAATTAAAACCCTGGGAGCTGAGAATAGAAGAGAATTTAGGAATATCCTGAGGAACATCCACAGCTAAAGGATATCATGATGTGGATTATCATCCAGCAAAGGAAAATGAAGAGTGGTCAGTCAGGCAGAAAGAGGAGGAGAGAGTGTTCTAGAAAAATCTAGAGAGGAGAATTTGTTAGAGGAGAGAGTGGTCAATAGTGCTACCTACATGTTGTAAGACAGATTAAGAAGGATGGAGACTGAGAAAAGACAATGAAATATGCCAATTAAGAGATTGTTGTTAATTTAGGAGATAAGAATTTCAGTCAGTCAAAATAAAGTGCTTCTATTTGTCAGGTACTATGCTAAATGCTAGGAATTTTAAAACAGGGTAAAGCAAAACTATCTTTGTCCTCAAGATGTTTAAATTCTAATAGGTGATAAGATAAAAACAACTACATATATAACACATACACATACACACACTAAGAAGAAATGAAAGGTAATCTCAGAGGGAAGGCATGAGAATCGAGAGTTGGGAGGCTGGGGGAGTTGATGAACCCAGAAAGGTCTTTTGCAGAAGACAGAATTTGAACTAAGTGTTGAAGGAAAAGCTGGGAAGCCAATAGGTGGAGTTGAGGAGAGTATTCCAAGCATGGGAAAGAGAGTAGGTAAATGAGAGTGTTATATATGAAGGACGACAAGAAGTCAAGTATTTTAGTTGAGTTACACAGCAAAGAAGTGAATGAGCCAGATGTGAACTTTGGTCTTCCCAATTCTAGGCCTGACACTCTATCCACTGTGCCACTTAATACCATGTGTTGTGTTTTTGGTTCAGATGAATTTTGATAAGACTTTTTCATATCATTTGGAATTAGTCACCCATAATTTTAGTGCTTTTTGTCTGTGGGTTATCTCTGATTTATCCTATAAATAGTCTATTTGTACATAGTACTTTATATGTTGTCTAGATCATTAGACTCTAAGCTCCTTGAGAGCAGGAGGTGTCCTTGGACTTTCTTTGTAACCTGGAGCCTTAGCACAGTACCTGGCATCTAGTAGGTACTTAGTAAATGTTTACTGACCAACCTGATTGATCACTGAATAAAAGACTGACAGTTGAAAGAAATCTCAGAAGTCATTTAGTCAAAACCCTTAGTGGAGGCACAAATTCCCTTTCTCCTATATACCCCAAAAGGGCATCCAACTTCTACTTAAATACTTCCAGAAAATTGTTAAATATTGACATATTCTCTTACTTGGTGATCTTCTCAGTTCCCATATGCAGACGATTTCTAGATTTATCTACTTAGCTTAGTCTCTTTCTTGAATTCCAGTTCTGAATCATCAACTGCTCATTAGACATCTTGAACTGGATGTTCTTATATGCATCTCAAGCTCAATAGAACAAAATTATTACTTTTCCTCTGAAATCACCACCTCTTCTGAATTCCTTTTGGAGGGCACCACCATCCTCTCAGTTCCCCTGGTTCACAACTTATATGTGATTTTTGACTCCTACTTCAAATTCACCCAACATGTCTAATCTGTTATCAAATTCTTTCATTTCAGTTTTACAGTATTTTTCGTATATATCTCCTCTCTTTTCTGACATAGCCGCCATTCTATCATAGGCCCTCATCACTTTTCGTCTGGACTACTGAAATAGACTTTTGATTGGTCTTCTTGACTCAAGTTTCTCTTCACTCCAATCCATTCTTTTCTCAGCTACCAGTGATTTTCTTAAAGACTAAATCTGGCCATGTCCCTTCCCTATTCTACAAATTCCAGTATCTGTCTGTTGACTTTAGGATCAAATATATATCCTTTATTTGGTATTTAAAGCCCTTCATAACTTGGATTCTTTCTACCTTTCCAATGTCCTTTCAATTTATTCCTATTCTGTACCTTCTATGATCTAGCTATTGGCAGGAATTGTTATTGCCTTCTCTTACAAAAGCATGTGGCATACTGTAAACACTTAATATATCTTTGCTGAATAAACTGGTGAGATTGGTATACTTTAAAAAAATAAAAAGAGGAAGGAGAGGTTTAATTACTTCTAATTTATAGTAAATAGCATATAGCAATTCTAAGATTGGTGGTCTAGTTAAATATGCTAGCTTGATTGTTATTTTATTTGTCATGTTAGATGAAAAATGTGGTTTGAACAGTAACCAATTTCAGGAACAGTAAGTAAAGATTGAGCCTTACCTTTGTGCTGGGGTACTATAGCTGTTATCATAGGAATCATAACTTTGCTCATCATAAGCAGTGCCATATCCATCATCATACTCCTGAAAAAATATTAAGAGGAAAAGCATGGTATAAAATTCTAACACAATAAAATCCTGTGGGAAAAAGACACATGTGATGAAATAAAATGCCTTGGTTCTCACTGAATGTTTATTAAAATAAATTGGACTCAAAAAGCATCTCCATAAAATGATCAAGTAGGATTTTGTATCTAAAAAGTATTACCAAATACATTTAAATATAAGAAAAAGTAGATCAACATTGCATATTTATTAATTTTAGGTCTACTTTCAATTTCTCAGTGCCCAAGGCTATCTTAACTGTCTAGAATTGTTATTTAAGTCAAAAGTCTTAGGGCATCACTTCAGCAAAGGGATACTATTAATACCAAGAGTATATATAATGATTATAAATAAAAGACAGGTTTTACATTTAATCCCCCAAATTAAAACAAATATTGCATAAATTAACAAACTGATTAGTTTTGCAAAGATTAAATTCTGCTTTTTTTAAAAACTGGTTTTATTTATTTAAATTTATTTATTTTCTGTTTTCAACATTCCACTTCCACAAGATTTTTGAATTTCAAATTTTCTCACCATCTCTCACCTCCCTCCCCACCAGGACAGAAGGTATTGTGATTACCCCTTCCCCCAATCCTCCCTCTCTTCTATCATACCCCCCACTCCACTTCTCTTATCCCTTTCCCTTCTATTTGCCTGTAGGGCAAGATATATTTCTATACTGCTTTGCCTGTATATCTTATTTCCCAACAGCATGAAAAAAACAATTTTTTAATATTTATCTCCAAAGCTTTGAGTTCCACATTTTCTCCCCAACTCTCTCCCCACTGACCCTCATTGAGAGAGCAAGCGATTCAATATAGGTAATACCTGTGTAGTCATGCTGAACACTTCCATATTAGTCATTTTGTGAAAGACTAACTATATTTCCCTCCATCCTGTCTGGCTCTCCATTTATTCTATTTTCTTCTTTGATCTGTCCCTAATCAAAAGTTTTTGCTTCTGATTTCCCCTTTCACCAATCTCTCAAACTTCTTATCCCTTTTCCCCTTGCTTTCCTTAGAGCAAGACAGATTTCCACACCCAACTGAGTGTGTACATCATTCCCTCCTTAAGTCAAATCTGATGACACTTTGGCTCACTCATTCCTCTTCACTTCTCCCCTCTCCCCTTCCACTGTAAAAGCTCTTTCTTGCCTCTTTCACGTGAGATGATTTACTACATTCTACCTCTCCCTTTTTCTTTCTACTAAGACATGCCTCTCAACACTTAATTTTATTTTTTAGATATCATCCCTTCCTATTCAATTCATTCTGTGCCCTACATTTACACACACAAACACATATGCATACACATACACACACACACACACACACACACACACACACACACACACACACACATTCCCTACCATAATACTGAGAGAAAGGCCTTTATAACTGAGTTTTAAATATCATCTTTTCATGTCAGAATGCAAAAAGTTCAACTTTAATAAGTCACTTATGCTTTCTCTTTCCTGTTTACCTTTTCATGTTTCTCTTGATTGTTATATTTTAAAGTAAATTTCTATATAGCTCTAGTCTTTTCAACAAGAATGCTTGGAAATCCTCTATCCCATTGAAATTTCATTCCTCCGCCTCCCCTCCCTCCAAGTATTATATTCAAATTTCCTGGGTAGGTGATTTTTGGTTTTAATCCTGTCTCATTTTAACCTCTGGAATATCATATTATAAGTCCTTTGATCCCTCAGCATAGAAGCTACTAAATCTTGTGTTATTCTGATTGTATTTCCATATTACTTATATTGTTTCTTTCTGACTGCTTGCAATATTTTCTCCCTGACTTGGAAATGCTGGAATTTTGCTACAATATTCCTAGGAATTGTATTTTGGGGATCTCTTTCAGGAGGTGATCTGTGGATTCCTTCCATTTCTATTTTCCCTTCTAGTTTGAGAATATCAGAGCAGTTTTCCTTGATAATTTCTTGAAAGATGATGTCTAGGCTCTTTTTTAACCATGGCTTTCAGGTAGTCCAATAATTTTTAAATTATCTCTCCTGGTTCTATTTTCCAGGTCAGTTGTTTTTCCAATGAGATACTTTACATTGTCTTCTTTTTTTTTTCATTCCTTTGGTTTTGTTTAATAATTTCTTGATTTCTCATAAAGTCATTAGCTTCCATTTGCTCCATTCCAATTTTGAAGGAATTATTTTCTTCAGCAAGCTTTTGCACCTCCTTTTCCTTTTGGCCAATTCTTCTTTTTAAGGCATTCTTCTCCTCATCGGCTTTTTGGATCTCTTTTGCTATTTGGGTTAGTCTATTTTTAAGGTGTTATTTTCTTCAGCATTTTTTAGGTCTCCTTTAGCAAGCTGTTGACTCATGATATTTTTCATGATTTTCTTGCATCACCCTCATTTCTCTTCCCAATTTTTCCTCTACTTCTCTTACTGGGTTTTCAAAATCCTTTTTGAATTCTCATGGACTGTGACCAATTCATATTTTTCTTGGGAGCTTTGGATATAGGAGCTTTGACTTTGTTTTCTTCTTCTGGTTGCATGTTTTTATCATCCTTGTCACAGAGGATGTAAGGAAATGCCTTTTCACCCAAAACATAAGCTTAGTCTTTATCTAATCCTCCTCCTGTTCCCTCTTTTGCTCATTTTCCCAGTCAATTACTTGACTTTTGAGCTCTTTGTTAAGCAGAGGGTGTACTGTCCTGATTTTCAGGGGTTTTCTGCAGCTGTTTTCAGAGATGTTACTAGGGATCTATAATTTTCAGTTCTTCCAAGGTAGTATGATCAAAGGAGAGAAGTTTACTCCTCTCCTGGTCTGTGAGCAACCACAAGTACTCTTTTTCTGCTTTGGAGCTGTGAGGAGGAATTCCTATCCACTTCCACCATAAGCTCTGCCATGATAGCGCTCTTCTTCGCCCCAGAACTGCTACCAAGAAGGGACAAAGCAAGAGAATCTTACCTCATAGAAAGCAAGGAGATCCCTGTAATGCCCCTCTGATCAGCTGCTCAATTCTCCTACTGTCTGTAGGCCTAGAGCTCCAGAAACAACCAATGCTAAGGCAGTGGCTACTGTTGCCCTGAGGCTGGGGCTGTACCACCCTCCTCTCTTATCCAGGTAAGAGATCTTTCCCACTGACTTTAGAAGCAGTCTTTGGCATTTATGGATTGAGAAGGTTGGAAACCAATGCAGCTTTCCATGTTGATGCCCTGAGGCCTGTTCCAGTCTTGTCTATGCTGGCCCAGCCCAGCATGGTCTTGGCTCTGTTCCAAACAGACTCTTCCTGTTGACCTTTCAGATTGTCTTGAGCTGGAATTTTTTTTCAGTCTGTCATCTTGTGGATTATTGCTGAATTTGTTTAGAGTAATTTTTTACAGGTATTTTGAGGGGTTTATGGAAGAGCTCAAGGAGGTCCCTGTTTTTACTTCACCATCTTGGCTCCTCCTCCTCTTTGTTTATTTTGAAGCCTGTTACTATATATTAGATTATGATCGGCATGAGAACAAAAATCTTAAAGTAACAGTAGCTCCCATTTATATATTTTTCTTTTTTTGGAGGGCACTTGGGGTTAAGTAACTTGCCCAAGGTTAATATGGCTAGGTTTTTTTGTTTGTAGGTTTTAAGTGTCTGAGGCCAAACCCGAACTCAGGTCCTTCTGACTCCAGGCCAGCACTCTACTGACTGCGCCACCTAGTAGCCCCTGATTTATATATTTTTAAAGTTTCCAAAGCACTTTCTGTACAAGAGCCTCAGAGGTGGTAAAGTTACTTGTTTAGTGTTAAACAGCCATTATCAGGACTGAGAATTGAACTAACACTCCTTGGTTTGGAGGTCTCTTGATTCCAATTTCAGGGATCTTTCCATTTCAGCCCCTGTCTTAAGGGAGGATGAATTTGAGTGGGGAGATAGCTGAGGCACAAAGACCAATTTAAAGTCTACTACAGTAGTCAAAGAAAGAGGTAATAACGTTTTGTACCAGTGAGGCTGTGTGAATAGAGAAAAAGGAATGTAAATGAACTCTTATCTACTATAGTAGCTGTGTGACCAAGACCATGTATGTTTAATCTCTTTCTGCCTCAATCAACTCTATAAGACTGAGTTATAGACAGACTGCAATTTGTTTTGGTTAGAGTAAGTTGCTTTATGGGTAAAATCTTAGGTCTTTTAAATATTAATATCAGTTAGTACTTGGTATTATTCAATTTAATTAGAATGCACAGATTATTTTGGTCACTGGATATTTAATTTTTTTAGAAGTGGAAATGAAACAAAAAATTCAGCTTAGGTGTTTCAAAGATTTTATGATGATTTCTCACCAAGATTTTGTCTTGGGATGAATTTTTTCCTATATTATCATACTTAGAAACCATAATTTTCCATGTGATGTTGCCTTGGTAGCACATAAATGGTACCACAACTTTCACCACATTATTTCCAAATTAATACCACAGTAGTGAAATTTTTCATCATATAAAACATTTCTTAGTTGCCTATGTAAAGCATAGTGCTTTGAAAAATGTAGCACATGTAAGCTCTAGTGCTACTTCTCAAATCTCCCACTCTTAGTGGCAGGTTGGGAATTAAGCTAAGGACAATATGTCAGGAGTTACCTGAGAGGATGATGGTACCTTTGAAAATAATAAGAAAGTTGGGAAAGGAAGAGGGTTTGAAGAGGCCAAAAACATCTATGAGTTCTGTTTGGGGACAAAATAAGTTTAAGACATCCATGGGTCATGTAATTTCAATGGCCAAAAGACAACTGGTGATGTAAAACTAGTGCTCAGTAAAGAGATAAATCTGGATAAACAGATCCGGGAATCATCTGCATGGAGATGATAATTATACCCAGATCATCAAGGCAGACAGTACAGAGAGAAAAGAAAAAAGGGCCCAAGATAAAGCCTTAAGGCATATCCATGGCTAATGTGCATGATATTGATAAAGATCCATCCATCAAACTAAGCTGAGAAGAACACATCAGACAAGGAAGACTAGAACCAGCTGACAGCAGTACCACGAAAACCTAGAAAGGCAAGATCATCCAGGAAAAAAAAAAGTGATGAATAGAATCAAATTTGAAGATAGGTCAAGAAGGATAAGGATGAAGAAAATATCATTAGAGATCCATGGCAATTTTGGAGAGTACAGTTTCAGATGAACTGTGAAGTCAGAAACTAGACAACAAAGTTTCGAATTGAGTAAGAGGAGAGAAAACATTGGAGGCACTTATAGACGGTTTTTTCAAAGCATATAGCTAAGAAGAGGAGGAAAGATAAAGGACAACAGCTAGTGAAGATGATCATATTAAGTGAAGTTGTTTTTAAAAAAAATTAAAGCTAGGAAGACATGAGTATATTTGTAGGCAAAAGGGAAGGAGATTGAGGCACAGGGAGAGGTTGAGAATGATTGGAGACAGTAGGTTGATAAGAGGGGACAATCTATAAAAGAAAAAGGGAAAGGAAAGGATCAAGGAAGAAGAGTCATTTTTTTCTGTGAGACAGGAGTGATGGAGGAGATAGTGGGGAAGATGTCTCAGTGACATACAATGAGGAAGGATGAATAAAAGGCAGCTCTCGATGAATGGCATCATTTTTTTAGTGAAGTCTGAAACAAGGTTCTCAGCTGAGAGAATGTGGGGATGCAGTGAAAAGTTTGAGAAAGTATGAAAAGCCCTGGAATAGACACTGGGATGAGTACGCTAGAGTAATGATGTGGGAGCTACCAAAGCACCATCTTGCTGTAGTGCAGACCCATTTGAGATTATATAAGATCAATTTATAGTACACCCAGTCAGTGTGATTCTCATGTTTTTTTTTTTTCTCTAGATTCATTTAGCAGCATATAGCTAGTAGGACATTCAAGTTGTAATAAGCAAAAGGACATGGTGGTGAGGGACACAAGGGCAAGGAACAGTAGAGAGTTTAAGTAATTGGCAAAGGGACTGAGATAAGGAAGGGAGAACAACATTCAGTGTAGGTGTACTGGCCTACAAAAGAAGTGAGGTAATGAGGAACTGGAAGCCATGATGAACACAAGGAACAAGCATTAAGGTTTTTAAGGCAAAAGGAAAGATGGAAAAATAAAAGATTATGATCAGATAAAGAAAGAATAATCAATGACCATGGAAGGGAAGACATTTGTGTGTGAAGGCAAGATCAAGGAAATGATCAAAAACCTTGTCTAACTGAGGTAGACATTTGCCTCACTCTCGTTTTTCCCAATAACAAATATACCTAAGCGTGATTTAGAGAATTTTCCCCAATGCTGACCACTTGTAAAGGCTTTGGCTTATATCATAAATCTTTATGTTATACTCATAATAATGTTGGATTATATTCTTTGTTGTACATCTTATCAATCAATAAATAAACATTTAATATCCAGCACTGTGCTAAATCCTGAGAATATAAATATGAGAAAAAGAAAAACAGTAAGACCACCCCACTCTTCCCCAGCTTTTGCTGATTCAGTTCCTTATTTGTTTTTCTTTTTAGAGGACAATTGGGGTTAAGTGATTTGCTCAAGGTCACATGGCGTGTGTGTGTGTGTGTGTGTGTGTGTGTGTGTGTGTGTGTGTGTAGTGTCTGAGGCCAGATTTGAACTTAGGTCCTCCTGACTCTAGGGCTGGTGCTCTATTCACTATGCCACCTAGTCACCGCCCCCTTGACTTAGTTCCTTTTGAATATGATATACCCATCTAGAGCCACGGTATAGTCATAGGTTTCATTCTGTCAATTTTTGGTGATACCTATGAGTGATACTTATTAGGACCCATCTGATTTTTTTCATTTGTTGCTTAAATTTGGGGCATTAATATCACTGATATTTGAAGACATGAATTTTTACTACTGTCTCTTTTCTTGATTTTGTCTCCTGTGAACTTAAGGAAGCCTCCCCCATTTAATTAAATTTTCTCTACAAAGATTATAAGAAACGTATGAAAAATAATTTTCAGCATTAAATAATAGTAATATCTAACATTAACATAGCCCTTTGACATTTACAAAGCATTTTACATAAATCATCTAATTTGATCACCACATTGTGGAATAGAATCTATCCTGACATGTAGCTTATTAATCCTTGGAAAGAATAATTCCAACCATAACCATAAACTATCTTTGTATATATTGACCTAGGAAAAAGACTCTCATTTCACTAATACTCACTCAAGAGGCAGTAAAGATTTGCAATTAAATCTGAAGTCAGGAAATAGGCTAGAAGAATGAGGGAAAAAAAAAAACAAACAAAAAGAACACAATGCTAAAACCTATTATAAAAACAAGAATATTCAAGACATTAATCCAGAAGAAGAGAATGGCTCCAAAACATCTACAAAGCAAGCCTAGATAAGAACACAGCTTGGACACAGATTCACCTAGAATCCTAAGAAGAGATGAAACAAGAGTTAAAAAAGGAATTTGATAATATTTTTTGAATAAAAAAAGAGTGCTGGAGGAAAATATGGAAACTATGGAGTAAAGAATTAGAAAAGGAATGTCTTGGTAGAAGAGGTACAAAGCCTTGTTGAAGTAACAAACTGTGAAAATTAGAATGGAAAAATTTAGTAACTGTAAGACAACAAAAAATGTTAAAACAAAGTCAAAAGACAAGAAGATTGAAGAAAATATAAGATATCTCAGAAAACAGATGACCTAGAAAACAGAGGATAAAAAATGTAAGAATCAGTTGGACTAAGTAAAAACCATGATCACAAAAAGAAGACTTATACATCCTATTTCAAGAAATCTTGAAAGAAAATCGCCCAGATCTCTTAGAACCATAACGCAAAGCAAAAATAGAAAAAAAAAATCATCTCACCTCCTGAAGAAAAAAATCAAAAACTTCAAAATGAAAGTTCCTAAGAACTTGATAGTAGACACTTAGGTTGGTAGGAGGCAGTGACTCTTTGAGATCCAAGCCCCCAGGAAACCATAATCAGAGTAGCAGGAATGAGAAAGTGAGTAATAGGGAAAAATAAGAGGAGGAAAAAAGACAAAATACTAAAGATTTTTGAGAAGAAAATTCAAACCTTCAACATAAGTAGAGAAATCAGCAGTGAAAAAAGTAAGAAGAGAAGGAACTGTGATTTCCTGATCTAGTAAAGGAGTTAAGGCTTGTATGAATAAATATTGAAAACAAAGAACTTTTGGGATTCAAGAACATGGAACCATAGCACATTGTTGCTGAGAGATTCAAAAGGAATTAGAAAACTGTAAATAATGGGTAGAACAAAAACTGGTATGGCAAGAGTTTAACACTGAAAGAATGTTAACATTCACTCTACAAGTTATACTATACTATAAAAGCAAAATATATTGATCTCAAAAACAGGATGCAGAGACAACCTAAAGATCACTAGTCTCCAAAAAGAACATATGACAGGACAAAAAAACCATAACATCATAATGAAAGAACTAATAGAAGAAAACTGCCCAGAACTTCTGAACATAAAAAAAATGAAGTTTCAAAGAATTCACAGATTGACTCTAGAAAAAAAAAACACAACAAAAAACAAACAAACAAACAAACAAACAAAACCAACCCTAAGGCTGCAAACTTCTTGATATGCAGTGGTTAAATTTAACACTTTAAGTAAAAAACAACTTCTGTAAGAAATCAGGGTAAAGACCTTCAAATACAAAGGAAAGAAAACCTGAGTAATACAGAATTATTATTTTGCACCTACTAAAAAATGTAGGAAGAACTGGAATAATGTGATCCAAAGAGCAATGGAACTCAGGATTAAAGCCTAGGGTAACCTACCTCATAAATCTGAGCTTAACTCTAGATGAAAAACTATGGAATTTAATAAGGGGGTACTGGAATCATTTCTAGAAAGAAAACCAGAAATGGACAAATTATTTACTTCATAAGTATCATAAACAAAAGAAATGAAGTAATTAAATGCAGCAGTTAAGGACAGAAACAGCAACAAAGTGAAAGCAGAAATTTCTTTCTAAATGTATGAGAGGGGCAGCTAGGTGGCACACTGAATAGAGCACTAGCCCTGGAGTCAGGAAGACCTGAGTTCAAATCCAGCCTTAGAGACTAAACACACACACACACACACACACACACACACACACACACACACACTAGCTGTGTGACCTTGGCCAAGTCACTTAACCCCAATTGCCCTCCAAAAAGAAAAAAAAAAGAAAGAAAAAAAATGTACAAAAGGAGACAGGGATGAAGTCACATATCCAATGGAGGCAATAGTAAGGAGGCAGACAGAGGGGGGTTCTTATGGACAGAACCTGGCAACACCCTGCCTCACAGGTGAATCAATGGTGGGTTTTTTTTTGTTTGTTTGTTTATTTTTGTTTTGATACTATACATACTACATGGTAGGTTACATGAAATAGGGAAGGGAGAAGATAAATGAGGAAGGTGAATTTGTAAGTTCCTGGGGTCACAATGGCTACCAATGAAGGGAAGGTGAGCCCTGCAGTCTCAGAAAGAAAAGATCCTCACAGGGAATGGGTGAGGAAGATGGAGCAAAGCTTGAAAAGGGGGAAAGGAATGAGGCCTTACACTGGGAATGGGATTTATCAGTTCTACTGATGAATGCTCTTGAAGGTGAAGAAAGATGTTTTGTGAAGGGAGACAGAGGACCTTATGCCAGGTGCAGCCTGGGAAATTTGGTGCTTGAAGTCTAGTCATCTTTCAGGTTAGTTGGGGCAAAGTTAAAATACCTACTGTCAATTGGCATCTTGGGGAGTAGGAGAACACTGACTCCAGGAGGAGATTTTGAAGAAAATGTGGGGAATAAAAGTAACCAGGAAGAATACCGATTAGTAGTAAGCTGTATGAAATTAAAGAGGGACACTACCATGTGGCCACACCCTCTCTTAACATCTGCAATAACTGGCACTGTTTTGGGAGTGAGGTACAGTGGAAAAGGGAAATTCATGTAGGTCCTGCAAGACAGTGTCAGAAAGTGTCTAGATAGGAAAGCCTAGGATGAATGTCTTGGAAGCTTTGATTATGTGGGAATAAGAAGAAAAGAGAGAAATCATATAATTATAGGTATCATGAATCAAAGAATAGGGGTCTAGACTAGACAAAAAGAAAGTATGGATAATGAAGGGAGAGTAATCCTTCTTGCAAAAAGGTACAAAAATGAAATTAAAAACGAATTAACAGGACTATTTGAAGGGTAGGAGAGTAAGGGAGAATCCACTTGACTGAGAGGGAAAAAAAAGGTGGGAAGAATTATATAACCACATAAGAGTAGGAGAGGAAAATGATAATAAGCAAAACCCTTCAAGGAAAGTGGCAACAAATGAAAAGAATGGGTTGGGGTGGGGAAAGAAAGCAGGAAGGAACAGAGGTAGTTAAAATATGTATCAAATTAATTAAAAAGGCAGGAAATGCCATCATGCAACCTGATAATGCAAAAACAAACATTCTAAGAATAAAATGGTATCAACAAGGAAATTATATTTTGCTGAAAAGAACCGTCTTTTGGAATTGTCTTAGATCCCTGCATTGCTAAGCAGAGGTAAAAGTTAGCCTAACTATCAAAGTTAGTCATCACCCAATGTTGCTGTTACACTGTACAAAATGTTCTGGTTCTGCTTACTTCACTCAGCATCAATTCACGTAAATCTTTCCAGATTTTTCTGAAGTCTGCCTGGTCATCATTTCTAATGGAACAAGAGTATTCCATTACATTCATATAAACTAACTTAATTCAGCCTTACCTTAATTGATGGGCATACTGTCAATGTCCAATTATTGGCAACCACAAAAAGAGCTGCTATAAATATTTTTGTACATGTCAGTCCTTTTCCGTTTGAGATCTCTGGGATACAGACCTACAAGTAGTATTCCTGCTTTGTCACGTTAGTCAATCTGATAGGTGTGATTTGGTACCTCAAAATTGTTTTGATTTGCATTTCTCTAATCAATAGTTATTTAGAGCATTTTTTTTTCATATGACTATAGATAGCTTTAATTTCTTCCTCTGAAAACTGCAGGTTCATATCTCTTGATCATTTATCAAATGGGGAATGACTTGTATTCTTACAAATTTGACTCTGTTTTCTACATATTTTAGAAATGAGGCCTGTTATCAGGACACTGGCTATAAAAACTCTTTCCCAGCTTTCTGCTTCACTTCTAATCTTGGTTGCATGGGATTTGTTTGTGCAAACCCTTTTTAATTTAATGTAATCAGAATTCATAATGTTCTCTATTTCTTGTTTGGACATAAATTCTTCCATTCTCCATATATCTGACAGGTAGACTATTCCTTGCTCTCCTGGACTGCTTATAGGATCTATCGGCCTTTATATCTAAATTGTGTACCCATTTAGATTTTCTCTTGGTATAGAGTATAAAATGTTGATCTATGCCTAGTTTCTGTCATACTATTGTGTAGTTTTCTGAGCAGTTTTTCTCAAATAGTGAGTTCTCATCCCAGTAACTGGAGTCTTTGAGTTTATTAAACAATATATTATTATAGTCATTGACTACTGTGTCTTGTATACCTAATCTATTCCACTGATCCACCACTTTATTTCTTAGAGAGTACCAAGTAGTTTGGAAGACTGTTGCTTTAGAATACAGTTTTAGATCTGGTAAGGTTAGGGTACCTTCCCTTACATTTCTTTTCATTAAATCCCTTGATATTCTGTACTTTCTTCTTCCATGTGAATTTTGTTATTATTTTTCTAACTCTATAAGATAATTTTTGATAGTTTAATTGGTATGGCACTGAACAAATAAATTAATTTAGGTAAAATTGTTATTTTTATTATATTACCTTGGCCTACCCATGAGCAACTGATGTTTTCCAGTTATTTAGATCTGACATTATTTGTGTCAAAAGTATCTTCTAATTGTGTTTACATAGTTACTGGGTTTGTCTTGGTAGGTGGAATCCCAAATATTTTATAAATCTTGGATATTTTTAGCATGATAATTCCAAAGTTATTCTGACTGGATTGTTAATTCTTCCTTCTGAACTTTTTTATTGTTCTCTTCAGATTTTAAAATGTTGCATTAAAATTTTTATTTATTTTTGGTAAATATCAACCCACTTCATACTTTCTACACCTCTCCTCAAAACAAATAAAAAAAAATTAAATCCACATTATGTGGCTGAAAATGTATGTCTTATCCTGCACACACAGACAGACACAGACACACACACTATTAATTGTCTAGCGTTGTCATTGGTCATCATATTGAAAATCCTTAAAACTTTCAATATTGTTTTTCCATATGGTATTATAATCAGTGTCCCGATGCTACTAATTTCATTCTGCTTTTATTCAAATAACCCTTTCTCAATTTTTTGTGAATTCAGTTTTTTTGTCATTTCTCATGTAGAAATATGTTAGAACATTCATGTAGTTTAACTTTTCAAGTCATTGTTACATTTTATGGTATTCCCTTTCATTTCTAGTGCTTTGTGAAAACAAAAAATAATGCTATGAATATTTTAACATTATAAATATATATTGTAATCTGCAAAAATCCACCTTCTCTGCCTCTGACCCTACCTCAACTGAGAAGAAATTAAAGACAAAACCCTTGTTACAAATAGATATATCTGAGAAAAATGAATTTTTACAATGACCATGTGTACATGTCTCATTGTACTTTGTGACCTTTATGTTGTATTAAGAGGTGGAAAGCATGTTTCATCATTAGTCCTCTGTAATTGTGGGTTGGTCATTACTCTGATCAGAATTCTTTTTTTTCCTTTTTGGAGGGGGGAAGGTAGGGCAATCGGGTTTAAGTGACTTGCCCAAGGTAACATGGCTAATTTTTGTGTTAAGTGTTTGATGCCAGATTTGAATTCAGGTCCTCCTGACTCCAGAGCCTGTGTTCTATTCACTGCACCACCTAGTCCCCCCACTGATCAGAATTCTTAATTGTTTCAAAGTTGAAACACTGTTTGAATCAATTTGAATTTGTTCAAACAATTTGTTTGAAAACAAAATTTGAATATTTCCAATTAGATTAACATTCTCTTTTCAGCTGCTCCCCTTCCCTCACTTCTTGAAAGGATGACTGCTTGAGCACTTGTGAGATAATTTTCCCTAACTTTACTTTACCTTCATCCACTAGTGTATTCCCTTTCCCCACTCTCCAATTTTCTTTTAAAGGCATCAAGATATAACAGAACCACTCATAAGTCATTTTGAATTAGAAGCATTCTATGAACCCTGATCATGAAAGGCTTCAGAGGGAAGACATATACCACTGCTCCAGATTATAAGTAGTTACTCTTGTTTAGTGTTTTATCATTGGTCAATTGTGTTTACCGTTTTCTTTTTCATAACTGCTTCGTAAAAACTTCTAAGTTTCTATATAACTGTTCTTCTTAATAAGAATAACTGGAAGTCTGCTACTTCATTAAAAATTAATTTTTTAACCTCTGTACAATTTTACTCAGGGTGCAGGGGAAGACTAATACCTCTGGTGGTGAGAGCTGCCAAACACTTTTCATCCACTTTTGGTATCCACCTGTCACCCAACTCTCACCTGTGACTAAAAGAAGTTGTAGCATATGCAACGGCCACAGCCTGGTTAACCATCATGGCAGGCATCAAACTATTAGTGATATGGGGGTGTTTACCCAAAGCACGTGAAGACTTTCTCTGCAGAATAGGCAGATAAAAATAGTTTGTTTCAATGGGCCATGAAGGAAGCAGAAGTGCTGTGGAGCACTTAGAGCTTGGTCAGAAGCCAAAGACACTAAGGTTATCCACTGAATTTAGGGTCACTCACTGTCAGTTGTCTTGACTTTTGTCTTGCCACTGGGTTTCAATGACTCTGGAAGAGAGAAGCTGACAACTTCGGGTAAATCTATCTCACTTAAATCTGATTTATGTATGAGCCAAAAGGCATCACTCATTATTTTACTATTTCATTATTTTATTGACTATTTTATCATTTTCCTTTATTACTTACTATTTTACTATCTTACTCTTTTATGTGCCTCAAAGTCCTATGGCAATGGACTAGTGATGAAGCAGCAGGTACAGATACACTGGCAGCTATAGTTATAATCCATCACACAAGCAGCCCAGGCCACAAGGTCATCTCACTGGACTGAAGTAGCATTGAGATTCAGCAGCTCCCTGGGTATCTGAGCAACCTTCTTAAGGACCACACTTCTTCCTAGAGTAGTAGAAGGGGCTAGAAAAGCTATTCTAAAAATTGTCTGCTTCACCTAACCTTGGTTTGGTTACTGTGGCATGTGGAGATCCTACCTTGTGGTTGAAACACAAAAGTATGCAGAAAAACTTTTTTGAAGATAATTCCACTAATTATTGATACATGGAATGAGGGCACTCTTATGGATAACAAGAAATCCAGTAGTCTTGAAAGACAAAAAGCTCTGGTTGTCAGAGAACTCAACAGGTATCATAGTCAAATAGCAGCTCTGAGTGAAACAAGGCTGGCAAATGAAGGTCAGCTTACTGAACTTGGAACTGGATACACATTTTTCTGGAGTGGCTGCCATTATGAGTAGCAGTGTGAAGTTGGCATAGGTTTTGCAATCAAATCAAATCTAGTCAACAAGCTTATTATATGCCTCACAAAAGGAGTGAATAACAAACTTATGATAATGTGATTGCCACTTGCAGCAAAGTGCCATGCCACCATCATTAGTGCATATGCTCCTATCATGATGCACCCTGATAAGGTCAAAGAAAAGTTGTATAAAGACCTGGAGACCCTTATCATCAATGTGCTGAAAGAGGATGAGCTTATAATTCTGGGTGCCTTTAAGGCCAGAGTAGATAGACACATGGCAAGAAGGAAATGAGTCAGTAACACCAACTGCATCTCACAACCTCTTTACCAACAGAGGTCTTCCATTTAACTAAATGCAACAAAATGTAATGGATCCAACTTCACAGCAAACACTGGTACTCAAAAGACCATGTTATTATAAGGAGAAGGGGCAAAACAGGCCATGAGAGAGATGAAGGCAATTTGTGGTGCAGTTTTGGACCAGTCATAGACTTCCTCTCTAAGCTAAACTTTTGCACTCAACTAAAGCAGAGACCCCAAGGTGCATGACTGCTACCAGAAGAATCAAAGTCAACAGATTAGAACATTCTTCCATGTATGAACAGTTTGTTACCGACTTGGAGGGAAAGCTGAGTCACTACACTGTAGATAACAGTGGAATGCTGTGAGAAATGATTCATTTGAACTCCTACTCTATTCCAATCACTATTAATCAGTTTGATATTTTACATAAATAATATAGGGATAATTAGATAAGATAGGTTTTTGTAGTAGGCCTCAAACTTTATTTACTTTTTTTTTTTTTGGAGGGGGAAAGACAGGGCAATTGGGGTTAAGTGACTTGCCCACAGTCACATGGCTAGTAAATGTTAAAAGTCTGAGGTCACATTTGAACTCAGGTCCTCCTGACTCCAAGGCCGATGCTTTATTCAATGTACCACTCAGCTACCCCCAGTTATGGACCTTACTCATGCAGATGCAAGATATCTCCATCATGTTTTACTCAGATTTGATGTCCAAACTCAGCATAGGTGGGTACCTTGATTCTTTCGAAAGCCCCCAACTTATTTTTTTTAAGGAACTTTATTTATTTATTTTTCTTTTTGGAGGGGGAAGGTAGGGCCATTGGGGTTAAGTGACTTGCCCAAGGTCACACGGCTAGTTTTGTGTTAAGTGTCTGAGGCCAGATTTGAACTCGGGTCCTCCTGTCTTCAGGGCCAGTGCTCTATACATTGTGCCATCTAACCGCCCCTAGAAAGCCCCCAACTTATTTTTGTACTTCTGAACCATCTTTTCTTGCCCAACATGAGCAAGTGACCGTTTTATGACCACCTGGCCACCAGAGATGACTCTTGCCTTGCCCATCTTACTTTCTGGCACTGAAGAACAAGGTCTATCAATCAATGAGATTCTGTATTTTACCATGCCTCTTTTGTTTATTTGGGTATCAAAACCGTATAAAAATAGGTGCTGGAACCAGGGGCATCTCTGATTGCTCTGCCAGTTTGTGTATACAAGTGTATATATGTGTGTATTTGTAAAATGTATACAGACATAAAGAGTACTGGAATCATTTCATTGTGATGTCTTTTAAGTACTAATGTTGTTTCATTGTTTATATCTTTTAACATTATCTATTTTTACTGTGGTGTTGTGTAATATCATGGCCATTTACCTGTTTATATGAGTCTATTTGAAACATAAGAAATGCTGTTCCAACTCTTTAAATTCTGTGTGAATCTTTGATATTTCAAGTGTATCTCCTGTAAAAGGTATGTTGTTGCATTATGCTTTCTAATCCATTTTGCAATCCTCTTCTACATTATAAGAGAGTTCACCATCATCACCATCATTATGGCTGTCCTTCCTCCAACATAGCCTCTGATCATTCCACTCCCTACACAACAAACTGAAGGGGCTCCCAAATAATTTCAGGATCGAATACAGAAAACAGCTCTCTGACATCCTATACATACCTATTTATTTACATGTCTTCTTCATTAGAATGCAAGTTCCTTTTTTTCTGTTTGTTGCCCCTCCAGAATATGACAAATTCACACAGAATTTAAATGAAGATTTGGAACAGCAGGGATGAAGGTAGTATGGTGTGGCAAAAAGATAAATGAATTTGGATTCAGAAGACATGTATTCAAATTATGCTACCAGTATTCACTAGCTATATAGATTTTTAGCAAGTTACTTTACTTTCCTGAGACTTAGTTTATTCATCTACAAAATGGGAATAATGCTAATTGCTTAGCCTACCTTGCAGGGATATTGTGAGAATCAGATTATGTACATTCTTTTATTTGTTAAAAGTGCTATACAAATTAAAGTAAGCTATTATGAAGACTTGGAAAGTGTATTTTTTACCCCTATTGCTATGTTTTACTTTAGTTTACAACAATTTTTATTCTAGGGTTCTAATAGTGTGATAATATGAATGATTCATTCAATGCTATTCTCTTTTCTCATTTATAATTAATTAGGTTGGTATATTAATGATATCAGTGGGTTTGCATTCTTGTAAAATTATTTCCTCTTTTGTATACATTTATACTAACTACCTCGTAGGTAAAACAAGTCTTTCAACCAAACTAACAAATTACTGAATGACAAATGATTTCCTCATTTACGAAAAATAAAAAAAAATATAATTTTTCCCCCACAGAAAAGAAAATTTAAGAATAATCTATTGTCAGTAACACAGCAAACTAAGAAATACTTGCTCTTCTCATTGTATATGGAACAATAATTTTTAGTTCTTTATTTCTACCATAAAGAGCAATATACCTTTAAAAGGAATATTGTAAAAGAAAACATAAGAATAGAACTATCTTCTTATTAGCTCAGTTTTATGGGAACACAATCTCTACTGGCTTAAGAAATTTGACACATGAAGTATTTTACTTACATATTCTCCATATGTCTCTTGTGTTGGTGGTGGGGGAGGAGGCCGGTATCCTGTTGGGGGAACTCCTCTTGCTCTAGGGGTAAGCAGTCCTCTACCACGGCTGACTGGACCTCGACTAGGAGGGACTCCTCTGGGAGCTGGTGCACCTCTTGGTACACCTGCTGGCCGGGGTGCAACACTTCCTCTTCCCCTGTGAATAAGATGACTGATTAAATTTTCAATCCTCATAATATTGCATCCTAATATATATAAATTTTATTCTCCCTGACTTCTGAAATAAAATAAGAATACATTTGTAATTAGCTTTTGAAAAAAAATGAATGGTTGCCTTCTACCAAAAAACAATGAGAGTTTAATTAATTTGGCAATTATTTACCTATTTCCTATATGTATATATAATTATGCTTGACAGTTAGTGAGAAAACCAATATAATTTTGTAAAACTCCAATATGTCATCTCATCAATTTGGATGTCCTCTATTATGACAGATTGCTACCCTTCTGTGGTTGGTTTTCCTCTAGTTCTCTTGTCCTTTTCTGCTCATGAGTTCACTATAGAAGGTTCTAAAAGCATGCCAGAGATCTTCCTTGCTTTTCTGTGAGATCATGAGACATTGCCAGTGAAGCATTAGGGTTGTCTGCATGCTATCTTTTGATCTCACTATTTTTTTTCTATCATACGCCTATGAGGATAACTTTTACTCTTGCTCTTCTATGAAGTTCTTAAGTTTTATTATGTTGAGGCTTGCTCATCTGGACCATATTCTTTCCCCTATAAACTCATGTTTAATTCTTAGTTTTTTTTTTATATTATGATTTTGTTTTTACAATTACATGTAAAGACAATTTAAAATATTTTTAAAAGTTGAGTTGCAAATTTTCTCCCTGCCTCCTTCCCTTCTCCTATCCCTAAAACAGTAAGCAATTTGATGCAGGTTATAGATGTGCAATCATGTAACATATATTTCCATAATAGTCATATTGTGATAGAAGAAACTGACCAAAAGGAAAAAATGAAAAAAAGGAAAACAGTATGCTTCGATTTGTATTCAATCACCATCAGTTCTTTCTCTGGAGGTAAACCTTCATAAGTCCTCATAAAAACCTCATGTTCTTTGGACTGTCTTGGATCATTGTATTGATGAAAAGAGCTAAGTCAATCATAACTGATCATCACACAATGTTACTGTTATTGTGTAAAATGGTTTCCTGGTTCTTCTCACTTCACTTTGGATCAATTCATGTAAGTCTTTCCAGATTTTTCTGAAAGAATCCTGTTCATCTTTTCAAATAGCACAACAGTATTCTATGACAATCACATACCACAACTTGTTTATCCATTCCCCAATTGATGGGCATCCCATCAATTTTTAATATTTTGTCACTAGTAAAAGGCCTGCTAAAATTATTTTCATTACCTTCTTAATGTCATGGTCCTCTGAGAATGAAGGATAAACAACAACAGGACACCACTCTCTCCTGGTTCTCTGATCTGACTGCTCCTGAGTCTCCTTTGTTGGATAATCCAGATAACTAACCCCTTCTAATCACAGATATGCCTCAGGTTTATGTCCTGGGTCCTCTTCTCTTCTAGTTTATGTCACTTGGTAAATCTCATCAGATCCCATAGATTTAATTACCTTCTCTATGCTGATGATTCTCAAATTTGCTTTGGTTCAAACTCTCTGCTAACCTCCAATTTTACATCTCCAGCCATCTTTCCAACATCTCAAAATGGATGTCCAGTAGACAACTTAAACTCATTAATTATATTCAAACAGAACTCATTATCTTTCCCCTTAAACCTTCCACCCTTTCTACCTTCCTTATTACTACAATGAACACCACCATTCTCCTGGTCCCTCAGGCTCACACCTTGGGAGTTGTCCACTATTGCTTACAATACCTTCAACCCCGCCCCCCCCCCCACCCCATCATATCCAAACAATTGCCAAGGCCTTTCAATTTCAACTCTGTAACATCTCTCCTATATGCCCCCTTCCCTTCTCTCCTCTGACCCAGCTACCATGCCACCACCATAGTTCAGGCCCTCATCATCTCATACCTTGATCTCAGCTATAAGGCTGCTCATGGGTCTTCCTGCCTCAAGTCCTTCCCACTTCGGTACATTCTCCATTTGTCACTAAAGTGATCTGATGAGGTCCAATCAGTCACTCCCCTCCCCACAACCACAACTCTCACCCCCCAACTCTAGTAGCTTTCTATGGCCTTGTAATGGTAATGGGAATGTAAAGATCTTAACTGCCCCATAATAAGCCATACATACACATGGAGCCTGTGGTGGGAGGAGTTTGCCAAAGGGTGGAGCAGAGCCCACAGGAAGCTGAGAGTCAGAGCAGCCAGAATGAGGGAGGAGAGAAGAGGCAGACAAGTAACAGCTAGTCTTGTGAAGGTGTGTTTGTGGGAATGCTAAAATCTGATGTGGTTCTCTGCTGTGTTCTAGCATATTAACTTCTTTCTTACAATGATGGATTTGACTTTCTGGTATTGGGATTTGGCTTTCTGGTATCTGAATAAATGTTTTGCTTCTGTCTTATATATGGAGAGGCTGTTATACTTTGCAATTCAGAACCATGCTGGCATATTTATAGTTGCTGTCAGTGCTGTGGATATTGTGTTGGTGCTACCTTTGGTGACAAGGATGGGATCGTGAAATATAAGACCATTATTTAGAGGCAGAAGGGCTTTAGAAGAAGAAATGGATATCCCAGGATGGGAGGGTTTAACTTATCCCTCCCTAGCAAAGAAATGGGCTAAAAGTACAGAGCTCTGTAAAACCTAAGAACTGTGGCCACAGAAGGGAGAACACAGAGATTAAGAAATACGTTTGCAAGGAATATCAATAAAACCAGGGAAAGAACTGGAGGGAATATAGAGAAAAGTTTGGATTTTACCAACAGGTTACTGTATTATATGTAAAAGAATTTTTTTCTCACTTTTCATGAATGAGCAAATCATTTGTCATTCAATAATTTGTTAGCTTGGTTGAAAGACTTGTTTTACCTTGGAGGAAGTAAGTATAAATATAAATGAAAGGGGAAATAATTTTATAAGAATACAAACCCTCTGATATCATTAATGTTCTTTATATATAAATATAAAATTTACATATTTTGTATATAAAAAAGAGACAGGTTATTAGAAGAGAAAGCTAAGACGGAGAGGAAGTTAGCTGGTTTGCATGAGAATTCACAGTGTTTGGGCTCTCCTTTAGAAGAGCAAGCTGGAGGATCTCAGGTGGTAAAAGAAAAAATTGAATTTAGCTAAGAAAAAGCAAAAAAAAAACAAAAAACAAAAACGTAACAAGAGGAATGTGCATGTCACTCTAATACAGGCTGAAACTAGTCATTGCAGTAACCACTGCCAGGAAAATGAAACAAAGTTATATGAGGAGCTTTTATGAGGACAGCAGTTCGCCCCATACTAAGAAGAAAGCAAGAGAGTGATGGGGGCCAAACATAGTTCAGCGAGATAATTGAAGATTTCACTCAGTAAGAGGTTACTGATCTATTAAGTCAACTCACCCAAAGGATGGGAGATTCATTAGTGCCTTGAATGGTGAGAATCAGTGATGAAGGGGTCAAAGGAGTGTGGGTAGATAGGGTGGATTGCTTGAAATTTATAGGTACATGAATCCGTTTGGTACAGCAAGCTTTTACGGATTATCATATGTTAGGAGCTAACAATACAATCAATCTGTTAGTTTTAGTAGTTGATGGATGCAATAAAATGTATCCTGCTGATTCTATGTGGACTAGTGGAGAGAGACCCTGATATTCACTAGTGAACTGTATGAGAAAGTTAAAGGAGGAGGTAATGAAGAGAGCTATCATGATTGGAGATGCAAATGTGTATCACGAGGGGCAGAGCCAAGATGGTGGAGTAGAAACAGCTCATCCAAGCCACTCTGACCCCAGATTCCCCCCAAAATATGTAAAAGGGGACTCTGAACAACTTCTGGAGCCCCAGCACCCACACAACGACATAGAGAAGCTAACCCCCTGCTGAGGACAGCCCAGCAGCCCTGCAGGAAGGACCAGTGCAGCAGTCTGGGAGCCGGCAGCACACAGCCGAGCGGAGCTCAGATCCCCGTGAGCTGAGGTTTTAGCCCCAGGGCGGCAGGGCCAGCAGCCAGCTGGAGGAACCCCAGAACACCAGCAGCTGTGGCGATTCCAAAATTATCAACATAGACATGCCTAGGACAAAGTAAGAGGTTAGTGTCCTATGGACTTTGGGACCAGTATTTGGGGAATGCGTCGCCTCCCTCCCCTGGGGGCTAGAAGCCTCTGAGGAGATACGCCAGTTTTCAGAGGCAGCTCCAGCTCCTGGCCTGTGAATAGGGAGATCCAGCGATCAGTCTTGGGGGGTAATCGATCTTGCTTTAACCTCCCTGGATCTGGATTGTGATCTAGGGTGGAAGTCATGGGTGGGTTCCAGAGGGCAAAAGAACTGGGAATGAACCCAAGGGTCACCTACCCAGCAAAACTGAGTATCTTGTTTCAGGGCAAAATAATGGTCATTCAGTGGAATAGAGGACTTTCAAGCATTCTTGAGGAAAAAACCAGAATTGAATAGAAAATTTGACATCCAGACACAAGAAGCAAGAGATGCCTGAGAAGGTAATCAGGGAAAAGAAATCAAAAGGAACTTATCAAAGTTGAACTATTTACATTCCTATATGGAAAAGCAATAACTGTAACTGATGATATCTTTCTCAATAATGGAAGAAGGGTGTGTGGTCATATGAACACATATGTGAATGTGTGTGTATATGGTTACACTTATATATGGATAGAGGGCATAGGTTGAATTTGTTGGGAAGGGAGAATACTCAAGGCATGAAATTATGAGGTGAGAGAGGAAAGTGGCAAGAGGAGATGGGGAGAGACAGGGTAGGGTAAACTATCTCATGTAGAAGAAGTAAGGGGAAGTGGTTGCAAGGGAGGGGGAGAATAGGAAGGCAAAAAAGGCAAAACCACATTCTCATTGAATTTGGTTCAGGGAGAGAATGACATACATACTAAATGGGATATCTCAACCTGCAGCAGAATAGGGGGAAGGGGGATGAGAGGAGGGATGATGGATGGGAGGGCATCCTTGGGGGGAGGGGAGGTTGGAAGTACCCACTATGGAAGAGGGACAGGATCATGTAGGGAATGGACCAGGTGGGGGTGGGATGAGTGGGAGGGAATTATAAGCAGCCTTGTACAATATATCTACTATGATAATGTTTTGCATAGCTAGACATGTACAACATATACTGAATTACTTATCTCCCCAGAGGGAATGGGTGACAAGGGAGGAAGGAAATGGATCTGAAATTCGAGGTCTTAACATTAAATGTTTCAAATATATATAAATACTATTATTAATACTCTTTTGCTTGTAATTGGGAGATAAGATGTGCAGGCATTGGGACACAAAGATTCACCTTCCTCTAATGGAAAAGTCGAAGGGGGTATGGGAGAAGGTATGGGAGAGAGCAGATTGGAGGAAGTGATATCTTGTGGGATTGCTATTCTGGGAGGTTGGGTAGAGGAATAACGGGGGGGAAATGATTGTAACTCAAAATCTGGCGGAAATGAATGATGCAAAACAGAAGTTAAGAAAGCATTTGTTTAAAAATAAATAAATAAATAATGTGTATCACAACATCCCCTTAGCTGTTTCTCACTGAAATATCATAGGGTAGATGGCTGCTTTTGCTTACAAGCACCTAATTCTTACAAGCAGGTAAATGGGGAGCTAGGGAACCCTCTTTCAATGGTGCTGTATAAGATTTCACAGTTAACTGACTTGGGGGAATGGGGAAAAGATAAATTTCCTTAAGAGAGAAGAGTAAATAGCTAGCAGATTCAAAGTCTGAATAGACTGACAAGAAAAGAATTGTTTCCTGCTCTATTAAGAGCAAGGGTAGATTTTGGAAGAATTGACGGTATTCCAACTAACAAACTGTATGAAATGGATTGAGAAAAGGGGCCTGATGTTGGATGGAAAGAGGAAGTAAGAACTGCCCCTACAGATTCTCCTGAACCATTGTATTCAAGTTCGTCACACCTCCAGGGAGAATAAGAAATTGGCCAAGCCTCAGCTCAGATTAAAGAAACACACAGACAGTTTTACAGACCCCATATCAATTTGATTACATATTGGAAAAACAGAAGCATTGTCATATATGTCAACGGGAAAAGGAGCAAAATGTTCCCCAGGTGATAACTAGGGAGATAACAAGGGTAAAAGTCCCAGCCCAAATCTGGCAAATAAATTATATTGGTCCACTACCATGAGATAAAGGATGCAGATTTACATGTACTTGCATTGACACCTACTCAGGTGTACTAGTGGCTTATCCTTGTAAGAACGCAACCCAGAAAAACACCTGTAAAACTCTAGATCTCATAAGTCTATATTATGGAAACCCAATGCAGATTCAAAGTGACAATGGGTCACATTTCAAAAGTAATGAAATGAAGAGGTTATTGTATACTAAACAACATAGAATAGATAAATCATATTCCATATTATCCATAAACATCTGGGTTAATTGGAAGAATGAGTGGATTATTGAAAGAACAGTTAAGGAAATTAAGTTCTAATAATTCATATCAACATTGGAAGGATAATTTGATCATGGCTTTATATAATTTGAATAATAGATGATTGGGAGGTAGTACACCTTTAGTCAGAATGATGACCCCCAAATCTGCAAATTAGAAAAGAACGAACACATAATATCCGAAATATTGAGTATTGGACTTTGAGGCTAGATATACCAGCACCATATTGAGGAAAACCTGGCTTGGCAGGGTAAGATTTGCATTGTTTAGAGATTTTGGGTTGGATAGAAAAGAAATAAGAAAAATATCCCCTGGAATATACATAAGAATCCATAAACATCACCCTCGAAAAAATTTACCCAAATTAGGATTAGCTGCTAGAGGAATACATGTATTGGCTGGAGTAACAGATTCTAATTATCAAGGACAAACTATTGTGACATTCCATAATTTAGGTGAACAGTCCTTTCAGTTTTGTAAAAATGACTGAATAGTTCAAGTGATTATCATTCCTTGTAAAACAATACCACTTGTAAAAACTGATCCTCCTTTTGAAATAACTATCAGAGGAAGTGAAGGATTTGGTTCTATAATACAATAAAATTGGGAGCTAAAATATGGGTAAAACAGAAGCCAGATGATATCCCAAAGGCTGTGGAAATTATAGCACATGGGAAGGGAAGGATAGCACTGTAACTACTGTTTATTCAGAAGATAATTACAAAATTGCACGTTTAACTCACATATTCTTCTGTGAGTGAAGCTACAATAATGGGCTCATGGACTGCAGAAGCATGGCTGATCCTACGTCTACATTGTTTCTGGTTATCATCTCCTTGTTTGTTCTTGGCTTTTTGTCTGTTCAACTTGTTTGTGAAATTTGTTTCTGCAGGCTTGGTAACCTCCACCTGTACATGCCTGATAGCCTAATCTGGATGTCACCCCCTGTCTACAACTGTGACATGTCACCCCTGGACCTGGCATCAAGTACATTCCAAATGCTGGCTAAAGAACTGACCTATCAAATGGTACCTCTTGGAACGGGGACAGCTCTATGTCCAATTTCTTTTTTTCTTTTTGGAAGGCAATTGGGGTTAAGTAACTTGCCCAAGGTCACACGGCTAGGTTTTTGTTTGTGTGTGTGTTAAGTGTCTGAGGCCGGATCTGAACTCAGGTCCTTCTTACTCCAGGGCCGACGCTCTACTCACTGCGCCACCTAGCCGCCCTCTATGTCCAATTTCAGCAGCAAGTAGCCATAGAAGAAGAGACCTTTTCCCTTTATCCCCAAGATTTTGGAATACCATTTGTTCAAGGGGGGAGTGAAGGGGAGCTTGTGCTCAAGTACCACCCTAATAAAATACTGTTTTGTGGGGGCGGGGTCAAGATCACAATGTAGAAACAGGACTTCTGCGGCGCTCCCACTTCCTCCTCCTCCAATTCATGTAAAAGGCAACTCTGAACAAACTCTGGAGCTACAGAACTCACAAAATGACATAGAGAAGATAACCTACCACTGAGAACAGTCCAGCAGGCTGGTAGGAAGCGGGAAGCGCATCATGTTGGGAGCTGATCCCAGCCCCACACAAGTCAGAAGTTTTAGTCTCAGGGCAGCCAGAAGCAGCCACCAGCTGGAGGGACTTCAGCTCACCAGCAGCTGCAGAAGTTACCAGAATTATCAACCCAAGGATACTAAGGACCAAGTGACAGGTCAGTGCTGTGTGGACTTTGTGAACCGGGAGTTCAGAAGTATGATCAGGCATTTACCCCCTGGAGGGAGAAGTGGCTGAGGCACTGCGGCTGTGTAGCTGCCACCATGTGTCTGCTTCAAGAGCTCCTGGCCTACAGATTATAGGGCGACCAAGTGTCTAGCTTTAACCTGCTTGGATCTAGATTGTGGTCTAGGGTGGAGGTACTGGGGTGCATGACCAGTTTGCCAGAGCATGGGAAGGCTTCAGAGAAGGCACCCAACTAATAGCTCCAGCAGCTGTGAAAACCACAGCAATTGGGACAAAGCTCCCCACTGTGGTAGCAAAGTTCTACTGTGGCAAAAAGCCCCAAAGTCAAGTAATTAAGTGGCAACATAAGCAAATGCTGGAAGCAAGGCAAGCACAGTGGTCCGACTCTAGATTTCTTTTTTAGGGACAAAAAGGATAGGGGAAATCAGACACCTTGCACCAGAAGCTTCCAAGAAAAGAATAAGCTGCTTACAGGCAATAGAGGAGCTTAAGAAGGATTTTGAAAACCAAATAAGAAAAGTGGAGGAAAAATTGGGAAGAAAAATAAGAATGATGCAAGAAAATTATAAAATGAGAGTCAACAACCTGACTAAAGAAAAGAACACCTTAAAAATTGACAAACTCAAATGGCAAAAGAGGCTCAAAAACCCAATGAGGAGAAGTATGCTTTAAAAAGCTGAATTTGCCAGAAGAAAAAAGAATTTCAAAAGCTCACCAAAGAGAATCATTCCTTCAGAATTAGACTGGAGCAAATGGAAGCTAGTGACTTCATGAGAAATCAAGATAGTTTTTTTTTTTTTTTTTTGCTTTTTGGAGGGCAATTGGGGTTAAGTAACTTGCCCAAGGTCACAAGGCTAGGTTTTTGCTTGTGTGCGTTAAGTGTCTGAGGCTGGATGCGAACTTAGGTCCTTCTGACTCCTGGGCCAACGCTCTACTCACTGAGCCACCTAGCTGCCCCTAAAGGAGATTTGCAATTTTTTTTTTTTTTGCTTTTTGGAGGGCAATTGGGGTTAAGTAACTTGCCCAAGGTCACACGGCTAGGTTTGTGTTTGTGTGTGCATTAAGTGTCTGAGGTCAGATCTGAACTCAGGTCCTTCTGACTCCAGGGCCGACGTTCTACTCACTGCGCCACCTAGCCGCCCAATCAAGATACTATTAAACAGATCCAAACAAATGAAAAAATAGAAGCCAATGTGAAATATCTCATTGAAAAATAAAACACTGACCTAGAAAATAGATCTAGGAGAGATAATTTAAAAATTATTGGACTACCTGTAAGCCATTATCAAAAAAAGAACCTAGAAATCATCCTTCAAGAAATCCTCAAGGAAAATTGCCTTGATATTTTAGAAACAGAGGGAAAAATAGAAATTAAAAGAATTCACTGCTCACCTCTTGAAAAAAGAGCCTAAAAAGAAAACTCCTAGGAATATTATATCCAGGTTCCAGACTTACCAGATCAAGGAGAAAATATTACAAGCAACCAGGAAGGAACAATTTGAAAACTGCAGAAACACAATCAGGATAACACAGGATCTGGCAGCTTCTACACTTATGTATCAAAGGGCTTGGACTATGATATTCCAGAGTTCAAAGGAGCAGTGATTAAAACCAAGAATCACCTACCCAACAAAACTGAGTATCATGTTTCAGGGGAAAATATGATCATTCAATGGAATAGAGGACTTTCAAGCATTCTTGAGGAAAAAACAGAGTTGAGAATAGAAAATTTGACATTCAGATACAATAAGCAAGAGAAGCATGAGAAGGAAAACAGGGGAAAGAAATCATATGGAACTTATCAAAGTTAAACTATTTACATTCCTACATGGAAAAATGGTAATTGCAAGTTATGAAACTTTTGTCAGTATGAGAATAGTTGAAGGGAATAGAAATGTGTATACACACATATGTATAGGAGAACATATGGATGTATAAATACATGTTAGTGTACGTACATATGTGTACAGGTATGCATAGACAGAGGGCACAGGACCAGTTGAAAAGGAAGGGATGATACTTAAAAGGTCAAATTAAGACGTAAGAGAGGAATATGATAAGAGGAGATGGGGAGAGATAGAATGTGGCAAATTATCTCATATAGAAGAGGCAAGGGAAAACTGTTACAATGGAGGGGAAGAACAGGAAGGCAAAAGGGAATGAGTCAACCTTATTCTCAATGAATTTGGCTTAGAGAGTGAATGACATTCACCCTAAATAGTGTATCTCACCCTATAGGAGTGTAGGGGGGAAAGGGATGAGAGGGGGAATGATGGAAGGGAAGGGAGGCTGGGGGGAGGGAAGTTGGAAGCACCCATTTTTGAAAAGGGACAGGATCAAAGTAAAGAATAGAACAAGTGGGGGGGTGGGATAGGACGGAGGGAAATATAGTTTGTCTTTCACACTATGGAAATGTTTTGCATAGCTACGCATGTACAACCTATATTGAATTATCTTCCCAGTAAGGGTGGGTGACAAGGGAGGTAGGGAAAGAATCTGGAATTCAAAGTTTTAAAATCAAATGTTCAAAATATATACATACATATATATATATATATATATAATTATTATTATTATTTTACATGTAACTGGGTCCACCATGCCCTACCGGAAAGTCGGAGGAGGGAAGAAATGGGAAAGAGCAGATTGGGGAAGGGGATATTTGGTGGGATTGCTATTTTGGGGTGGTGGGTAGGGGGAAAATGGGGAGAAAATTTGTAACTCAAAATCTTGTGGAAATTAATGATGTAAAAAAAATAATTAGAAAAATGAACTAAAAGGAAATAATATTCAAAAAACTTTGTTTTCTGTGTTTATCATGTGCTATCCTTGTTATAGTATTGTAAAATTCTGTTGACACCAGTTACCCCTAAACTCCCATTAACCCATGTAATTAAATGTATATTTAATGCATTTTTGCCATGTAAGGGAAATGAAAGATCTTAGGGCCAAATGTAATGGTAATAGGATTTGAAAATCTTCCATTCCCTCTGTATTGGCAAGCAAACAGGTACTTAATGCCTGGTTTCAAGTTAATGATTATGTCAAGTATTGAGATCCAGAAATTTTGAATCCCACAGTGGGATGGACATGCTGATGTATCAGGAAGCGGCCGAACAGGGAGGAGCTAATATAAGGAAATGCCCAGGCCAGAAAGCCAGGTTTTTCTTCTAAGAATTTCTTCTGAGAGCCAGCCAGAACTTCTATGAGCCTGCCAGAACTGCCTGGAATGAAAACTGCAGGGAACAGCAGTGAGGAGAGGAGAATCCTTGCTTGAGGGAGCCTCTTTTGTTTTGAAGGCTTGGGAATGTGGGTATTCACTGCATTGACTATGTGCACCCACTTCATGGTTACTATAATAGCTATGACCTTTTCATTTTGGGACTCAGTTTTCTGGTATTTGAATAAAGGCTTTGACTCTGTCCTCCATGTGGAGAGCCTTTAGGTTTGTGATTCACAACTATACCAGCATATTCATAGCCACCGTGAGTACTGTCAATATTGCACTGTTGTTACAGGCACAAGATAAAGGTATTAGTATCTCTCATCCATTTTTTTTTTTTTTTTTGCTTTTTGGAGGGAAATTGGGGTTAAGTAACTTGCCCAAGGTCACATGGCTAGGTTTTTTTTTTTTGTTAAGTGTGTGAGGCCGGATTTGAATTCAGGTCTTCCTGACTCCAGGGCTGGTGTTCTATTCACTATTCCACCTACCCGCCCCTCATTCATTCTTAAAATGGGTAGCAAAGGAATGTCATATATGCCAATTGGAAAAGGAACAAACTATTCTTCGGGTAGTAAATGAAGAGGTAGCAAGGGGAAAAACGCCAGCCCAAATTTGGCAGACAGATTATATTGGTCTCCTGCCCCAAGATAAAGGATGCAAATTCATATGTACTTTTTACTGACACTTACTCAGGTATACTACTGGCTTGTCCTTATAAAAATGCAACCTAGAAAAACACTGGCAAAACTAGAGATATCATAAGTCTATATTATGGAAACCCAATGCATATTCAAAGTGACATGGGTCACATTTCAAAGGTAATGAAATAAAGATATATTGTATATTAAACAATATAGAGTGGATATATCATATTCCATATTATCCACAAGCATCTGGGTTAACTGAAAGAATGAATGGATCATTAAAAGAACAGTTAAGGAAGTGAAGTTCTAATAATTTGTATCAACATTGGAAGGATAATTTATTGCTTTATGTAATTTGAATAATAGACCATTGGGAGGAAGTACAACTCTAGACAGAATGATAACCCTAAATCTGCAAATTACAAAACAGCAAATGCATAAGGTCCCAAATATAGAGTATTAGACTGTGAGGCAAGATTCCCCAGCATCATATCCAGGAATACCTGGTTCAGCAGGATATGATTTACATTGTTTAGAGGACTTTTGGCTGAATAGAAAAGAAACAAGAAAAAATCTCCCCTGGAATATGTATGAGAATCCCTAAAAATTACCTTGGATGGATTTTCCCTAAATCAGGATTAGCTGCTAGAGGAATACATGTGTCAGCTGGAGTAATAGTTTCTAACTATCAAGGAGAAATTATTGACATTCCAAAATTTGGGTGAAGAACCTATATAGTTTTATAAAAATGATAAAATAGTTTAAGTGATCATTATTCCTTGTGAAACAATAGCTATTGTGAAAACTGACCCTCCTTTTGATATAACTATCAGAGGAACTGAAGGGTTTGGCTCTACTGATAGAATAAAACTGGGAGCTAAAGTATAGGTAAAGTGGAAGCCAGATGATATTCCAAAGATTGCAGAGATTATAGCACATGAGAAAGATAATACTGTAACTATTGTTTATTAAATAGAAGATGATTACCAAATTGTACCCTTAACTCATATATTCTACCATGAATGAGGCTATGATAGTGAGTACATGAACTCCAGAAGTAGGGCTGATCCAGTATGATACCTTGCTTCTGGTTACTGTCTCCTTGTTTCTTTTTCACTTTTTGTCTCAAACTTGTTTGTGAGATTTGTTTCCTGCAGGCTTAGTACCCTAAACCCGAAGATGCCTGATTACTTAAGCTGGATGTCACCCCTGTCCAAGACTGTGATTTATCACCCCTGGACCTGGTGTTGACTGAGCTCCAGATGCCAGCTAAAGAAATGACTTCGAATGAGACCTCTTGGAGTCCAATTTCAGTACGAAATAACTATGGAAATAGAGACCTTTGCTCCCTACCCCAAGATTATGAGCCCAATGCATTTGAGGGGGGAATGATGCAGTGCTTGTGATCGTGCTTCACCCTAATATTGTTTTATGTGCTTATTTTTTGTTATCCCTGTTATATTGTTGTAAAGTTCTTTTGACACCAACTACCCCTAAATTTCCATTAACCTAGGTAATGAAATGTATTTTTGCTATGTAAGGAACATGAAAGATCTTGGGGCTGGATGTAATGGTAATGTGAATTTGAAGATCTTCCCTGCCACTTAATAGGTCTAAGGGAATTTGAAGATCTTTCCTGCCCCCTAATAGGCTGAATGTAATCACATGGAGCCTGTGATGGGAGGAGTTTGAAGGTTGGGGTAGAGCCTACAGGAAGCTGGGTGTCAGAGCAGCCAGAAAGGAGGAGGAGAGAAGAGGCAGGCAAGGAGACAGCCAGGCTTGTGACTGTTTGTAGGAAGGCTAAAGGATTGTGTGGCTCCCTGCTGAGTTATGGTTTACTAACTTCTTTGTTGCTATGATGTACTTGGTTTCCTGATGTTGGGATTTGGCTATTTGGTGTCTGAATAAATGTTTTGCTTCTGTCTTCTACATGGAGAGTTCACCATATTTTTCACTTCAGAACTGTGACAGCATATTCGTAGTTGCTGTAGGTGCTGTGAATATTGCGTTGGCACTATAGGCATCCAGGATTAAACCCCAAATGCTCTGTTTGGCATTCAAAGCTTTTCATAATCTAATCCCCCCTACCTTTCCAGTTTTCTTATACTTTACTTCCTAAATTCACTATTCCATTTAGTGGTCTTCTGGTTGTTAAGGAAATTTAGTTTATTCTTAAAAGCCAATCAATAGTGAGAGGGGAGGAAGGAGAACATCTGAGGTAAAGGAGAAAGTCAGAGGGAATTCCTGGAATTGAGATGGAATATTTTCTTCCTAGAAGAATCAGAAGACCAACAGCACTGAATTAAGAGTACATGCCAGGAAGTAAATTTGAAGAAGACTGAAAGGTAGGCGGGGATTATATAATGAAGGGCTTTGAACACCAATTACAGCATTTTGTATTTAATCCTGGAGGCCACAGAGAGCAGGTGGCTGGGAGTAGGAAGGGGAGCGACATGATCAGACCTGGTCTCAAGTGGGAAAAGTTTAAGAAACCCTGTTCTAGGAGACTGAGCCTGGTAAGGTCTCATAGACCTCATCCCCTATTTGTGTGTGTGTGTGTGTGTGTGTGTGTGTGTGAAACAAACATTTGGCATGCTATGTAAGATTCCATGGAGTTCAGGTGTGAGGAATAAAAATTCCAATACACAAAGATCCTAATAAAGGGACAGAGGTCTTACTTAGCTATGTATAAATTAAATATGTATTTTATTCTATTGTAAAGAATATTGATTCACTTAAACTCAGTACAGAAGACTAGTGCATACTCAGTGAGGAAGACCAGAACTTGCAATTACTTGATTTTAAGAAGCAAAACTACATTTTTATACACATTATAAAAAGAGGCAGAGAACTTAAAAAAAAAAAACAATTATGGGAACATTGGAGATTTCAGAGTTTTGTTGACCTCGCCAAAAAATAGGAATGTAGTAAGTACAATGTAGAGGCCCAAAGTGCAAGGAAGACTTATAACAGTACAGCTCGGTAGATTTTGAGAAGTAGCACCTAAAGAGTGGTTAGGTGGCACAGTGAATAGAGCACTGGCCCTGGAGTCAGGAGGCCATCAGTTCAAATTCGGCCTCAGACACTTAATACAAAACTAGTCATGTGACCTTTGGCAAGTCACTTAACCCCAATTGCCCTACCTTCCCCTCTCCGAAAAGAAAACAGAGAAGTAGCACTTGAAATAGGCTTTGAAGGAAGAGAAATATTATAAATACCTGAGAGAAATCTGTTCAAAACAAAGATGAAACCAGTGAATAGCTACTAGTATTGACCAAAATATACAGCATCTAAAATAGAGTTGTAAAGTTAAGTTGGAGCCAGAGCCAGTAGATAAAATAATGGGGCTATTACATACTTTGCAGTGGAGTGACCTGATTATATCTGTGAATTAGGAAGATTATTTCCAAACTTACATGTGTGTATAAACTATAATATAGTTTCTGGTATACATCCACACACATATAGAGAGGGAAATGGATTAAAAAAGTTTTTCTATGCATAAAAATAAATTATCAAAAATAAATCCATTAGAGGGGGGCAGAGTCAAGATAGAGGAGTAGAAACAGGACTTCCACAGGGCTTCAGCTCTCAGCTCCTCCAATTCATGTAAAAGGTGACTTTGAAACAAACTTTGGAGCTACAGAACCCACAAAATGACACAGAGAAGTTAACCTCCCACTAAGGAAAGTTTGGTAGGCTGGTAGCAAGTGTACAGCTCAGCACTCTGGGAGCCAACCCCAGCCCACAGGAGGCAGAGATTTTAGCTCCAGGGTGGGCCTGACCAGCCGCTAGCTGGAGGGACTCCAGATCACCAGCAGCTGGGGCGGTTTCCAGAATTATCAACACATAGATGCTAAGGACACAGTGAGAGGTCAGAGCAGTGTGGACTTTGGGATCCAGTAGTTGGGAGTGTGGTCGGCCGAGAAGCTGCTCAGCAGCCTTGGCCTTGCAGCTGTTGCCATGTGGCAGCTCCAGCTTCTGGTCTACAGTTTGTAGGGGGACCAAGCAACCAGTCTGAGGGGTAATCCCTCTTGCTTTAACCTGCTTGGATCTGGATTGTGGTCTAGGGTGGAGGTCCTGGGTGTGTAACCAGCTTGCCAGAGTATGGGGTGGTTTCAGAGAGGGCACCCAACTAATACCTTTGGCAGCTGAGAAAACACCAGCATTTGGTATGAAGCTCTCCTGTCTGGTAGCAGAGTCCTACTGGGGCAAAAAGCCCAAAAGTCAAGTAATTGAGTGGCAACATGAGCAAAGGAGGGAAACAAAGTAAACAGAGGAACCCAACTTTAACACTCCTATTTTGGCGACAAAAAGGATCAAAGCATGAAACAGGACGAAATCAGTGAAGTCAGAACTCCTGCACCAAAAGCTTCCAAGAAAAATATGATCTGGTTACAGGCCATAGAGGACCTTAAGAGGGATTTTGAAAATCAAATAAGATTAGTGGAGGAAAAATTGGGAAGAGAAATAAGAACGATGCAAGAAAATTATGAAATGAGAGTCAACTCCCTGACTGAAGAAAGTAACACATTAAAAAATAGACTAACTCAAATGGCAAAAGAGGCTCAAAAAGGCAATGAGGAGAAGAATGCCTTAAAAAGCTGAATTTGCCAGATGGAAAAAAGAATCTCAAAAGCTTACCAAAGAGAATCATTCCTTCAGAATTGGATTGAAGCAAATGGAGGCTAGTGAGTTTATGAGAAATCAAGATACTATTAAACAGATCCAAACAAATGTAAAAATAGAAGGCAATGAAATATATCATTGAAAAAAACCACTGACCTGGAAAATAGATTTAGGAGAAATAACTTAAAAATTATTGTACCACCTGTAAGCCATGATCAAAAAAAGAACCTAGAAATCATCCTTCAAGAAATCCTCAAGGAAAATTGCCCTGATGTTTTAGAACCAGAGGGCAAAATAGAGGTTGAAAGAATCCACTGATCAACTCCTGAAAATGATCCCAAAATGAAAACTCCTAGGAATATTATAGCCAGGGTCCAGACTTACCAGATCAAAGAGAAAATATTACAAGCAGCCAGGAAGGAACAATTTGAAAAGTGTGGAAAGACAATCAGGATAACACAGGATCTGGCAGCTTCTACACTGAGGGATGGAAGGGCATGGAATATGGTATTCTGCAGGTCAAAGGAGCTGTGATTAAAACCAAGAATCACCTACCCATCAAAACTGAGCATCATGTTTCAGGGGAAAATATGGTCATTCAGTGGAATAGAGGACTTTCAAACATTCTTTTTTTTTTCTATTTTCAACCAAGCTTTTATTGAAAAGATCACAAAACAGCAGTTTCTCATCACTGTACATTAAGACTGCACACTCTGAATGGAGATCAGACTTTCTGAATTTCTCTTATGACACATGGGAGCCACAGCATCTAGTGGCTCTGACCTGAACTCCAAAATCTGGAGGGAAGTGGGCTGAGTGATGCTAAGGGTAGTGGCTGGTATAGGAGTGCAGTCCTGGGAGCCCTCCTCTCCCTCCCAGGAAATGGGATATCCCTCTTCCAGTTGGACTTAAAATATAACAGCTATAACCCTACTCCCCCCACCCCCCAGATGAGGAATTAGGGCTCCAATACTGAGCAGGCAGGGATGGACATGGGAAGTTCCCCTCAGCACCTGGCCCCCTGGGGCCCCACTGAGTGTGTCTGTGGGAAGAGCCCTGGAGAATGCCCCTGCCCCGAGTTCCTGATGCAGCATTTCTGAGGTCAATAAATTACAGCAATAAACAGTAGGGCTGAGGGGAAGGGGGCTCCTGGTGAAAAACTCAGGGCAGGAACTGATGGGGAGGAGGAAAGCCATTCCCAGTGTACCCCTCCCCCACTAGCAAGGAAGAGGCTGGAGAGAGTCCTGATGGCATTCCCAAGCCTCTCCTTCCCCCTCTCCTCCATGGAATGTCAGATCAAGGCTCTGGCCATCCATTCCCATTCCCTGACTCCCACCATAAGGAGTCATGGAGTTTTAGCCTAAAAATTCCTGCCCCCAGTACATGATTCTGAGAAGATGTCCAGGCCCCTTTGGAAGGAGAGTGAAGAAAGGCTCCAGGGGCCGCCCCTGCCTGCCCCTCCAACTGCCCTCTCTTTGGCCACCAGGAGAGGTGCACTGCTCAGGAACCTTATTGCTAACACAGGACATGTACAGGTGCACACGAATGTGTGTGGATGTGTGTGTGTGATGGACGGACATACTGCACCCAGCTCCCTCCAGCCCAGCCTGCACTCTTGCACCAAACTAGCAAATACTGACAAGCCAAAGAGGGGAGAGACGGCCCCACCCCCAGGAACCAGTGATATAAGTTCCCCGAGCACATGGCCATGGAGCACAAGCTCCCCTTCACTCCCCGCTTGAACAAATGGTATCCCAAAATCTTGGGGATAAAGGGCAAAGGTCTCTTCTTCTATGGCTACTTGCTGCTGAAATTGGACATAGAGGGCGGCTAGGTGGCGCAGTGAGTAGAGCGTCGGCCCTGGAGTCAGAAGGACCTGAGTTCGTATCCGGCCTCAGACACTTAACACACACAAAAACACAAACCTAGCTGTGTGACCTTGGGCAAGTTACTTAACCCCAATTGCCTTCCAAAAAGAAAAAAAGAAATTGGACATAGAGCTGTCCCCGTTCCAAGAGGTACCATTTGACAGGTCAGTTCTTTAGCCAGCATTTGGAATGTACTTGATGCCAGGTCCAGGGGTGACATGTTTGTCTTTCATGCTATTTTTTGCAATCTGGGAGGAGCTGCCCCTGCAGCCCGAAGTGGCCAGGGGGTAGTGCCCAGTGTGCCTGAGTCTGAGAAAAAAATACATTCATCACTGCACATACAGATTGATACAAAAAAGAACATTGTAAAGAGTGTCTGCACCATCTTTGAGAGAAGGGCCAGGACCCAGCGCAGCCCAGACCCACCCACACAAGCTCCACTCTTTGGTGAGGGGGGGCTGTTGCCCTAAGCAGCCCCCCTCATCTGATATTGGTCCACCCTGGGTCCCCCATCCCTGTGCCAAGCCCAAACCTGGGATGCCTCAGCCAGGCTCCAGCCAGGACTGGTCAAGGCTCTTTGGTGCTATCAGGCGTATGAGCTGCCCAGAGGGTCTCATGCCACCCCAGCTGGCTAAGACTCCTGTTAGCTGCAGGGACCATAAGGCAAAATCCCCCAGGGCTGGGGGTTATGAGTGGAAAAATTGGGATGCATTGGGACTGGTCCTTCCATCTGCTGAGGTCTGAAACTGTAAAAGTTTATGTAAACAATGAGATACATATATTAGTATTCTTTCGTGAGCTAAGTGAGGTTCCATACTAATTTAAATGTGCTTTGGTTTAAAAACTAGGTTTGTGATTTTGGGTCTGAGCTTCTTCCCCTCCTCTCCCCCCAAAGCCTGCTGTCTGTGTTCCTATTTCCTGTTTCTCCAAAGACCTTTGGGAGTGAGCCAGGCCAAGGCCCCCACCAGCCCCCTGCACTCCTCACTCTGCTCGGACCCCTGCACTCCCCATGAGGCTCACCATTTCCACATTCACAGGCACATGCACATACACACAAAGCACTCACTAGGTCACATGCTCAGTGACATGAAGTTGCAAAAACAAACAAACAGAAAAGTGTCCCCCACCCTTAAAATCTTAAATATGAAACTAGTGTTTTGTTTTCTCATTTAAAATACAGAAAATGTTCCAATACAACACTAAGGTTGGATACAATACTAGGTCGTATAAATGTCATTGAGTGTTGGGGGCGTGTGCCCCATCCCTGAAGTTCGGAGGCTCAATAGCCTACTGCTTGTCCCAGAGCTCCACCAGGCACCATCCTCGTCCTCAGCAGTACAGATTTTGTGTCGTGGGGTTAAGTGCCGAAGGAGTGGCTAGTGGAGGGGGCAGGTGGGGAAGAGGGGACCCTCCACACCCCAAGCTCAGGCTCAGTTTCAGCTGAAGGTTCTTCCTCAAAAGGGAGGAGGGGGCAGAGACTCAAGGACTATTTGGTCTGAATTAAAAAAAAAAATTATCAAACAACAACAGACAAATTAAAGAGAGATCCTGGGAGAAGACCACCCTGGCCTGAGCCCTCCTCACTCCTGGCCAGGCTCCCTGTCTCCCAGGCCTCATCCCTTTTGGGGGGATGCTCTGCAAACGGCCATTCCCCCACCCCTGGGAAGCTGTGGAAACACTTTGGTTTGGATCAGGCGGCCAAGGCCCTGCTGTTTAGGGCCCCTGGACTTGTCCAGATGTGCAGAGAAAGGGGGGAGGCTGAAGAGGGGCCTTCTCTACCCCATTCCTTCAAGAGCACACCCAACCCCTACCTGAACTCCACTCAGCACCATGCACCCCACACACATGCTCTACTCTGACCAGAGGCTGCCTGAGGGCAGGAGCTGCCCAAGTCACACACAGTAGGCCCATGGATGATCGTCTGTTGGATTATGCCCACACGGCTCCCTGTGACACGGTCAGCACAAGCACCCCACCCCCCAAATGCTGAGCTCTGGCCTCAGGCCTGGGGAGCCTGGGGGAGCCAGCTCTACAGGACACCAGGAACAACCAAAGAATCCCAGGCTTGGTCTCATGGGCCACTCACTGTCTTATTGTTCTTATGAATTTAAGAGGTAGAAAAAAATCAGAGGTCTTGCATCAGACTCCCTTGTTCAGTGAGGAAAGAATTGAACCATCTGTCAATGCACACTTCCATGTGCACAGGCACCAACATGTAAACATAAACCCACCCACAACAGAAAAAGTACCTACAAACCTGGAGCTCGGCCCTGGCCCTTCAGGTGGAGAGACACTGGGCAAGAAAGTCACAACACAGAGGGAGCCAGGCTGGAGTCTGGGGGGTGGCGCCAGCTAAGGGTTCCACACTGGCATGGGGGAGGCCAGCTGCCCCAATTACATTCAGGCCCCAGTCCCAAGGAAGCAGGGCAGGGCAGTGGGAAACTGAGACCTAGGCCAGCTTTAAAGAAAAAAAAATCAAGGGAGCCAATGACTGGGGAAGAGGGATGGGGCCAGAGCACCCTGGGAGGGAAGAAAACTCAAGTATGTGGGCTAACCCTGACTGCCTGGGGGGAGGGACGAGAGCAAGCCTGGTAGCCCAGACCAGCTCCCCCCACACACGCATGTCCACACCTTCACATACGGGTGCACGTCCCCCCCCCCCATGGGGGATCCGGGCCTGCTCCAGAGGACTCTGGCTTGGGAAGAAGGCCTAGCTGTGCCCCCCCAATCTTCACCCCCGTGGGGAACAAGGAGAGCAGGCTGAGCCCAGGCCAGAAGACAGCCTCCCCACCCCCATTCCTGCTGGTTCCGGAGCGGTCTTAGAGGGGGTGGGGGTGGGGGATGTCCCTCAGCGTAGAGGGGTGGAGGTAGACCAAACGCCAAAACAACAAAGGGAAGAGGGTCGGGCCCCCAGCCTGCCCTGTTCCCTCGCTTCTCCTGGTATGCACTGTAGTTAAAGCTCTGGGGTGCAGAGGCGGGGGTGGGGGGGTGGGGGGGGGTGTGCTGGGCCCAGCCCTGGGCTAGCCCTCCTCTGTCCGCCCCGGGCCGCGGCCTCTTTGGCTCCTAGGGGGGGGAGGTGTGCATACGCAGGTGGCTGATGAGGTTGCGCTGCTGGGTGAACTTGCCCCTGCACAGGTGGCACTCATAGGGCTTCTCACCCGAGTGGACGCGCATGTGCTCCGTCAGGCGGTACTGGCGTGTGAAGCGCATGCCGCACTCCTCACAGGCGAACGGCTTGAGGCCCAGGTGGCTGCGCATGTGGCGGGTCATGGTCCCTCGATGCGTGAACATCTTGCCGCAGATGTTGCAGGGAAAGGGCCGTGTCAGCCAGTGTGTCTTCTCATGCTGCCTCAGCGTGGCCGGGTCCTTGTAGCTCTTCTCGCAGCCCGGGCACTTGAAGGGGCGTTGCTCCACGGCATAGGCGGGACTGGGGACAGACAGGTCCTCGGCCTCCTCCTCGGGTCCTGTGCTGCTGGCCCCATAGGCGCCCTTCTCCTTGATGAAGAGTTCCTCCTCCATGTGCATCTCCACGTGTGCGTTGAGCTGTTCCGAGCTGGGGAAGCCTTTGCCACAGGGGATGCACACGTACAGGCTGTCTCCATAGGTCACCGCTTCAAAGCCCTCCTGGCGGTACACGTAGTTGGCAGTCCCACCGGCCCCTGCAGGGCCCCCGGCACCCTTGCCCTCGCTCTGCCCGCTCTCCTTTCTGAGTTCCATGCCGTTCTCCATCTCCTCCTTGCAAGGGTAAGGAGGCTCCCTGTAGGGTGCCCCGCCAGCCCCCAAGATGCCATTGGGGAACCCATCTTCCAGCTCATCCTCGTACCCTGGGCAGCAGCTCTTGCCCCCGCCTGAGGTGCAGGCCACGGCCTCCATTTTGCTCCACTCTTTCTTCCTAGCAAGGTGCCGCAGGCTCTTTCGAGGCTGGCCCCCCGGCCCCTCTATCAGCCCTAAGTGGTTTTCCTCGGGGGCCCCTGCCCCCTCCACCTCCATGGGGTCTTCCATGGGGCTGCCTGGCTCAGTGTAAGAGGCACTGTTGGTGGAGGCTGGAACGGGGGAGCCGTGCTGACTGTCGCTGAGTGGGGCGACAAGGAGGCCGGGAGCCGAGGGCTGTAAAGGAAGGCTCTTCTTAGATAGGTCTAGGCCCAGCTCCTGCTCACTACTGCCACTGTTTCCGCTGGAGCCCCCACAGCTGGCTCCATCCCCGCCCTTCTTGCAGCCGATTCCGCCCAGGGAATGTGAGTTCTCCTGCCCCGGGGCCCCTAGGAAAAGCTCTTCATCAGAGCCCTTGGACTGGGGGAGCTCTTTGGGAGGATGCACAGCCTTGCGATTCTCTGCAGCTGCTGGGTACCGAGCCTGGATGACCGAGGCAGTGGACAGGTGCTGGCCACTAGCCAGTCGGCCCACCCCCGGGACTCCGGCCCTTCCTGAGCCAAAGGATTTCCTTGCCCGCTTGAGCTTCCTGTGGCACAGAGCGGCCAGCTCGGGTAGCTGGAGGTAGCTAGCAGCGGTAAGGAGTGTGCTGAAGTTGGGCTCCGCGGGCTGCTCGTTGGGGAGCACCTTACCCGTGTAGATGAAATCCAGGACTTGGTGGAAAACCAGGGGGCTGACCATGTCCCTGTCCAGGTGGATGAGGTTGTCATGCATGATCAGAGACTTGAAGTAGTTGCTACTGGCGGCCAGGACGTTCTTGTGGGCCCGGAAGAGCTCATTCTCCACCACGATGATGACGTCACACATGAAGCCTTTGGCCCGCTGCTGGTTCAGCTGCAAAAGCAGCTGCTTAGCATGGTTGGGTAGCTCCATGGCAGCAAGCCCCGTGTCCCAGCCAAAAACCAAAAGCCCGAGGCTCAGAAACCCAACCTACGGGCGGCCTGCAGGGTGTAGACTTTCAGTGAAAACAGCAAAGCCTGGTTACCTCTTGCGCAGCCGCCGCCTCCGCCCACACCTACGCCCTGCGCCAGGATCCGCGCCTGCTCACGGCCGCCCTCCTGGAGCCATCTTGGAGGTTGGTGACGTCAGCGCCGCCTGCTCATCACCCCTGACCCACAGCGTGAACCTCCAGCCAGGAGCCGCAAGCAGTGGCGGGCTGACTTTCAAGCATTCTTGATGAAAAATCCAGAATTGAATAGAAAATTTAACATTCAGATACAAGAAGCAAGAGAAGCATGAGAAGGTAAACAGGGAAAATAAATCATAAGGAACTTATCAAAGTTGAACTACTTACATGCCTACATGGAAAAACGATAATTGCAACTTAAGAAACTTTTCTCAGTATGAAGATAGTTGAAGGGAATAAAAATGTGTGTGTTTGCGTGTGAATATATATACACATGTATGTCTATATAGGAGGGTATATGGGTATATGAATACATTTGTGAATGTGTGTGTATATATATGTATACAGGTATACATAGATAGAGGGCACAGGACCAGTTTAATGGGAAGGGATGATACTTAAAAGATGATATTAAGAGGTGAGAGAGGAATATAATAAGAGGAGATGGGGAGAGATAATGGGGTAAACTATCTCATATAGAAGAGGCAAGGGAAAATGGTTGCAATGGAGGGGAAGAACAGGAAGGCAAAAGGGAATGGGTCAACCTTATTCTCATAGAATTTGGGTTAGGGAGGGAATGACATACATTTTGCATAGCTACACATGTACAATCTATATTGAATTCCTTATCTTCCCAGTAAGGTTGGTGACAAGGGAGGAAGGGAATGAATCTGGAATTCAAAGTTTTAAAATCAAATGTTTAAAAAAATATATACAAGTATATGCATATATATGTATATATTACATGTAACTGAGAAATAAGACATACAGGCACTGGGGCACAGAGATCTACCATGCCCTACTGGAAAGTCAGAGGGTGTATGGGAGAAGATATGGGAGAGAGCACACTGGAGGAAGGGATATTATGGTATGGTGGGTAGGGGAAAAATGGGGAGAAAATGTGTAACTCAAAATCTTGCAGAAATGAATGATGTAAACTAGATGTTAATAAAGCATTTGATTAAAAATTAAAAAAAATTAAAAATCCATTAAAATATTCTCACCCTTTGACTAATCTTATCTGGCAGTTTCCCTACTCCCACCCCACCATAACCAATTAACTAACTAACTAAATAAATGAATGAATAAATATATAAATAAATAGGTGTGTGTTTATACATATATACATATACACAATATGCATATATGTACACACATATAGTACATCCATATGCATATACATATATATTTATATACATATACACACATCATATATACATATACACATATACACACTAGAAATAGAAATTAATTATCTGGGGCAGCTAGGTGACACAGTGAATAGAGCACTGGTCCTGGAGTCAGGAGGACCTGAGTTCAAATTTGGTTTCAAACACTAAACACTTACTAGCTATGTGAACTTGGGCAAGTCACTTAACCCCAAGTGCCCTGCTTTCCCCCCTCCAAATAAAAAGAATAATGGATTATCTGGTGATTTCCAGAAATGGAGATGTACACCAAATCAAGTCAACAAATATTAAGTACCTACTCTGTGCCTGGCAGTGTGCTACATACTAGAGAAACAAAGAATGGCAAAAATAAACAACAGTTTCTACTCTCAAGGAGCTCATGGTCTAGTAGAAGAGCAAATTATTATGTAAAAATTAAATATACAGAGGGTAAACTAGAGATAATCTTCAAAGTAAGGAATTAGCACTAAGGATAATTGGAAAGGCTTCTTGGAGAAGGTGGAATTTGAATTGGAACCTGGAAGAAAGCAGGGAGGTCAAGAGGCAAAGAAGAAGGTAATTTTAGGCAAAGGAGAAAGTCAATGAATTTCATGGAGTTAGGAGAAAATGTGTCTTGTGAGAGGAATAGTAACATCAAAGTCACTGGATTACAGAACACCTGGAGCAGATTAAGGCATAAGAAGACTGGAAAAGTAGTAAAAGGCCAATGTTTTAAGAGCTTTAACATAACTACATAAAAAGAAACATCCTTCTTAATAAGAATAGTTTAAAATAGTTAATAAACTTAATAGTTTAAAATAGATAAGTAGACTATGACAGTGAAGTGGTTCACAAGTTCTTCCTCTTAAAACATTTGTTCCAATACAATTGCATGGACATTGGAGCTAAGTAATTAAGTTCATGCAATCATCAAGTTTTTCTAACTTTCTAAAAAAAGAAAACAGCATATATCCTTTAATAATCCACGAAGTGGTATAAAGCAGTTACTTACTGGCTGCTCAATTATGTCCGGCTGACTAAATTACCCCCTGAACGTTATTTCCTTGGGCTTACCCAGAAATAGCTGGGATTCAGTGAAGGCGAACACTTGAGGTATAGCAAGAGTGTGCTACTGCTGTTCCAAATAGGTTTTAAGCTATTGCTTTCTCATTATCATACTACTGCTAGCAAAAAAGTTCACATACAAAAGAGTCCTCATGGTATGCTGAATAAAACAGCACTCTGCTGGACATCAGAAACTAAGGGCTCTTGTGATGTATAAAATATTTCAGCAATTTAATAGTCAACAAGTCATTTCTGAAGGCCTTTAGTGTATGGAACAATGTCTTAGACACCTGTGAGTTAAGAATATTTCACTTCCATTAGTACTAAAGTATTTAATTTCCAAAATTAATTTGTTTAAAATTTCTAAATATTTAATGAACACAGAACTCTCCAAATTGGTGCTGTCATGAAAACACTTCCATCACCACCATCTCTACCTTTGAGGTAGAGATTACCCTTTTTAGGTAGATAATGCTACAGAGATTCAAGACAGATAGTACTCACTATATACCAAACTAACCAAACTAGTACTTCTTTGGATAGTAAAGAAGGGAAAACCAAGTAGATGACTACTGATTGGGGAATAGCTAAATAAGTTATGATTTATAAGTATCACTGTGATATACAGTATAGCTGGATGTGATGTACTGTAAGAATTAGTGTAAGAAATAATGAATTTAAAAAATTATAATCATGACAATTAAAAGAACTAATAAAGAGTAATGAAAGCATAACCAGGAAAGCCTTATATACCAAAAATACAAATTAAACATTATGTACTTATATTGACTAGGCTTGATTCTGAAGAAGAGATGAGAACATGCACCTGCCTCTCTTTTCAGAGACAGCAAATCACAGGTGTGTAATATGAGGTAGATAAGACTCAGCTAATAAATTGGTTCATTTTGCTGAGGGGCCTTTTTGTCTTTCTTTTTTAATATTTATTCAAAAGATGGTTTAAGGATATATTTGGAAATTGAGATGATACGAAATTATCATCAAATTTTTTTAAACCCTAAGCTCTTAAGGGAAGACAGCCAGTTGAAAAGCCATTTGAAGGCCTTTAAAGGGCCATCTAAAGGGTTAATCAAGAATACCCTCTCCAAGATCCAAGAAATGGTTTTTTAGGCTTCCCTTAAATATCTTGTAAGGTAGTACCCATTCAAGGTAATCCATTCAACTCTTGGATGGTTCTAATTGTTACTAAATTTTTCCTTACTACCAAGCTGAAACTTACCACTCCTCCAAGATGCTTACTCAGTGTTCCAAATTCTATTATCTAAAGTCCCACAGGAAGAAGTCTAATCCCTTAAAAAAAAAAAAGGCAGCTCTTTAAAACCCTGAAGGACAGAAAGATATTTTTTTCTTCCCTTATATCTTCTCTTCTCCGAGGTAAGCATTCACATTTCTTCTAATTGATTCTGTTTGTCAGGGCAGTAAGGCATTTTCACAACTTAACTGCCCTCTTTTGGAGAGTCTTCACTTTGCCAATGTCCCTTCTAAAGTGTGATGCCCAGAACAGAACAATATTCCATATGTGGTTGGTCAATGTGTGAGTACACTGGGATTATCCATTCTCTTGTTCAGCACAGTATGTCTCACAGTGAAATCTAAGACTGAATTAATAATTTTTGTTGCCATGTCTGACTATTGATATAATGGGTCTACTAAAACCCGAATCTTTTCTGATATAAACTACTGTCCCACTAGGCTTTTAGAACCCAAATATTTGTTCAAGGAACAAAATTCAAGATTTTTGACTCTGAAATTATTTCATTTTCTACTTTACTTTTAATACCTCTTTAACTTCTTTGTTTATATGTTCAATTTAAATTCTATTTTTGAGTTTCTGAGATTTTTAGTTTGACCTTTGAGTTGGTTTTTGAGGTTAAAAAAAAACTTAGAAATAATAAAATAAAATCAAAACTAATTCAAATACTAAAATTATGCTTCTCTAATTCCACACATTCACACCATCCACAAAAGCAGTAGTATATCAAGGAAAAGAGTGTGTTACAGAAGAGAGGACACTGTTTTTGGAGTCATAAAAAATGGTTTCAAATCTCAACTTTGCTACTTAATACTTGTGCCACTTTGAATAATCTACTTCACTTCTCAGGTGTCAGTTTCATTACCTAAAAAATTAGAGGCAAATGATTCCATTAAATTCTAAATATGTGTGTGTGTGTGTGTGTGTGTGTGTGTGTGTGTTTATTGTTAGAGCTATCTCCTTGAGGCATATGTTTCTCTACTTCAGGAATTACTTGGCATAATGGAGTGATGGACCTAGAGTCAAGAAGATGAAAGTTCAAATGCAGTCTCAGATACTTATTAGCTGTGTGACCTGGGAAAAATCACTTAAGTGTCTGCTTTAGTTTCCTAAACTTTTAAGACGGAAATGATAATTATAACATCTACCTCACAGGGTTGTTGTGAGGATCAATTGAGATTCCTGGAAAAATCTGACAAGTAAAATAACAAATATGAAAGTAAAAATTAAAGTAAGAACTAAAGACCCAATGAACTCTGTAAGTACCCAGTAGCATCAAATCTACCACAAAAGTCTCAAGTTAGATTCACCCTAGGGAGTAAAATTTTAATAGAGGGAGTGAACAACAGTTTGTAACTTTTGAAAAGTTTTTATCTGGCAGTCAACTATAAAACACTAGAAAAGCACCTACTTGATATTCCTCCCTAATTCTTATCTTTTAATTTAATAACTATAGCCCATTACAGAGTTTTAAGGGAAAAAGTAGTCAAGAGTTTCTACAAGGTTATTTACTATTCCTCAAGGTCACTGTTATACTTTTGGTGAGGGAGAGGGTGATAGGGTACAGATTGAGCCTGGCTCAACAAGGCTTTTGCAAATAATGGTATAATACATATGCAACTTTGTTGGAATCATAGTGTCTCACTATAGGCTAGAGTAGGCAATTTATTGGAGAAGACAGATGTCACAGTGGATAGAAAGCCAGGCCCAGAGTTTGAACCTGGGTTCAAATTTGCCCTCAGATACCTACTAGCTATAAGACCCTAGGAAAGTCACTTTAAGGGTGTTTTCCTCAGTTTCTTATTTCTAAAATGAACTGGAGAAAGAAATGGCAAACCACTCCAGTATCTTTGCCAAGAAACCCTCAAAATGGGATCATGAAGAGTCTGATAGAACTGAAACAACTGAACAAAATAACCATTAGCTTAATATTGTGAAAGTGTGCTATCTTTCCAATGATCAATGAGAGAACATGTTACTTAGGGAAATGAACTGAACTAATCTTTATATTCTTTCTCTAAATGAAAGCATATGACAAAATGAAGCTCCACTAAAGTGGAAGGATAGTTTGGCTCTCCTTGGAGAAAAAAAAAATTGAGGAGTTAGTGTTATTCAAGAACAAAATTCATATGAAATCAGAACAGAAATCAATTAAAGCAATTCTAAACTGAGTTATTTAAATAATCTGTGAATGCTGCAAAATGAAAAATGGACAGAAAAATAGACACAGAGAATATAATCCTTTTCTAAAGAGGTTTAACCAATGGAAATTAACTCTCATAATAAGGAACTCAAAGGAAGTTACAAAACACTATGGTAGCACTTGAATTCCTTGACAAGCAGAGAGAGTAACTAAAAGCAATATTGTACCATTTCAGAATAAAATAACAAATCACCTGAAATCTTAGGGAGAAAAGTGACTCAAGAGTTTGTTTTTATATCTAAGTGAATGAAGAACTGCTAACAATAAAAAAAATAAGAACTAGCATTTATATTGTGTCTGATGTGTGCAAGAAGTGTGCATAATATGAACCTTTGACATTGGATCACGTACAACAGACTACAAGATTGTACTATACTCGTTAATTTGTTGGTAATGAAAAAAGTATTTTAATTGGTAGAGAAAAATGTTTTGCTGCCTAAATGGCTTTATTACAAAAAGGCAACTTCCTTCTATACAGGGAAACATTCAAGATGTTTTGAAAGATAAAACAAGAGATTATAATCTTTTGATTAACAAAGGAATAGAAAAGGATGATGCAGGTTTGCACAGTTGTATTTGCCATGATGATGAAGGAGATACCAGAAAGAATTCATCTTTATGAGGAGGATCCTCTATGAGGTCCTTTATATGTTTCTAGATGATATTTTCCTAATCCAATCAAGCTTTAAAACATAGTTTTCTGTAAGAAATTCACAAATACTGAAAAGAACTGAACATTTTATAACATTAGCAAAATTGTATAGGAATTATGAGCATCTTATGTGTCGCTCAAAAGCAGGTCTATTGTCTCCAAGTCTGGTACTATTTTCACTATATCAACTATATATTGGTAACCTATGACGGGTTTTTTGGTCAATTTCAAGAATTTAAAATGTGAAAATTCCTTCTGAGTCATTAAAACCATATTCCTAAAAGTGCCTCCTTAAGTAGGGAAGAATTTTATAGCATAAATATGTTTTCTATAACTTAAAGTCATCTCTATCTTCTAAGATGGCCTGAGTTTTCTCTGAACATTACAATACTAGGGTGTCAAGACAGAAAATGTGATTTATTTTAATTTTATATTATTTTGACTTAGGAGAGATATTAAATAACTAAATAGTTAATGTGAGGGCCATAAAATGTTAAAATCAGTATGATGGATATTTTATAATAATTTATTAAGCAATATTAAATGCCTTGTTAGTGTATATACCTATAATTCATATTTATATAGTGATTTAAAAGACAAAATATTATCCCTGGGAGGCAGATAGTGAAGGCCAGTAGGAGCAAACCACATGGTCTTTTTCCCTCTTTAATATATTTTTAGAGGGGGGAAGGCAAGGCAACTGGGGTTAAAATTACTTGCCCAAAGTCACACAGCTACTTAAGTACTTAAGTGCTGACAGATTTGAGCTCAGGGATTCCTGATTCCAGGGCCAGTGCTCTACTCACTGCACCACCTAGTTGCCCCCAGTTCACTTCTTTAATAGAGATTTTAGTTTAGGTACAATCACAGTGACTGAATAGAATATGGCAGAACTTTGTTTGAGATTAAGCTTCCTTGTTTGCTTTTCCAGTAGTAAGTTGTGAACTCTATTTCCTAGCCCAGATTATTTTTGTAGACCTCAATATAAAATAGTTGTTGTTGCTGAATCATTTTAGTCCTATTCAAATCTTCACAAGAGTGTTTTTGTTTTTGGCAATATAAAATTAATGTCTATTAAAGTATTCTCTCTGGTAATAATACTAGGAGACTACCACATTGAAGTTTACCAAGTAGAGAAGAAAGTGTGTATGATTTCTCTTTATATTACTTGATAATGGCAACTGAGGTACAAATACAACTAAGAGCTCCAAGCATCCAGTGAAAAGGGCTTGCAGTTTAAACGCCAGCCAGAGATACAAATATAACTAATGTGATTGGACAACTATTTAGATACAGTTCTCATGGTTATAGTTTGCCAAACAATGAACTCTAGGTTGGCTAGGTCACTATTCTAAGTTCTCTAGTCTGCAGACTATAAAGCTCTAGGTTTAAATTTCACCTCCAAAATATGCTTCCTATGTGATTTTAGGAAAATTATTTACCCTCTTAGTGCTCTAGGCAAAGCTCTAAGACTTCCAGGGAAGTTGGTGACCTTCACTGGTAAATGGAGTTTCCTCATTCTTGCGTTCCTTGCAATAGTGAATGTCAAGTCACATGGACAATATTTTTGCCTTCCTTTTTTTTTTTGGACAGCAGTTGGGGTTAAGTGACTTGCCCAAGGTCACAGCACTAGTTTTTTTTTGTTTGTTTGTTTGTTTGTTTGTTTGTTTTTTTGTGTGTGTATGTTAAGTGTCTGAGGCCACATTTGAATTCAGGCCCTCCTGACTCCAAGGATGGTGCTCTATTCATAGCTGCACCACCTAGCCCCCGCCTGACTTCCTCTTTATCTTTAACATTTAGCACAATGTCTGACACATAGTAAGAGCTTAATAAATGCTTGTTAAAGAACTGACAGTCAGGGTTTTCTTTAAGACTTTTCTGTCTATCTGTCTACAGAAAGACATGCATAGATTCTGTTTCCTCCATTAGAATGTAAGTTCCTTAAGGCAAGGGGATACTTTTGTTTTTCTTTTTGTAACCCCAGAACATAGTACGGTACTTAGTAAGCACCTAATAAAGGTTTGCTAATTGATGGATGACTGAGTTATCTTATCTCCTTGTTACCTTGGGTTCACAAATGTTAGTAGGCTATCAAAGTGCAAGGACTAACAGGTTCTACCTTTCGGGGGGAAAAAAAACTTTTGAGAATTGTTGCCCTTCATGAGTTCACTAGACCTCTTTGATGGACCCTGAAATTCTGCTATGTTTGTTGGTCCGCTGGACTCCTTTGTTCCCTTCTGACACTTTGGTCTAAAGGTCTATTTGTCTCTTCTGGGCACTGCTCTTTGCAACTACTTTTAAGGATTCAGGAGATATCTGATAATTCAAGCCATCTCAGCTTCAGTCTGCTAGGGTATAGTAATTAATGTTATAAAAGAACAAATAACTAAAGGACAGTTAGGTGGCACAGTGAATATAGTGCTGTCTATATAGAGTGAGTTAGGAGAAGCTGAGTTCAAATCTGGTCTTAGATACTTACTAGCAAATTTGACCTTGGGCAAGTCACTTAACTGTGTCTCCCTCAGTTTCTTCATCTATAAAATGAGCTGGAGAAGGAAATGGCAAGCCACTCTAGTATCTTTGTTAAGAAAAACCCTAAATGGGGTCATGAAAAGTAAGAAATGACTACCTAATTGAACATCATGGACAACAAAGGGTACAGTGTCATGATAGGGGCATATTGATAGCTCTTTAATGATAGAGAGCCAAAAAATCCAGCTAACAAAACCTACTAGGCAGTGTTCCCAGAATTTGATTTGGTCTTTCCTTTTCAATCTTTTGTATTCTGCAAAGATAAAAGTCTTCTATTACAGGTCTAATTTAGGATTCCAACTCCTACATACTTCATCTTCCAAGATTTGAATTTGAGTCAGGGCAAAGGTAGATGAGGCTAATGAGAAAAGCCCTAATTCCTATCGTCAATATTTTTATCTGTTAACAACAAAACCTGACTACTTTAGTGCTGTATTTTGGCCAAGAAAATAAAATCACAGTTTTCTGATATATTCTCCAGGTAAAATATTTGAGGTCCTGACAACTAGAGACATATCAACAACCATGAAACCTAATTTGACAGATAACAAAACCCTATATGTAATATGTAGCATTCATATTAGGACTACCAGCAACTAGCATTAATTAATGCATGTTTTAAATATGTAGCACATAAATCAAATTAGAAAAATAAATTTTTTAAAAGCTGTGTGTTTTTTATTTTTATTTTTTATATTCTTTTTTTGTTTTGAGGGGCAATTGGGGTTAAGTGACTTGCCCAAGATCACATGGCTAGCTTTTTGTTTTAAGTGTCTGAGGTCATATTTGAACTCGGGTCCTCCTGACTCCAGGGCTGTTGCTTTATTCACTGTGCCACCTAGCCACCCCAATAAAATTTTTTTAAAAGATGAAATCATGAAGAGGAGAAGATATAAAAAGAACAATTAGAACCAATCTTACACAATTAGACATTAATAAAATTGAAAAATTAAAAGTGATAGATTACCTACAAAAATATAAAATACTCCAAATAACTATATTAAAATTGAAATCTTAGATATCAAAATCTCAGAAAAGGAAAAGGAAATTGAACAAGCAGTTAAAGAACTACCATGGGGCTAGGGGGGCAGAGAAAGAAAATCTAGTCTGAATAAATTTGTAAGTAAATTGTACCAAATATTTAAAAATAATCCATGCCTAAGGTTCTACAAAACAACCTGAAGTTGAGGGAAAATACAAACCTTTTTTTTTTATAAGACAAACATATTCCTACTGTCAAAATTAGAGAAGTATAAAGAAAACTATAGAATATTGATTTTAAAATTTTATATAAAATCTTAGCAAAAAGTATATAGCAATATATCTCAAAATTATCCATTATGATCAATTTGTATTAATATCAGGGATGCAAAGATGGTTAATTATTAGAAAAACATTTGGCAAATATTAGCTAGAATTTAGATAACAATAAACTTGGAATTCTGGCCTCAGACACTATACTAGAATATTTGTGTGTGATGGCAAGACTAAGGGTACAGCCTTATTTGTGTGTAGCTGAGTTGGTGTGAAAGAGGAGGTCATGGAAACTGAATAAATTGGGGGAACTGGGAAGTATTTAAGGGGGCATCAATATGAATGAAGTCCCCTAGCTTGAAAGGATTATGGGATCTCTGAAGAAAAGCACACTATGAGTTAGGCATTTAACTTATTAATAAAGTAAGAATTATGTCCTAGGTGTTGATTGATAACTGCCATCAGGATCTGGACTGCAAGATAAATTTGAGAGCTTGAACCTCAACAACAACAAAAAAATATTGCTGAATGATAGTGACAGGGGCAGAGTCTTAGAGAAGCAATGGAATTTTCTAACTCACCTTACTATAGTCAGTGACTTAGAGGGAGAGTGAGTGAAATTAAAATCACTGTTTGAAAGAGTGGCTAGAGAAGCAGTGGAGGACTCCAAATCTCAGTGAGTTCCAGAACATAAATTTTGAAAGGAAGTGATCTATGATGAAAGTTAATTATGGAACAGGCATTCTTGTGGCTACCATAGAAGGGGCTATCCTTGCCTCTCCTTACTGGAAATAACTGAAACTGATTATAATAGCACCAGGCAACTATAGTTTGTACTATTTTTGTTTTAAGCTAGTTGACATGTAATGATAAATTAAAGTTTCATAAAAATAGCAATTCATGGGGTGGCTAGGTGGCACAGTGCATAGAACACCAGCCTGGAGTCAGGAGGACCTAAGGTCAAATCTGGCCTCAGACACTGAAGACTTACTAGCCATGTGTCATTGGGCAAGTCACTTAACCCCAACTGCCCTGCCTTCGCCCCTCCAAAAATAATAGCAATTCATATTTATACAGGAATAACCATCATCGGTGGCTCAAGTGAGCCAACTAATTTGGAGCAGCAACATGAACTGCAGATCACATAAGAGGCAGCATGTGCCAAACAGTCACTGTTTCAACCGTAACTTCCTCTCAGACCCCAGGGGAAAAAATCCCATAACCAACAATAAAAAATCCCTAGGAAAAAAATAGGTACTTCCACCTCAGCCTCTAGATCCCCACTCTTGGAGGAAGCAATCCTTGTGGAGAAGAGCTCTGTCATTTCCAACCATGACCAACTGTCATCAATGGTCAGAAAAATCAAGAGCACCGCCTCTTCTTTCTGTCTCCAGCTCAATCTATACAAGTATTACAGAGAGGAACAATTCTTGTGGAACTCATTATTCCCCAGGAAAAGTGAAGAGCAATGGAAGCAGTAATGAGGCCCAGACCATTGGTCTTGCATCCAGTTGGATCCCTGATGCCATCATAAAGTGAAAAGGCTCTTATTTTTTCCTTTTTGGAGGGAGAAGGCAGGGCAATTGGGATTAAGTGACTTACCCAAGGTCACATGGCTAGTTTTTGTGTTAAGTGTCTGAGGTTGGATTTGAATTCACGTCTTCCTGACTCTAGGGCCAGTGCTCTATTCACTGTGTCACCCAGCCACCCCAGGAAAAGGCATTTGTGGAGAGATATAACCTGACAAATACCTAGGCAGGAGCTGCATCCAGCAGAACAGTTATTCTAGGAAAAGAAATCCTTGTCACCAACTATTTTGTACTGTCAGGGACCGATAATGTCACTGTCAAAAAGTAAATAAAAGAAATGGATAGTATTTTATCACTGAAGGTGACAGTAAAGATGCATTAACATCATCCTTCTGCCTTGTTTCTGCCTCCTAAGTGCCAGTGGGCCTTTCCATCTGACTTATAAGCAAGCTAAAACACTTTCTAGGTAACATCTCTCCATCAGCACCTGAGCTCCTCATCATGAGAGTAAACTTGCTTTTCACCATGTATATGCAGAACATAGTTCTGTGCATGAAGTTTAAGTTCAGTGCATGAAGTATACATGTAACAAAAGGTTTTACATTCATGCACTTTCTAAGTTTGCATAGTGTTTTACATATATTACTAAAGTATCACAAAACTGCAAGGTAGGTACTAAGTATTATCCTCAGGAAAAAAGGTTCGGGGCGGCTAGGTGGCGGAGAGAATAGAGCGCCGGCCCTGGAATCAGAAGGACCTGAGTTCGGAGCCGGCCTCCGACACCTAATCCGCACAAACAAAAACCTAGCCGTGTAACCTTGGGCAAGTTACTTAACCCCAATTGCCCTAAAGGGGCGGCTAGGTGGTGCAGTGAGTAAGAGTGCCGGCCTTGGAGTTTGGATGACCCGAGATCAGATCCGGCCTCAGAAAATGAGCACCCACGAATAAATCAAAATGACTAGCCGTGTAACCTTGAGCAAGTTACTTAACCCCAATTTCTTTAAAAAAAAAAAAAAAGGTTCAAAGTTAAATGACAAGCACACAATTATACAGTTGATTAAAAATTGAACATAAGATCTGAACACAGGTCTTCTTGGTGCCAGTCTAGCCTTCTACTCGTATCACAAAATCTCTCTCTACACATATCCAGTTAAATGTGATATTGTGACAACTGATGGTTCATTTTACTGCACTGGCCCTGGTCAAGATATGAATCACATATGGGAGTAAGAGGATAGAAATATAAAAGAATCTTGAAAATTTAGGCTAATGGGGAAACAGAAATACTACGTACACATATGATCATCAATAATCACTGTGCATCCTTCTACAATATACTTCATGCAAAAATTCACAAAAGTTTCAAAACTTAACTTTCACTCGCTTTTTTCTTTTGCTCACTTCTCCCAAAAAGTATTCTAATGCTTATAAGAACATAGATCTTGTGAGGGCAGAAGCCCACTGAAGGTTTGTATTCCTGATAAACTTGAATAGAACTTTCAATTAAAAAATAAATTCCTTTTTATTATCCTTATCTATTTCATCTGATAGGCATTTTTCTGTTCTCTTCTTAATGTGTGATCAATCCAGCTATTTGGCTCTATCCTAATCTTCTTTTCTAAAATCTAACTGAACACACTGCAATATGATAGAATTTTATTTTAGTAAGTCATTCTCCATTATTTCTCATTCCTCAGCTAGCAGTACTGTTCAAGCATTAAAAAAAAAAAAACATGCAAAAGGAATACTGAGCTGCTTCACACCTTTCATTTGTCATTTCAAAACATTTAAAAGCCAAAATCTTTAAAACATCCCATTTTACAGGTATAAGAATGCTGAAATCCATAGATCATATAATTTACCCAAATTTAAAAGAGCAGGAAAGTAATTCTTAGTATTTTGCCAAAAAAATAATGGACATAGAAATTCTAACAATGAAAATGAAAATGAAACAGCGAGGTGGCTTATAGTCAGGAAGATCTGAGCTCAAATTCAGCCATGATACTTACTAGCCATGTAATCTTTGGCAAGTCACTTAACCTCTGCCACAGCAGCTTCAACTATAAAAATAATAGCACCTACCCTACAAGATTGTTGTGAAGATCAAATGACATGATATTTTTGAAGCACTTAGTATAGTGCCTGGCATATATAAAGTACTTAACAAATGTTTGTTCTCTTTCCTTTACCCCTTTCCTAGTAAAATTAAATAGATAATAATACATATGATATGTGTTACATTGTCATAGAACAATAGCCTAACAATAACACAAACAAAGGGATACCCAGTCTCCACTTTAAGACCTCCCATGATAGTCATCACTGACTAATTCTCCACTGCCAAAAGGATTTTCCTAAAGCACAGGACTGACCAAGTGTAATGCGAGCAAAGAAATACTTAGTGCCTTGTTTCAGTTATTTACTTAGCACCTCGTTTCAGTTCAAGTGTCTTTGAGTCTCGCCCTGATTATATCAAGTCTTTATTAAGAAACAGAGCTTGTGAATCCCACAGTGGGAGGGACTTGCCAAAGACAGAAACAGGAAGGATATAAGAGGTGGGTGGAGCACCACTGGGATGGAGCAGAGCTGAGGTCAACACTTGTGGTGGCTGGCATTCTGTCTGTCTGAGTTGATTTGTGTTCGTGATACTTTGTACGGAAGCCCTGAATTTTCTTGTTGTCTGTTTACAGAAGTCCTGGAGAAGGGTTTCAGAGGTCCTGGGACTGTGCTGATGATTTGTGTTGACTTCTTGGACCTTGTTTGTGGTTCTGTGTTGATTTCTATGCTGATGCTTTGTGTAGACTTCTCAGACCTTGTTTGTGGGTCTCTGTTGATTTCACAGGCAGATAGTGAATTGATGATGGTGCTGGCAACATGGATGAATGTTGTTTTGGCTCTGTTAAGCTTTATTTTCCCAGAAATAGGAACTGTGAAGGACTTGAGGTAGACTGGACACTGAGCTTTAATATGGAATAGGAGCTGGACTGCCTGCCTCTGAATCCAGGTGACAGTTATGTGAATTCAGTCAAAGGCTAAGACCATGGAAAAGGAACCATGGAATCTGGGAGCCAGTCTCAAGTCAAGATGAAAAGACCTCTCCTTGGGTACTTAGTGCTGACTGAGAAGATCATGATTTAGTGTGGACTAGGGGTGGGAGAACGTTGTGCTTTGTACCTTGTACCCCTTAAGTATGATAGAGTTAAGGACGCTTGGAAACTAATCTCTAATCAAGAAGAAAGAAGACTTTTTTGACTGAGAGATTAAGACAATGTGACCTAAGGGTGGGGAAACTTTGACCTTTGTATTTTGTGTCCCTGAAGGAGGATTGTTCCTTAAGGATGACTGAGTTAAGGACTTACAGAAAGATATCTTTTGTTTAAAACCATGTGGCCACTTTAGTGATAAGTTGTTATGGTATACCATTGTGAATGCTGCACTTTGGTGTCTGTGAATGTTTTGCTTTAGTTTACTGCTAAATAAACAGAGAGTTCATTATACTACGTGATCAGAATGTTAGAGCTATTCACTGCAGCAGTCCTCTGGAAAGCTGCTCACATTTGGCTTTACACCAAGTCATTATCCTACACAATGAACTCCAATGGCTTGCTGCTGTTGGCTCTGAAAACCCTTAACATAATATGGCCTCAAAATAACTGTGCAGATTTCAATCACTTTCCTTCATACATCTTATAAGTCTAGTGCTAGTTCCCTTTAGCACCTTCTGATCTCTTTTTTCCCTTGTTCTGGTCATTTTCCATGCCTGGAACCTCCTCATTTCTCATCTCTTAGAATGAGCCACCAAAGCTTCCTTCAAGAATCACCTCAAACACTGCTTCCTACAAGAAGTCTTTCTTGACTCCCTGGAACTGCTCATGGTCCTTTCTCCCAAAGCTATCTTATATTGTGTGTGTGTGTGTGTGTGTGTGTGTGTGTGTGTGTGTGTGTGTGTATAGATAGATAGATGTAGATATATACACTCACAGAAAACTATCTTATATTTTGTGTATATATATATATATATGCATATATATATGTATATATATTCAGTATATTAATATATGGGATTGCTAGGTTGCCCCATGACTAGAGTGCCAGGCCTAGAAGACTCATCTTTTTGAGATCAAATCTGGCCTTGAACACCCATAGCTGTGTGATCCTAGGCAAGTCATTTCACCCCATTTATCTCCATTTCCTCATCTGAAAAATAAATGGCAGAAGGAAATGGAAAACTAGTATCTTTGCCAAGAAAACCCCACCTGGGGTCATAAAGAGTCAGACACAACTGAAGAATGACTGAACAACTGAAATATTCCTACAGGCATATACGATTTCTCCCCCAGGTAAAATATAAGTTCTTTGAGGACAAAAACATTTTCATTCCAACAATAATTTTAAAAAAATTATTATTAACTTATTCTTTTTTTTTAAACAAATGCTGTATTAACTTCTGTTTTACATCATTCATTTCCGCCAGATTTTGAGTTACAATCATTTTCCCCCCGTTATTCCCCTACCCAAGCTCCCAGAATAGCAGTCCCACAAGATATCACTTCCTCCAATCTGCTCTCTCCCATACCTTCTCCCATACCCCCTTCGACTTTTCCATTAGAGGAAAGTGAATCTTTGTGTCCCAATGCCTGTACATCTTATCTCCCAATTATAAGCAAAAGAGTATTAATAATAGTATTTATATATATTTGAAACATTTAATGTTAAGACCTCGAATTTCAGATCCATTTCCTTCCTCCCTTGTCACCCATTCCCTCTGGGGAGATAAGTAATTCAGTATATGTTGTACATGTCTAGCTATGCAAAACATTATCATAGTAGATATATTGTACATGGCTGCTTATAATTCCCTCCCACTCATCCCACCCCCCACCTGGTCCATTCCCTACATGATCCTGTCCCTCTTCTATAGTGGGTACTTCCAACCTCCCCTTCCCCCAAGGATGCCCTCCCATCAATCATCCCTCCTCTCATCCCCCTTCCCCCTATTCTGCTGCAGGTTGAGATATCCCATTTAGTATGTATGTCATTCTCTCCCTGAACCAAATTCAATGAGAATGTGGATTTGCCTTTTTTTTCCCTTCCTATTCTCCCCCTCCCTTGCAACCACCTCCCCCTGCTTCTTCTACATGAGATAGTTTACCCTACCCTGTCTTTCCCCATCTCCTCTTGACACTTTCCTCTCTCACCTCATAATTTCATCCCTTGAGTATTCTCCCTTCCCAGCAAATTCAACCTATGCCCTCTATCCATATACACACACATTCACATATGTATTCATATGACCACACACCCTTCTTCCATTATTTTCATAGTGAGAAAGATATCATCACTAACAGTTACTGTTTTTCCATATAGGAATGTAAATAGTTCAACTTTGATAAGTTCCTTTTGATTTCTTTTCCCTGATTACCTTCTCAGGCATCTCTTGCTTCTTGTGTCTGGATGTCAAATTTTCTATTCAATTCTGATTTTTTCCTCAAGAATGCTTGAAAGTCCTCTATTCCACTGAATGACCATATTTTCCCCTGAAACAAAATACTCAGTTTTGCTGGGTAGGTGACCCTTGGGTTCATTCCCAGTTCTTTTGCCCTCTGGAATATCATATTCCATGCCCTTCGATCCCTCAGTGTAGAAGCTGCCAGGTTCTGGGCTATTCTGATTGTGTTTCCACAATATTGAAATTGTTTCTTCCTGGCTGCTTGTAGTATTTTCTCCTTGATCTGGGGATTCTGGAACCTGGCTATAATATTCCTGGGAGTTTTCTTTTTGGGATCTTTTTCAGGAGGTGATCAGTGGATTCTTTCAACCTCTATTTTGCCCTCTGGATCTAAAACATCAGGGCAGTTTTCCTTGAGAATTTCTTGAAGGGTGATTTCTAGGTTCTTTCCTTGATCATGGCTTTCAGGTAGTCCAATAATTTTTAAATTGTCTCTCCTGGATCTATTTTCCAGGTCAGTGGTTTTTCCCATGAGATATTTCACATTGCCTTCTAATCTTTCATTTGTTTGGATCTGCTTAACAGCATCTTGATTTCTCATAAAGTCATTAGCTTCCATTTGCTCCAGTCTAACTCTGAAGGAATGAATCTCCTCAGTGAACTTTTGAGATTCTTTTTCCATCTGGCAAATTCGACTTTTTAAGGCATTCTTCTCTCATTGCCCTTTTGGGCCTCCTTTGCCATTTGAGTTAGTCTATTTTTTAAGGTGTTGTTTTCCTCAGTCAGGCTGTTGACCCTCATTTCATATTTTTCCTGCATCCTTCTCATTTCTCTTTCCAATTTTTCCTCCACTTCTCTTATTTGATTTTTAAAGTCCTTCTTAAGGTCCTCTATGGCCTGCAACCCACTCATGGGGTTGTTTTCCCCCGGGGATTTTGGAGCAGGACTTCTGACCTATTATTAACTTATTAAATGCCAACAGACATGAACAGTTCACTACTCAAAGAAGACTACATAAGAAACTGAAATTCTATTATATATTTTATTCTATTAAAGTACATATTAGAATTAACAAGAGTAACAAAACTGAAATGCTAAATTATATCCCCTTCTGAGCTTCCTTGGCTCTCTAAATGTTTTATTAACATTATTTACTCTCTTTCCCTCTGTATACACACACACACACACACACACACACACACACACACACACACATTTTGCATCATTACCTCTACCAGGTCTTCTTGCACATTGAAAAAGTAAAAAAAAACATATAACAAAAGTTCCCCTCCCTCAATAAAAAATGTATATCTCATTTTGAAATTCTGCTCCATAATCTCTTTTCCAAGAAGTAGAAAGCATCAATCAACATTCATAACTGGTAACTGTACTGATCCAAGTTCTGAAATCTCCTATTAAGAAATGATAACCTTTATTTTCACATTAGCTGCCTTCTCCAAATTATCCTCCTCTCACTGCCAGGGAGTAATATTTCAAAACAATGACTAAAGAGTTGGGAAAAATCAAAAAAATATATATAGTTCAGAAAACATACCAGATTCACAATATATGCAGTGTTAACACATCCATCATTCCCTATCATGCAAAGAAGGTAGAAAATTGCACTGTTATTTTTGGGAGGGGTATACATGGTAATTATTATTTTTGTAATTTTCTTTTTTCTTATGAAGTTGACATACCAAAAAAAGCACATTATACTTTATAAAAGAACATATATGAAACTAAATTTCTGCTACATCTTTTAACTATAGGTGTCCTACAGGGTTCAGTTGACCTCCACAATAATCGGGAAGTTCGGACCAAGGGAAAATTTAGGGGGAAAGATAATCAGTTTTGGATTTGCTGAGTTTCATATATGTCTACTGAATATACAGTTCTAAGATAGCTGGAAGGCAGTTGTAGATATGAAATTCAGGGTCAACACAGGTTTTGGTAGGACAGGCAGATTAACTAAGATAGTATAGAGGAAAAAGAGAAGAACTTACTTGTATACATTTCTTTGCTTATTGTCTTTCCCATAAATTTCAAGCTTTGTGCCTCTTTTTGTATCCTCAGAGCTTGGTAAAGAGCTGAGCAAATGGTAGCTGCTTTATAAATACTTACTGTCTGACAATTTTATTTAATGTTTACATTAATTTAACACAACTGTAACAAAATTGTTCAGTGAACCATTTTGAATTCCTTCTATTTTCTTGTGTATTTTAAAAATGTAACTGATATACTATTATATCTTCTTCTTTTGTTGTACCTCTATGACTATGATCACTGCCTCCTCCTCTTCCTCCTCCTATCAGTCACCTCTTCTCATGTATATCTGCTCCTTACCCCACCACAGCTCCCTACTCCCACCACTTAAAGCTCTCTCTTGTAAAAGTACACATAAACAAAACAAATTCACACAATGACTGTCTAAAAGTGGTTAAATCTCTTTTTAAATGTATGTATCATTGCCAATCTTCAGAAGATTCTTTTTTTAAATTTACTAGCTTTATTGACTTTCCATTAACATTTTATTAACAAATGCTTTATTGACTTCTGGTTTACATCATTCATTTCCGCCAGACTTTGAGTTATAATTTTTCCCCTACTCACCATCCCAGAACAGCAGTCCCACAAGATATGCCCTCACCCAATCTGCTCTCTCCCATATCTTCTCCCATACCCCCTTCAACTTTACCATTAGGGCAAGGTGAATCTCTGTGCCCCAATGCCTGAACATCTGGTCTCCCAAAATAGTAATAATAATAGTATTTATATATATTTGAAACATTTAATTTTAAAACTTCTTATTTCAGATCCATTCCCTTCCTCACTTGTCACCCACTCCCTCTGGGAAGAAAAGCAAGTCAGTATACAGTACATGTATAGCTATGCAAAACATTACCATAGTAGATATATTGTAAAAGACTGCTTATATTTCCCTCCCACCCATCCCACCGCCCACCTGGTCCATTCCCTTATTTGATCCTGTCCCTCTTAAAAAGTGGGTACTTCCAACCTCCCCTCCCTACAGTATGCCCTCCCCTCCATCATCCTCCCCCTCTCATCTCCCTTCCCCCTATTCTCCTGCAGGGTGAGATATCCCATTTAATATGTATGTCATTCTCTCCCTGAGCCAAATTCGATGAGAATATGATTTTGCCTTTTTGCCTTCCCGTTCTTCCCCTCTCCTGCAGCCACGTCCCCTTGCCTCTTCTACATGAGATAGTTTACCCTACCGTCTCTCCCCATCTCCTCTGTCCACTTTCCTCTCTCACCTTTTAACTTCACCCCTTAAGTATCATCCCTTCCCACCAAATTCAACCTGTGCCCTCTATCCATGTATACCTGTAAATATACATACACACATCCACATATGTATTAATATGCCCATATACCCTTCTTCAATTATTTTCATATTGAGAAAAGTTTCATCAGACACAGATATTGTTTTTCCATGTAGGAATGTAAATAGTTCAACTTTGATAAGTTCCTTTTGACTTCTTTTCCTTGATTACCTTCTCATGCATCTCTTGCTTCTTGTGTATGAATGTCAAATTTTCTATTCAACTCTGTTTTTTTCCTCAAGAATGCTTGAAAGTGGGGCGGCTAGGTGCGCAGTGAATAGAGCGCCGGCCCTGGAATCAGAAGGACCTGAGTTCGGAGCCGGCCTCAGACACTTAATCCACACAAACAAAAACCTAGCCGTGTAACCTTGGGCAAGTTACTTAACCCCAATTGCCCTAAAGGGGCGGCTAGGTGGCGCAGTGAGTAAGAGCGCCGGCCTCGGAGTTTGGATGACCCGAGATCAGATCCTGCCTCAGAAAATGAGCACCCACGCATAAATAATGACTAGCCGTGTAACCTTGAGCAAGTTACTTAACCCCAATTGCTTTAAAAAAAAAAAGAATGCTTGAAAGTCCTCTATTCCAGTGAATGACCATATGAATAAGTTGACTCTCTTTTCATACTTCATTTTTACCACTTTTTGCACAATCACCAACTAGGAGTTAGCTTTGTGCCCTGCAATAATCCTGACAAGCTTCAACTGGCTTACTGAATACTAGGTTTACACAGGTATAACGCTTCAGAGAGGGCCCCTCCTTGGGAGTTACATAATTTTCCATTCCCAGGACAATCACATAGTTGGAACCATCTTTGTTTCTTTACAATGGTTCAGACAGGCCAGGGCCAATATCCCACAGACTTCAGGCACTGTTTACCAGAATCTGGGTTAGCTTCAGATCTCCCTCGTGTGCCCCTATCCAGAATGCCCAGAGACTTCTGCCTGTCTTCTTGTCCAGTGCTAAACTGGACAAAGGAAATTACTGCTATTTCCCACTGGTATAATGGATCATTGTTTCATCTAGTGCCCTTTTAAAAAATCTTTACTAGGGAGTTACTTAGAGAAGCAAGGTTTGGCTAAAACTGTTCAAGTTCTACCTTAAGAAGTATATTTCATTTTTGTTTGTTTTTGTATCTGTATCAATTAGCATAGTGCCTGGCTTACATAGGAACATAATAAATGTTTGCTGATTGAATGTTCGTCTAATCCATCCTTCTCACTTAACAGAAGATGAATTTGAGGTCCATATATGTTAATTATTGAGTATGCATAGGAACTAGAATGGGAAGTTAAGTTTTTTTTCCTTCAAATCTAGGAATTTAATCTGTATAGTAAAATGACTTAAAATATATTTTAAAAAGAAACACAACACTGGCATTAACATTTCCACAAAACTTTTATTTACATCATATCAAAAATTCCTTCTTCTGAGCATAATTTAAGAAATGCTTGTATGTTGGGAAAAATTCTAAGATTATGATAACAAAATGTGCTTTAAGCAAGATTATAAGATGCTTTGATTGTTAGGCTAAGGAATATGTATTTTATTTAGCAGGCAAAAAGAAATGTCATAGAGAGCACACAGTTAAAGCACTCCTTAAGAAGATAAATGTGGCAGTGTGGTAAAGAATAGGATGAAGGGACTTTCATAACTTACAAGTTTATCTTGCCAAATCTGTGATAATACTAGAAAAATACCCTAGGGATAAAAATCTTTAAAAGTGGGAAGATTAGTGAATAATCTAACAATAACTGTCAAGCTTATGCAGCAGTAAATAAATCTCACACAGCTGCTTCAATATGGCAAGTTTACTGGTAAATTAAGTCACATGACTTTTACATGGCTTTTATTGAGTGTTTCTGGCTAATAATGTACCTTCAAGGATAGAGTTAAAGCAGTCAAGTTCCACAGGAAAAAAGATGATTTATCATTATACATCAACTACACTGAAACATTATAAATGCTAATTGCTTGGTGCTACTATATAGTCAAGTTCCATTATCTCCATTAATGAGAGGCAAGGATTATATGAAACTGAAATGAAATTCAACGAAATGAAATTTGAGTGAAATCCAAATCCAGCTTATTTTTTTTTTATTTTCAGAAGACCTCTCAGAATTCAGAACTTCAAAGAAGAAGGATACTCTGAGACAACATAGTTTTAACTTCTATATTTTATAGAAGAACTAAGATATGGAGTAGGTAAAATTGACCTCTCATTTCCTTTAATGTCTTATTAATAAGCCCAATCATTTTTCATGGTGTTAGTCACCCAAACTCTGCCATTTTGATACACAGTCCTAGGCAAAAAAGCTCAATGCTTCTACCACACTAGTGCCAATTCAACAAATAACAAAATTTCTCCTCCCCTGTTCCCCATTTCTTCCACCTTCCTGACTTTCACTGTCCCTTTAATTAAAATCCCCCTTCCACTGTCAATACACTTCCCTTCATCCTGGAACTTCCTCCATTAACACTCATTTCACTTTCTTCCATCAACTTAAACCTGCTATTCCTCAGAGAACCACAAATTGCTAGCTGCCACTCCATTTCCCACTCCACAAATTTCATATGGTCTGGATATTGTTAGTATATCCCTTGCTCCATACTGTCAGTTTTTCCATTATTACCATTTCCTCCTGGAAAGTTCAGGTCACTCCGATATATAATTATTGCTGAAGACATCTCCTGATCACCTGGTCCCTCTCCTTTCTCTTATAGCACTGGTATTTAAGTTTTACTATCTATTTTTCTGACATTGTCCTTGGAAACTGCTTAGCATAGTGTCTAGCACACAGGAGGTATTTAATAAATGTTTGTTGACTGATGAACCTTCAAACATCTTGACCACACAATTTCTTGAATCAAATACTATAACCTCCAATTCTCATCAACTTCAGCAAAACACATAGTGAATAAAGCATAAGTTCATTAGTCTAGCATTCAAAGTCTTTTTACATACTGCTCAGTTTTATCTCACACTATTTGCTTTCTTTAATTTTAAAATAAAATTTATGATTTTTAAAGTTTTTGGCACCAAAATTTCAGAATTACATTACCAAAAATCATCGCTTATATTGTTTTCTTGATTCAACTTCAATTTGTATCAGTTCATACAGCCCTTTCCATGCTTCTCTGTACTTCCTTACCCTCTTATCATTTATCTGATTATGCCTGGCCAATACCCAACTCCCACCACCTACTTTTTCTGTGATTTTCATGAAACTGAAGGGAACTGGAGAAAGTCATGAAACTGTACTGATGGGATCCATCATAAATCTGTTTCATAATCTCAAAGGCAGTAAGGCAATCACTTGATATATCTTTATCAGATTAATTGTTTCCTTTACCACAGGTTTTTCAAGTTTTTTTCACTACTCAAAACTCCTGCAGCTCCCATTTTATCCCCCCATCCCCAATGAACTCGTCTAAGAATTCTGATTTATATTTCACTAAAAACAAACAAAACAAAAAACTGTGAGAATTCTTTTTATCTCCACATAACTTCATCATTCAAATGGCTTCCCTCATTATGTCTCTTCTCACTTTTTCTCATATAAAGAGGTGGCCCTTTCTTCCTCCTAAGGCTAACCTAACCATACAACTCCCACTAGCTATCCTCCTGTATCCTCCTTTTGATAGTTTAATTGCTTGAGAAGTCCATCTACAAAGGGTGCTTTCATTTACTTTCCTCTTTCTTCTTAACTCTCTTCTGTAGAGTTTTGATCTCATCATTCAACTGAAAAGATTCTCCAAAATTATAATGATCTCTTAACTACAAAATGTAATGTCTTTTTCTTAATTTTCATTCATTTGACTTTTTTGCAGTTTTTGACAATGTCAACCACCCTCTTAGACAATTTTCTCTAGGTTTTTGTGACAGTGCTCATGACCAATCCTGAGTTTCATTTCCTGGATCTTTTTTCCAGGACATGCCTACTACCCATATGTGTTCTCTAAGAGTCTATCCTGATCACCCTTCTCTTCTGCTTATATCTTGGTTAGTGATTTCCTCCTATGGAATTAATTATCATCTTTTTTTTGCAGATGGTTCTCAGATCTATTTACACAGCCCTTATCTCTAACATCCAGTTTCACATCTCCAATTCCCTAATGGACATGCCAAACTGGATGTTCTTATAAACATCTTAACCTCAATGTCCAAAACTAAAGATAGAGATGTTTCCCCATAATCCATTCCCTCTTTAAATATTTCCTGTTACTATAGGGGTTACCACTATCCTCCCCATGATACAGGGATGGGGGAGAGCCAATATCTTTTTGGAAAACATTCTTTGTAAGTTTACTTTTGTGTTTTGTGTTTATTCTTTGCATCTACATTGTTATAGTCATTGTGTATACTGTTTTCATGGCTCTGTTTACTTTAAATTTCATCAGATCACTCAAATCTTTCCATGCTTTTTTATATTAATTATATTCATAATTTCTTGCAGGATATTTACATGCTGAGTTTAAGATGTCCTAAGAGATACCCCAGTTTGATGTGTACAAAATTATTATTATCACTATAAATAATAACAATAAAATTTACTTAGCACTTAAGTTTTTTAAAAGTACTTTACAAATGTTGCCCCATTTAATCCTAATAACAACCTTGTGAGGTAGGTGCTATTATTATCCTCATTTACAGATGAGGACATTGAGGTAGGAAGGGATTAGGTGATTGGCCAGGATTACAGAGCAAAAAGGCAGCTGAAGATGAAAAAGTAGAAGTGAGTTGAGAGGATAGAAAAATAGATCTGATAATCATCTACATGGTAAGGAGGATAACTTCAACCATGGCAACTGATGAGATCATCCAATGAAATTGTATAGAGGAAGAAGGAAAAAGGGACCAAGATTGAACCCTGGGTAAACTCATAGTTAGCAGGTATAACCTTTTAAAGATCTAGCAAAAGAAACTGAAAAGGAGTAGTCAAGGCAGAGAGGAGGAAAATCAAGAGAGTGAACTGTCGTGAAAATTACTGAGAATCTACTGATAATTATATAACCCATATAACTAGAAGCAGCTAGGTGGCACAGTGGATGGAGTACTGAATTCGGAGTCAGGAAGACCCAAATTCAAATTTGGGGTCACATACTAAACTAACTGTATGGTATTGGGCAATTCACTTAACTTGTTACCTCAATTTCCTCATCTATAAAATGAGAAGAATAATAGAACCTACTTCTCAGGGTTGTTGGGAGAATCAAATAAGATAATGATTTTATAATATTTAGTACAATGTCTGGCACATAGTAAATATTATATAAATATTTCTTATTATTACTTCATTGTTAAGTGAAATGTATTGCTGTGCCCAACTGTATGGGTATCTGAGTATATTTTCCTCTTTTGATCAGTTCAGAACAGAGTGAGGTTCAAATGTCAGCATCTCTGCTTCACCCCCATCTCCTTGTTTGCAGAGCTGATTGCTTGATTATTTGAGAAATTTTCCCTAACCTTCATTTTCCTTACTTCCCACAGTATTCCCTTATGCCTCTCTTTCCATTATTATCTTAAGATCATCATGATATAACAGAACCATTCCCAGGCCTTCTTTAATTAGGTTTCCTTTATGTATGATTGCTGATAATATTAAGGTTTATAGGAAACACATGCATCATCTCCCCATAGTTGGAAATAAATATTATTTGTTTACTCATTCATCATTATTAATTCATGTTTACCTCTTTATGTTTCTCTTCACTCCTGCATTTATACTTCAAATTTTTCTAGCAGCTTGGATCATCATCAAGAATATTTGGAGTTTGGGGAGGCTAAGTGGCACAGTGAGTAGAGCGCCAGCCCTGGAGTCAGAAGGACTTGAGTTCAGATCCAGCCTCAGACACTTAATATATACACAAACAAAAACCTAGCTATGTGACCTTGGGCAAGTTACTTAATCCCAATTGCCCTCCAAAAAGCAAAAAAAAGAAAAAGAAAAGAAAAGAATATTTAGAATTTTTCTGGGTAAGTCATTCTTGATTGTAAGCCCATATTCGTTGCCTTCTGGAATATTGTATTCTAAGTTCTCTACTCTCTTATGGTGGTGGAAGCTAAATCATGTATGATCCTGATTATAGCCCCTTGGTATCTGAATTCCTTTGTTCTGTCTGATTTTAGTATTTTTTCTTTGACCTGAAAGCTCTGGACTTTGGCTATGACATTCTTGGTATTCTTTCATTTTTGGGTTCCACTTTACTTTGGGGTTCTAAGCTATAGAGATAATTTTCTTGATCTATAGTGTTTTAAGTTTTCTGACTTGTCATGTTTTTATTTTCTGGGAGATATACTCCTTAAGTTGTCTCTATATATCTTGGTTTCAAGCTCTACATATTTTGCTTGAAATGAGATCATATTTTCTTTCTAATAACATTGTTTTGTGATTCTCTTGTTTCAGACAGTCCTTCACTTTTACATAACAGTATCCTTAATCATCTCTCTTTTTTCTTTATTTGGTAAGACTTGCTACTCTGGATTCAAATTTTCTATTCTGCCAATTACTTCTATTTTGAAGGGAATAAATTATGTTTCCATAATTGTTTGTCTTTCAAACCATTCAGGACTATCTTGCTGTTATTCCAAGCTCTCTTAGTAATCTACAAAGTTCTATGTCTCATTAAATTTTCATTCATTTTCCTTTATCTTGAAATGTTTATTTATAAAAGCCTTGACTCTTTTATCTGATCTGGAGCAAATATTCTCTTCTGTTATTGGTATCTTTTTTGTTGGTTTATCTCCTCCTCCTCCTCCTCCTCCTCTTTCATTACATGAATTCCCTCTGTCCACATGGGGAGTTATACACTTACACCCAGAGGCCACAGCACACAAAGTCAACAACCAGGCCCTTAGATCCCAGCCTGAGAAATCAGGAAATAGGAAATCAAAATGGGAAAGAAGGAAGCAGAGAAGGGAAAAGCAAGAAAATTGATCCAAGCTTATTGTAGTGAGCAAGAACAACCAAGTACAGAGGACAACATGGACTCTATACTCACACCTGAGACTAGAGAAGGAAATATAAACTGGTCTCAAGCCCAAAAAACATTCTTGGAGGAGCTCAAGAAAGATTTTAAAAGCCAAATTAGAAAGGTAGAAGATAGATTTAAATCTACAGTGACAAAATTAAGAAAAAAAACTTACTGAAGAAAACAAATTCTTAAAAAGTAAAACTTGTGAACTGGTACAGAAGGTTCAAAATATAACTGGAGAAAATATGTCCCTAAAAAGGAGCTTCAAAAACTAACTGAGGAAAATAATTCACAAAAAATTAGAATCAGTCAAATCAAAGCTAAGGACTCTATGATGCATCAAGAGTCAGTCAAGCAAAACGTGAAGATTGAAAAATTAGAAAAGTGTAAAATATCTCACTGGAAAAACATCTGACCTGAAGAAAGATCCAGGAGAGATAACCTAAGAATTATTGTTCTATTAGAAAGACATGCTGAAAAAAAGCAGCCTGGACAACATCCTCCAAGAGATTGTCAAAGAAAACTGTCCTGAAGTCCTAGAATCAGAGGGTAAACCAGTTATGGAAAGAATTCACTGGACTTCTCCCGAAAGAGAGCCCAAATTGAAAACTCCAAGAAATACAGTAGCCAAATTTCAGAATTACAAGATTAAGGAGATAATACTACAAGCAGCCAAAAAGACACAATTCAAGTATCGTGGAACTGTAGTCAGGACTACACAGGACCTAGCAGCTTCTACATTAAAAGATCGGAGGGATTGGAATTTGATATTTCATAAGGCAAAAGAGCTAGGACTGAAACCAAGATCAACTACCCAGCAAAACTGAACAGGCTTTCAGGCAAGAAGATGGTCATTTAATGAAATAAGGGACTTCCAGACGTCCAGACTTTCCTGATGAAGAAGCCAGAGTTCAATGGAAAATGTGATCTCCAATTACAAGACTCAAAAAAATGGGTTTGCTATTAGATGGAAGAGATACATGAGAACCGCCCCTACAGATCTTCCTGAGCCACTGTATCTAAGTTTGTCACACCTTCAGGAAGACTTAGATTAAAGAAAGTGCTGGGATAGGTGGAAGTGGTCAATTTGCTGAACTTGTGGCAGTGTACTAAGCCACTGAAATACAAGGAGGACAGTGTCAGATATTCTCCATGAATGAGGCTATGATAGCGAATTCATGAAGTCCAGGAGCAAGGCTAACCCTATATTTGTCTCTTTTTGACTTTGTAATCTGTTAAACTTGTTTGTAATATTTGTTTTCTGCAGGCTTGGTACCCTCCACCTGCAGATGTCTGATTGCTTAAGCCAGAAGTCATCCCCTGTCCATGACTGTGATGCACCACCTCTGAACCTGGTGTTGCGCAAGCTCCATATGCTTAGCTAAAGAAGTGCTTTTTTGAATGGGACCTCTTAGACTTGGCGTCAACCAAGCTCCAGATGGCAGCTAAAGAACTGACCTCTCAAATGGGACCTCATGGGGCAGGGACAACTCTACGTCCAATTTCAGCTTTAAGTAGCATTGGAAAAGATACCCCCACCCCTTACCCCAACATTTTGAGCCCTATTCATTCAGGGGAGAAAGATGGGGTGCTTGTGACCAAGCCCCCACCCTAGGCTATTGTTTTATGTACTTACTTGCTATTATCCCTATTATATTGTTGCAAAATTCTTTTGACACCAATTACCCCACCAGTTATCCCTAAACTCTCATTAATATATGTAATGAAATGTATTGTTAAGGTATTTTTGCTATGTAAGGGACATGAAAGATCTTGGGGTGAATTTAATGGTAATGGGGATTTGAAGATCTTCCCTGCCTTTAACAGACCTGGGGGGGATTTGAAGACCTTCCCTACTTTGAAAGTAAATTCTGCTCCCTAATAGGCTGAATGTAGTTACATGGAGCCTGTGGTGGGAGGACTTTGCTGAAGGGTAAAGCAGAGTCACAGGAAGCTAGGATAAGAGTGAGAGGGATGGTGGGAGAGAGAGGTTACTCAGGCAAGGAGATAAAGAGGTTTATGAGTAAATATTGATCTTATATTCGTTTGTGGGAAGGCTAAAGGATGCTGTGGCTGTCTGTGTTGTTATGGCTTGTTAACTTCTTTACTACTATGATGGAATTGATTTATTGGATTGGGGATTTGGTTTTCTGGTTTCTAAATAAATATTTTGGTTCTATCCTCTATATGGAGAATGTTATATTTTGTGATCAGGCATTATATGGGATTATTTAAAGTCACAGTCCATGCTATAAATATTTTACTGGCACTACACTCTGGAGAAGAGTGAAGCTGATGACTTTGCATAGCTCTGCCTCACTTAAATCAAATTCACGAACAAGTTAAGACATCACCCTTGTGATGTCATTGGTCTTCAAGAAGAAAGGATCATCAACAACAACAACCAACAAAAACACAAAAAACAAGCATAAAGAAGAGAAATAAGAAGATGCTGGGTATTGCTTATCAGATTTTTTTCAATATATAAATTGGCTTTCTTGATTTGGGTTTCTTCCCTATTTTTTCTTTTAAAATTACTTGTCATATAGAATGGGACATTGGGAATGGAAAGGGAAGAGATACAGAGGGAAATTTAGTAATGTAAAAAGAAAAATAATGAAAAATTATTTTTAAAAGATGAATGGTGTTCAAAAATAAAGAATGAATCCTTTTGTAACACTTAGATCAAATATAGAACATTATGTTCAATTAGCCCAAAATGCCTAGCCAGTCTCAGACCAGACTAGCCTATGCTTCACATTCTATAAAGCAGCTATACTAGTCATCTTATTAATAAGTATCTCTTGGAAGAGTAATGTAAATTCCTTGAGGATAAAAGACTTCTTCAAGTTTATATCTTTATCTCCAGAGTTTAGCATGCATTAAACATTTTATTTTAAAAAATCATTTAATAAGCCATTCATTCAGTTCAATTCCTATGAAACATATTACCAAAGAACACTGATACACTGGAAAGCATACAGACAACAACCAGGAAAGTTCAAGTAACATGAGGATTTGTGAAGGGATTGTAAAGGAACTGAGATGCTTAATCTGCAGAGGGAAGAAAAGGGAATAAGCATTTATTATGGGCCTATCCTGTGTCAGGCACTGTGCTAGGTGTAACAGTAATGTAATTTGATCCCTTTGTATTCGAAAAGCTAATAGGGACTTAGCACCTAGTTTGAAATTAATTAGATCAAGCCTCTGTTAAGAAACAAAAGGTATGGGGCGGCTAGGTGGCGCAGTGAATAGAGCGCCGGCCCTGGAATCAGAAGGACCTGAGTTCGGAGCCGGCCTCAGACACTTAATCCACACAAACAAAAACCTAGCCGTGTAACCTTGGGCAAGTTACTTAACCCCAATTGCCCTAAAGGGGTGGCTAGGTGGCGCAGTGAGTAAGAGCACCGGCCTCGGAGTTGGGATGACCCGAGATCAGATCCTGCCTCAGAAAATGAGCACCCACGCATAAATAATGACTAGCCGTGTAACCTTGAGCAAGTTACTTAACCCCAATTGCTTTAAAAAAAAAAAAAGAAAGAAACAAAAGGTATGAATCCCTGTTGCTAACTTAACAGGAAGTTGCTGATGTAACAGGAAGGGGCAGAACAGGGAGGAGCTAATAGGTATATTAGGAGAAGCCCTAGCTGGAATTTCAGATTTACCTGGGACCAGGTTCTGGAGGCTGAGGAAGAGGCCCAGGCTGGAGAGAATGATTTTTATTTTGAGAAACTGGATGAAGTGAGTTTGGTTCTGGGAACCAGCTGAGACTTCTACTGAAGATTTCTGAGGGCCAGCTGGAGCTGCTGAAGAGCTGCCAGGGGAAGCATCACTTAACTTCCCAAGAACAGAGACTGTGAAGGATTTAACTGAACACTGTGAGCTTCAGTGTGGAACAGGAACTGCTGGACAAGGAACTGGGAGCTGTCTGCCTTTGAATCCAGGTGACAGTCTGGTGAATCCAGGTAGGAGCTCGGGACCATGGAAGAAGACCATGAAAGCTAAAAGCTTGCCCTGAGTCAAGATGAAAAGACCTCTCCATGGATACTGAGTAGTTACTGACTCCAATGTGAGGTTTTGCTTTGGGGCTACTTTGGGAAGAGTTGTGTGATTTGGCCAGATGAGACTCTGGACAGCCATTGAGCCCCTCCTTCCAACTCTTCCCACCCAGGCTTTGAAAGCCCAGATTGTGGTGCTTCCCTCTCTGGTAACTAACTGGGTATGTATGTAATGGTCAGAGAGCTGGAAGCCCTCTCTGCTAAACTGTATTATTTGCTACTGAGTAGTAACTGATGGAATTGTAATTTATTTGTGACTGTACTTTATGATTGAATTAAGGACTCTGTGATTAACTAAATGAATGTACTACCCAGGAGTACTTTGACTTTTGTATTTTGTGTCCCTCAAGGAAGCAAGCCTCCTTAAGGATGATTAAATGATTGAGTTACTAAATGATTGTACTTTGTTGAAAACTATTGTGACCACTTTGGTGAAAACTACTTGGCCATTTTAGTGATGAGTCATTGTGAATGCTGTATTTTGTTTTTCTATGATAATTTGTAACACTGTGAATGCTGTACCTTGGTTTTCTGTGAATGTCTTTCTCTGATTTGTTATTGAATAAATAGTTTTCACTATACTATGTAATCAGAACTTTAGAAGCTATCCACATCAGCAGTATTCTGGAAAGCTGCATGTACTTGGCTTTACACTAGGTCTTTTACAAATATTATTTTATTTGATCCTTAAAAGAACCCTGGGAGAGAGGTGCTATAGTTATTCCCATTTTACATTTGAGGAACCTGAGGCAGAGGTTATATGACTTGCCCAGGGACACATAGCTAGTATCTAAGACTGAATCTGAACTCAGATATTCCTGAATCCAGAATCAGAGCTCTATCCACTGTGCCTAAGACTTGGGGGAATTATAATAGCTGTCTTTAAGTATTTGAAAAGCTATGATATGAAAGTGGGGTTAGACTTTTTCTGCTTGACCCTAAAGCATAGAACTAGAACCAATGGGTTGAAGTTGCAAAGAAGCTATGTATGATACAAGGAAAGTTGTTCTGATCATTACAGCTCTCCAAAAGTAGAAGGAGCTTTAAGAATTTTCTAACACAAATGCCAAATCAGCTAGAAAAGATAACGGATATAAAACTGGACTTTATGTCAACATGGTCCACAAGCATCATCACTTTCAATTAATTGTAACAGACAAGGACAATATTAGTTAATTAATATTAACAAAGAAAAAATTCAAAATATGTGTTAGAATTGCATGGTATTTAAATATCAAAAGCAGTCAATGATATAAAATTAATTCAAATTAAGTGAGATTTGGAAGCACCAACCTGGATAGTGCAGGAGCTGGTACTCCCCGTGTTCTCATTGGTGGTTTTCCACGAACAACAGGAACATCCGCATTTTCTGAACCACCATTCAAATATGTCAATTCCTGGAGCTGTGCTTGCCTGATTTCATCATTATAATCCTGAATAAAAAGGGAGTTTAACAAATCATTCTTCTTCTCATTTTTACTAAGAAAAATAAAAAAAAAAACTTTTTCACACATTAAAGGAAGTTGATGAAGAATTTGCAAGACAGTAAAATACAATAACAAGTCATTAGTAAAATTTCTAGTGAAATGAAAATAAATTTATATTATAACTTGCAAAACTAAACCAATCTTAAACATGTCACACTGCCTAGCTTTGTAGAGCTCTTTTATCTTATCATAATTATGTGATCAAACACCCCTAACACTATTCACACTTTGCTCTGACATTATGCATATTCTCCTTTGAGAATTTTGCATTTCATAGATCAGCATCTTGCTCTAGGCATCAGGGCAGAGTAAGTCCTGGGACTTCAGTTTAGCTCACACCTATAGAGAGTGTTCTTCAAGGAGGATTCCCATGGAGGAAGGGCTATCTGATCTTGAAGGCAGATGAGGAATTGGTAGTTTGAGTTAAGTTTGTGAACTGAGTGGTTGCCTTCTCTAAGAGACTACTCTTATTTCCTTGGGTAGCATCTAGACATAAGTAGGCTTAGACAAAAGGATATTTGAGTTCCCAGGTATAAGAGAAACATGGGATTGGGGACACATGGAGTCAATGAGAGAACAGTAGGACCTCTGGGATATTAATCATGGTGATATTGTGGGGTGAGAGGGAGAGGACAAGGAAAAGGCCTCATGATCTAAGCCAGTACACAGCACTGTCATGAGAAGACAATAAAATTGACAAAGATAATACAGAAAATGGACAGAAAAGGATGCTCAAATTCAGTACTTCAAAAGGTGTAAATCCCATGACAGACAAGAGGAACACATAAGGCTATAATCTAATAGGAAATGAAATTTTCTAAATATGTAAAAGACACTAAAAATAAGAATATGGAAGTGAGAAGGGAAGTGAGGATTTTGAACTACACATTTCAAAGGAAAAGATAAAATGAGGAGAAATATACATACATATATACTGAATAGGTAAATAAAAGAGCAAAAATTTATTTAATTCAAAAAATCTGAGACAGAAGTTGGAAGGGGAGATAATCTATGGGGATAGTGTAGTGCATCAAAGTACCATACCCCAAATTAATCATAGTACTTAATAATAGGAGGATTAAAAAACAGGAAGATAAAAGTATAAATATGAAAGTGTTAAATAATAAAATAATACAAAAGTCTGTAGCAGAATGTATAAGAGAACACACCCCACAATATGAAGAAACACAAATAAAATCAAGAGGAGGAAGAAGAAGAAAATATACCATGTATCAGATAATTTTTTTTTTGGAGCACAATTGGGGTTAAGTGACTTAAACAAAGTCACATGGCTAGTAATTGTGTCATGTGTCTGAGACTGGATTTGAACTCAGGTCCTCCTCACTCCAGGGCTGGTTCTCTATTCAATGCCCCACCTAGCTGCCCCTAGATAATTTTTTTAAAAAAAGAACTAGAATAATACTATCATGCAAAACAAAAATAAAAATTCTAAATATCATGAAGTATAAACAGAGAAACTATACTTTTGCAGGAAGCATAAATATTTCAACTTTATGGAACTAGGAAAATTAACAACAAAAATCATTTGGATGAATGAAAAGTCAAGAACATCAAGGGAAATAAAACAGAGAAACAAAGAGGGTCTAGAAGTACTAGATTAAAAACTTTGCTATAAAACAAAAATAGAAATGATTTGGTACTAGTTAAAAACCAGAAACATTGACCACTAGAGCAGACTGGATACATATAAAGGCAAACAAATACAGCAGTCAAATGTTTGATAAATCTAAAGATTCCTGCTACTGAGTTAAGGCCTTATTATCTGAGAAAAACTAAAGGGAAAACTGGAAATCAGTTTGAAAGAAAAATTGGTTTAAATCAACATTCTCATACCATATGCCATGACAGACTACAAATGGATTCATGACTTAACTATAAAATGTCACATCTTTAAACAAATTAGAGAATCAAGGGAGAAACTGCCTTTTCGACATATGGATAAGGGAAAAGTTGATGACCAAAAAAAAAAGAAAGAATAAAGGATATCATAAAAGACGAAATGGACAATTTTGATTAGATGAAAATTTTTAAATGTAATATTCTTTCTCATCCCCCACAAACAATTCCAATTCAGCTAAAATTATATATAAAATGGTGGAGAGGGAGGAAAATCCTTGCAGCAATTTTCTTTGATAAAGGTGTCATTTCCAAAGTATATAAGTTACTGACACAATTTAGAGGAATAAGAGTCATTTCGCAACTGATAAATGATGAAAGAATACAAATAAGCAATTTCCAGTGGAAGATATCCAAGCTATATATATATATAGTCATGTAAGAAAACATTCCATATCACTAACATTAAAATAATTCTGAGGTTCCACCTTATAACCAAGAGCTTGGTAAAGTTGACATAAAAAGGCATAAAATACCAAAAAATCTAAAAGGAACTATGGGAGTAGATGAATATGAAAGTAAATGCAGAAGGCCAGGTTATAAGTCCTTTTAAAAATCAGACAGGATTATATATTTGATCCTATCAGTAATAAGGAGTCACAGGAATTTAATGAGGGAGGAAGGGGTTAGGGAGACAGAGAAGGGAAGGTTGACATACATAGTGAGACCCGTGTTTTAAGTAAAACAACTTTAAAGTTTAGTAGAGGATGAACTGGCATTGGGAAAGATTTGAGGTAGGGATATCAACCAGGAGGCTACTGTAATAGCTACTTTAGTTATAGATTAATGAAGGTCTGTACCAGGGTGATGACAGAATGGATTACGTGTGGTGAGAAGAAAGAAAGGGTGACACTGAGGTTACAAGCTGGAGTGATTAGAATGATGATACTGACCATGACAAAGACAAGGGAAAGGTGGAAAGATTTTGGTGTGGGGGTGGGGGGAGAATATAATGTTTAGTGTCTTAGACATGATGTTTAATATGTCAACTGGACATTAAGTTTGAAATGGCTAATAGGCAGCTGAAGATATTATACTGGAGGTCAGGAAAAAAGTTAGGATGGACAAATTGATCTGAGAAATACTTGCAGATGGATGAGAACTGAATCAATAGGAGCCAATAAGATCAGTAAGTGAAATGGTTTAGAGTTCAGAGAAAATGACCCAGGATTTGGGGAACACCCAAACAATTCCAACAATTTAGGAAAACAGCCAATAGATAATAGTCTATAAATATCAAGCAGCGGGAGAACAAGAGGGAAAATAATTGTTTGTCTCAAGGAAACATTTTGTGTGTATGCCTATGTTAATGCATGTGCTTTTAGAAAGTTCTCTAAAGTCAGTTTTAAATACATCCTGGTATGGTTCAGGCATTGAATGAAGCACTAGCAAATGAGATTGGGGAAGAGTGATGATACATGTGAGAAAATAAATAAGAAAATAATGACAGGAAAACTGAGGAAAATGTACCAAGGAGAAGCGGGTGATCAACATTGTCAAAGGCTACACAGGGGTTAAGAAGGATGAGAACTGAAAAAAAGGTCATTATTTGACAATTAAAAGATCATTGGTAATTGTGAAGAGAGCAGTTTCAATTTCAATGAAGTCAGAAACACGACTGCAGGGGATTCATACATAAGTTAGAGGACAAGAAATAGAGGAACCAACAAGTTTAGCCATGGAAAGAAGGTGGAATGTAGGAATAGTGTGGGCATGGAAAGATCAAATAAGGGTTTTTTTTTCTTGTTTTTCTTTTTTAGTTAAGGACATAGTTATATTTGTAGGCAGTAGGGAAACAGCTAGTAGATTAAAAAAAAAAGATTTAAGATTGGTCAGAATAGGGATGGTAGAGTTCAGGGATGCCAGAGGGGTTTAAACCTTAGCAAAGAAAAGGACTACCGCTACCTAAGACCAGGGCAAAGGAGATAATGGGAGAAGAGAGCTGAATTATAGGAGATAAGAGAAAAGAGAGTTCTTGATTAATAGCTCTAATTTTTTTTCATTGAAACATGAAGCAAGATCTTCATCTGGGAGTTTGAGGGGAAAGATTCCATGGGAGATTTGATAAGGTATGAAAAGTTTCAAAACAGCTACTGTGATGAATAAGATGGTAAATGTACTTATTGTTCAGTCATTTTTCAGTCATGTTTGACTTTTCATAACCCCATTTGGGGTTTTGTTGGCAAAGATACTGGAGTGGTTTGCCATTTCCTTCTCCTGTTCATTTTAGAGATGAGGAAATTGAGGAAAATAGCGATAAGTGACTTGCCCAGGGTCACTCAGCCAGTTAAGCATCTTGGGCCAGATTTGAATTCAGGAAGAGTAGTTGCCTTGGTGAACTTATTAGGCCATTGTAATGGGACTGCTTTGCTGTAGTGAGAATCCAGGTGAAATTATGTAACAAATTTGTAATGGACCCAGTTAACAGTTTTACAACTTTATCTGACAATTTTTAGCAACCAAGGCATAGAAAAGAAGGCAGCAGATAATGGGAGTAACCTAAGGCTGGGGTTTGGCAAAGCATGATTACCAATAGGAAAATGGGGCAAGGGACTCAATCATGGAGAATAGTGAGGAGAATGCTGCTAGTGCAGGGATGATGACTTGGGAAAGAGCTGCAGGGTAAAGGTACTGGAATTGATGGTGAGGGTAAGAATAGCGTGCTATTCACTAGTGCTTCGTACCAGATTTTGCCATTATCCAGAGTTCCATTCCCTTAACTAGAAACACTAATATTTCCTTATATGACAATAACCCGGTAGCATTTTATGTCTCCCTATGTACATCCCACACCCAATCCCTCTATTTTGCTCTCCTTTTCCCCTTCACTCTTTTTCTTCAGGTCATTATACTTGCTCAGGGTTCACTTTCTTACCTCTCCAAACTCAACATTTTTGTTGGCCATTTCAACTCTATCCTGACCTTTGCTCTTGAATCTTTTGCCCTCATCTCATCACTGTCTGCATTTGTCAAAACTTAGCCCTGAATAAATCTCAGCATTTGAATCCTTTTCTATTTACTGGCCACTGAAAAAAGTGGGAAGTAGTTACACAACTGTGCTGGCTTGGCTACATTACAATTTTTTTTAAACAAATGCTTTATTAACTTCTGTTTTACATCATCCATTTCCGACAGATTTTGAATTACAATCATTTTCCCCCTGTTATTCCCCTACCCACCCTCCCAGAATAGCAGTCCCACAAGATATCGCTTCCTCCAATCTGCTCTCTCCCATACCCCCTTTGACTTTTCCATTGGAGGAAGATGAATCTTTGTGTCCCAATGCCTGCACATCTTATCTCCCTATTACAAACAAAAGAGTATTAATAATAGTATTTATATATATTTGAAACATTTAATGTTAAGACCTCGAATTTCAGATCCATTTCCTTCCTCCCTTGTCACCCATTCCCTCTGGGGATATAAGTAATTCAGTATATGTTGTACATGTCTAGCTATGCAAAACATTATCATAGTAGATATATTGTACAAGGCAGCTTATAATTCCCTCCCACACATCCCACCCCCCACCTGGTCCATTCCCTACATGATCCTGTCCCTCTTCTATAGTGGGTACTTCCAACCTCCCCTCCCCCCCAAGGATGCCCTCCCATCCATCATTCCTCCTCTCATCCCCCTTCCCCCTATCCTGCTGCAGGTTGAGATATCCCATTTAGTATGTAGCTACATTACAATTTTATGTCATCCAACCTCAACGAAACCCTTACTACAGCACGGCAATCCTTTTCTTACTCCCTAATTGATTCCCTGCCTCCCTGCCCACAAAAGCTATTCTGAACCTTTTCTTTCTTCTTTCTCCTCCTCCTCTTCCCCATCTCAGCTGAGAATCTTGGCATATACTTTATTAAAAAAAAACGGAGGTCGGGGCGGCTAGGTGGCGCAGTGAATAGAGCGCCGGCCCTGGAATCAGAAGGACCTGAGTTCGGAGCCGGACTCCGACACTTAATCCGCACAAACAAAAACCTAGCCGTGTAACCTTGGGCAAGTTACTTAACCCCAATTGCCCTAAAGGGGTGGCTAGGTGGCGCAGTGAGTAAGAGCGCCGGCCTCGGAGTTTGGATGACCCGAGATCAGATCCGGCCTCAGAAAATGAGCACCCATACACAAATAATGACTAGCCATGTAACCTTGAGCAAGTTACTTAACCCCAATTGCTTTAAAAAAAAAAAAAACTTAAAAAAAAAAAAAACGGAGGTCATCTGAAATGAGCTCCCTTTTCTCTCATTCTCTTAATCTCAAAATCCTGGTGTTTCTGACAAAAAAGGCAGTCCTTCTTTTAGTCAAAGCTAACTCTATATATGCTTCTGATCTCCTCCCCTCCCATCTCCTCCAGGAGATAGCATCATCAATCATTCCTCTCAGGAATTTTAAGCCACTCATCAACTGCTTTCTTTCCCAAAGGCCTTCAAAAGTACCCAAGCCTCCTCATCCTTTAAAAAAAAAAAACAAACTTTCATGAGACTCCATTATTTTTTTTATATTTGAAAAATTTAATTTTAAAACTTCAAATTCCAGATCCATTCCCTTCCTTCCTCCCTTGTCACCCACTCCCTCTGGGAAGAAAAGCAATTCAGTATGTGTTGTACATGTATAGCTATGCAAAACATTACCATAGTAGATATATTGTAAAAGACTGAGTATATTTCCCTCCCACCCCTCTCACCCCCACCTGGTCCATTCCCTACTTTGATCCTGTCCCTCTTCAAAAGTGGGTGCCTCTAACCTCCCCTCCCCACAGCATTCCCTCCCCTCCATCCTCCCCCCGCCTCATACCCCTTCCCCCTAATCTCCTGCAGGGTGAGATATCCCATTTAGTATGTATGTCATTCTCTCCCTGAGCCAAATTCAATGAGAATATGGTTTTGCTTTTTTGCCTTCCTATTCTTCCCCTCCCCTGCAACTACTTCCCCTTGCCTCTTCTACATGAGATAGTTTACCCCACCCTGTCTCTCCCCATCTCCTCTTGCCACATTCCTCTCTCACCTTTTAACTTCACCCTTAAGTATCATCCCTTCCCACCAAATTCGACCTGTGCCCTCTATCCATGTATACCTATAAACATATATACACACATTCACAGATGTATTCATGTTCCCATATACCCTTCTTCAATTATTTTCATACTGAGAAAGGTTTCATCAATCACAGTTATTGTTTTTCCATGTAGGAATGCAAATAGTTCAATTTCGATAAGTTCCTTTTGATTTCTTTTCCCTGTTTACCTTCTGAAGTATAACTTGTTTCTTCTGTCTGAATGTCAGATTTCTATTCAACTCTGGATTTTTCCTCAAGAATGCTTGAAAGTCCTCTATTCCATTGAACGACCATATTTTCCCCTGAAACAAGATACTCAGTTTTGCTGGGTAGGTGATTCTTGGCTTTAATCCCAGGTCCTTTGCCCTGTGGAATATCATATTCCATGCCCTTCCATCCCTCAGTGTAGAAGTTGCCAGATACTGTGCTATTCTGATTGTGTTTCCACAATATTGAAATTGTTTTTTCCTGGCTGCTTGGAGTATTTTCTCCTTGATCTGGGAATTCTGGAACCTGGCTATAATATTCCTAGGAGTTTTCTTTTTGGGATCGTTTTCAGGAGGTGAACTCTGGATTCTTTCAACCTCTATTTTGCCCTCTGGTTCTAAAACATTAGGGTAATTTTCCTTGAGAATTTCTTGAAGGATGATTTCTAGGTTCTTTCTTTGATCATGGCTTTCAGGTAGTACAATAATTTTTAAATTATCTCTTGGATCTAATTTCCAGGTCAGTGGTTTTTCCCATGTGATATTTCACATTGCCTTCTATTCTTTCAATTGTTTGGATCTGTTTAACAGCATCTTGATTTCTCATAAAATCAGTAGCTTCCATTTGCTCCAGTCTAACTCTGAAGGAATGAATCTCCTCAGTGAGCTTTTGAGATTCTTTTTCCATCTGGCAAAGTGGGCTTTTTAAGGCATTCTTCTCCTCATTGCCTTTTTGAACCTCTTCTGCCACTTGAGTTAGTCTATTTTTAAAGTGTTATTTTCCTCAGTCAGGCTATTGACTCTCATTTCATACTTTTCCTGCGTCCTCATTTCTCTTCCCAATTTTTCCTCCACTTCTCTTATTTGGTTTTTAAAATCCTTCTTAAGGTCCTCTATGGCCTGTAACCTGCTTGTATTTTCATTTGGGGCTTTTGGTACAGGAGGTCTGACCTCACAGTCCTTATCCTGTTCCATGCTTTGATCCTCTTTGCCCCCAAAATAGGAATCTAATGTTGAATTTTTCTGTTTATTTTCTTTCCTTTGTCGAGGCATGTTGCCACTTAATTACTTGACTTTTGGGCTTGTTGCCACAATAGAACTCTGCCACAACACAGGGGAACTTCCTTCCCAAACATTGGGGTCTTCTCAACTGCCAGAGGTATCAGTTGGGTGTCCTCCCTAAAGCCCCCACATACTCTGGCAAGCTGGTCATACACCCCAAGACCTCCACCCCAGACTGCAATTCAGATCCAGGGAGGTTAAAGCCAAGAACGATTACCCCCCAGACTGATCACTGGATCCCCCTACAGTTTGTATACCAGGAGCTGAAGCTGCAACTGAAGCTGCAAAGTGGCAGCTATGCCTCAGTTTCCTCAGGGGCTTCCCATCCCCAGGAGAAGAAGCTGACATGCTCCCTAATACTGGTCCCAAAGTCCATAGGACAGTAACCTCTCACTTTGTCCTAGGCATCTATGTGTTGGTAATTCTGGAAAAGCCACAGGTGCTGCTGTTCTGGGGTCCCTCCAGCCTGCTGCTGGTCTGGCTGCCCTGGGGCTAAAATCTCTTGACTCATGGGGTCCTGGGCTCAGCTCCCAGAGCACCATGCTGGCTGCTCCTTGCTGGGCTGTCAGGCTGTCCTCAGCAGGATGTTAGCTTCTCTGTGTCATTCTCTGGGTTCTGGAGCTCCCAGAGGTTGTTCAGAGTCCCCCTTTCACATAATTTTGAAGTGGTGTGGGCTGGAGAGCTGTGGAAGTGCATTTTTACTCCGCCATCTTGGCTCTGCCCCCAGAAGACTCAATTATTTTAAGCTATTTCTCTGACTCTCTCCCCTCCTTTTCTTAAACTCCTCAAACACACACACACACACACATACACACACACACCCCACACACTGTCTCTACCTGCTCTCAATTCTTGTGCAAACTGACTTCTAACTCAAGAAAACCAATTTCTCCAGTTACCAATGATCTTTTAATGGCCAAATCTAACAGTCTTTTCTCCATCCTATCCTTTTATTTTATACATTTGACACTGTTGATCATTTTCTCCTCAGCCTCTATGTTTTCCTGATACCGTTTTTAAAGGTTTGCCTCCTAACTGTTTGACTGGTTGTCAGTTTTCTTTGCTGGATCATTATCCACAAAACAGAATTCTCTGTTGGACTCTCATCTGTTTTCCCTTGGTATATTCTCTCTAGAAAACCTCTGCAACTCATGGGAATTTAACTATTGTCTCTATGTAAATGACTTCAAGATTTACACATCAATAAACTCCTAAGCTTCAAGCCTAGGTCACCAATTGTCTATTAGGCATTTTAAACTGATGTCCCAGAGACATCTCAAAAATAACATGCCTAAAACTAAACCCATTATCTTTTCCCCTAAACTCTCCTCTCCATTCAAAATTCTCTATTTCTATTGAAGATACCACCATCCTTCCAGTGTCAGAAGTTCATAATCTCAACATTATTCTTGATTGCTTCCTCTTAAACTTTATATAGGCAATATTTACCAGATCTTTCAAATTTCTCAAATCTAACCTCTTCTCCACTCACATAACTATCAACTTAGTTCAGAGCCTCATTACCTCTTAATTATTTCCAGGACTTCTTACTCCATCTCCCTGCCATTTTAAATCTATCACTACTCAGTTTGCTATAGTATGTTGCTAGCCAAAAACGTTTCCTTAAAAATACAAACCTGACCATCAATTAACTTCAGTGGCTTCCTTTTGCCTTTAAGATTATATATAAAATCTTTTATTTAGCTTGTAGAACTCTACATATGTTGGCCTCAATCAATATTTCTGAACTTAAAGGACATTATTTTCTCTCATGGGCTTGGTATTCTAGATGACAAACTGGCACGCTCTGTGTTCCTCAACCACAAAAATTCCTCGTCTCTAGGCCTTTGCATACCTGGAAAGCACTTCATTTTTACTTCTACCTTGGAATTCTCTTCCTCTAAAATGTAGTTAAGGTACTTTCTTCTTTATAAAGCTTTTTCCTGATCTCTCCAACTATTCCTGGCCTCCCTTCCCAAATACCTTGCAATAAATTATTTTACCAATACTAGTATTTACTCTGTATTTAAAGTAAAAATTTTTATATGTACTTGTCTCCTCTATTAGAATGCAAGCTTGTTGCTAGTAAGTCTTTGTTCCTGTATCCCCAGTTCCTGGCACTTAGTTGATCATTAATATGTACTTTTTGATTGATGCTGTGTAATGTTTCAGGGATTGAAATAGCCATCAGAATAATATACGAAAGCAAGAGCACCAGAAGAACACCATAAACAACAGAGAATCTCCCTTAAACTTCAATTATGGACTTAATCACTCCATCTTCATTTTCAATACTTTTTCTTGGCACAAAGAAAATGTCAAATAGATGCCTAAATGCCTTCTTTCTTACCTTTATGAAATTTTTATGCAACAATACATAAACCATGGCTAAAACACCAAGAAGAAACTGATAAGGAAAAAGTAGCCTTTCCCAAGTGATATTCAACAATGGACAATATCTTTACTATTTTGTAACTGACTAAAAGATGCAAAAGACATAAAGGTGCTACCGTAAGTATTTGTTGATTATGGAAAAAAAATTGGTAGATCAAATGGCTTCCTTAAACAATCTTTTCAAAAATGATGTCTTTTATTCATAAATGAAAACTATTCTAAATTGTATTGAAACACATTAAAGATATAATTCTGAACAATGACACCGACAATACCATAATATAAAGTGTTACTAATACAGTTATATGTTAACAAAAATGAAAATTTAAAAGAAATGAAATATTTCCTAAAGAAACATTAAAATGATCAAATTAACATAAAATAAGGACATAAAATAAGTTACCTAATATGTCTTAGAAAACAAAACTGAAGTATGTGTAAAGGAAGTACCACCAAGTAAGTGGGAAGAAAAACTTGATCCATAATATCAAAAATTTAAACTAGTATGTATACTACATTATTTATTCACAAAAACTGAGAAAGAAAAAACTCTACAAAACAAATGCAGGACATTCCAAAAGTCTTAGTGCAGTTTTAAGTTATTAAAGCTTAAAAATTTAGGACATATTACATAATCATATAATAATAACTAGTATACAAATACACACACATACACACAAACATAATGCTTTGGTTTGCAAAGTACTTTGAAATATTTTAAATATTATCTCATTTTATCCTCACAACGAGCTTAGGAGACAGGTGCTATTATTACCCCCATTTTACAGACAGGGAAACTAATGCAGACAGTGGTAAAGTGATTATTATACCTAATCATAATACCAAAGCTAGGAAAGAATAATTTAAGAAATTGCAAAAGCATTGCATTCATTTTGCTTAAAAAGAAAAATATTACAAATCAGAGGTATATAAAGGATACCTTTTAATTCAGCTAAAAAAAAAACCTACCTAAAACCAAGAATTAATATTATTTGCAACGAGGAAATATTAAAAGCTTTCCCAAAAGTTATGGGAGTAAAACAAATAAAAAGCATGTTCTTTCACCACTTTTAACTTTTAACTGATATTGTTCTAGCAATAATAGCGACAGCAATCAGACATGAGATTTAAGCATAAGCATTTATACAGAAGAAATAAAACTATTTTTATTTTCTGATAAAATGATGGTTTGCTTAGAAGACTGCAGTGAATTAGCAAAGAAAATAATGGAGGCGACTAAGTATCAAGTTACATGATAAATATGCAAAAATAAACCAAAATTATCAATAACAAAGTCAAAAGAGAAATGAGAAGGCATTCACATTGAAAATAACTAGAAAATGCAAAAAAAAATCCAGAAGTTAATTTATTAATGTAAATGAAATTATTTAATAGATACAATTATCAAATACCCTTAAAATATGCTAAAAAAAAACCATAAATAAATGGAGGGATATTCAGTGTTCATGCCTAAACAGAGTCAATAAAAGAAAACAGCATTTTCTAAGTTAATGCTATATTCATTACACTACTAAAGAAACACTCACTTTATAGAGCAAGACAAAACAATAAAAGCATAATAATAAATTAATATAGGTCTGGAATTGCAAGGAAAATAACAAAAACGAAAAGGTAGGAATGAAGGTGGCATACAATTTCCCAACTTCATATCATACTATCAGGCACTGTTTATCAAACCTATCTACTACTGAATAAAGGAGAAAAATAGTTAAGAGGAACAGACAAAGCAAAGAAAAATTAAAAAAAACTAAACTTAAAAACCCAGTGTTTGATGCACCTACAAACATAAATTATCTGGGAAAGAATTTTCTATATGATAAAAAGGGCTGAGAAATGAAAAGCAACATGACAGAAATTATGTTTAGACAAACTCCTTACATATAGACAGATATCAAATACCACAATAAATTTAAAATTCACCTATAAACTCAACATTTAAGGGCACGTCATGGGAAAACAAAACCAAAACTACCTCTAAAACCATGGTTAAGAGAAAAGTATTTAGTCAAACAAGGGATAAAGGCATTCACAAAAGATAGTAAAGTAATTTTGATTAAATGAAATTGAAATCCTTTTGTATTCAACAACTAGGATAAGAAGAGATACTCTCCACTGGCTGGGAGCAATGAGAATATTCGAATCTGTAGCTCCAATGCAATATTTACAGTGCCCACAATCACATTAAAGACCATGAGTATGAGTATCACATGATGATTGATTGGAAATTATGATAGAGGATAGATGTGAAGCATTTATTTAGATACCAGAAAACTAAATCCCAAAACCAGTAAGCCAATTCCATCAGAGTACCAAAGTTATTCAGAAGCCATTATAACACTGAGAGCCATGCCATTTTTTAGTCTTCCCAGAAACCAATAAAAAATCAATAATTACTCACAAATCTATCTCCTTAATGAGCATCCTCTCTTTCCCACAAAGTCTGGCTAGCTCTGAACCAGCTTCCTGTGGGCTCTGCTTCACTTCAGCAAACCCTCCCACCACAGGCTCCATGTGACTATATTCAGCCTATCAGGGGGGGAGAGTTTATCTTCACAGCATGGAAGCTTCCTGTGGGCTCTGCTGCATCCTTCAACAAATTCCTTCCATCACAGGCTCCATGTAACTACAGTCAGTCTATCGGGGCAGAGTTTATTTTCAAAGCAGGGGAGGTCTTCCAACTCCTCCCTAGGTCTATTAAGGGGCAGTGAAGATCTTCAAACTCCCATTCCCATTACAGACCCAGAACCCAAGAGCTTTGGGAATGCAAATACTTCCAGCACACTGCCACATCCATTACCTTGGGGAGCAATTCCTATGGAGATGCAGCCTGACAATTACTTAGAGAGGTAAAACCACAACTACCGAACACCTAGAGAAAATAGTTTTTGCCATCAAAATCCTTGGCACTGTTCTGTTCAACATCAGAAACAAGTTTTTTTTTTTTTTTTTAATCAATGAAAACAACTCTAAAGATGAGTACTACCATCTGTTTTAGTGCTACACCCTAAGGACCATGGAACTTTTCTATCTGACTTGTTGCTGAGACTTTCCAAGTCTATACTCTTTCCCATTTGAATGTGAGTTCCTTAAAGACAAGGGACTCTATTTGCATCCCTAGTGCCTAGCATTTTGAAAGCACTTAATAAATGCTTTTTTCATTAATCTTCACTCATTCAACTATAAAAATATTTACTAAAATAAAAGAAGGTAAGTACCTGATGAGAGATTCTTCTTTAAATTCATCTATTAAATGTGTGTTTTGTCACATGAGGAATAGCTGAACAAGCTATGGTTTAACAACAGAATGGATTATTTTGTTATAAGAAAAGATGGATATAAGGATTTTAAGGAAATATGAGATTTCTATTAAATGATGTTGAGTAGAGAAAGCTGAACAAAGACAAAATCTATAATGATCACAAAAAGATAAAAATAAGAACACTAACAAGTAGTTAAAATCTAATAACTTATAACATGTGATCTTAGATTTTGAAAATTAGTAAGGAAAATATATCATCTATCTCTTAGCAGAAAGGTGGCAAATATGGATGTGAAACACATCATCAATGTCAAAACCACTGTTGTTTTCGTTGACATTGAATAGACATTTTCCCTTGTAACAAGGGAGAGTTCAAATTCAAGGGAATAAGGTGGAGAAATATCTGGTTTTAAAAAGAGGCAAAAAAAATAGGAAACTATACTCGAATCTAACTCAGTTACAGTAGTGAATTAGCATGATAGTATTTTAAAAAGTTTAATTTCTTCCAATATAAAAAGTACGTGCTTCCAAGAATTGCTTCCATTTCAGAAAAGCTAATCAAAATATTAAAGAAAACACACACAGACTGTTTGTGCATTAAATTCACAAGGACACAGTCATATATAGGTTTTAATGGATTGTAGCAATTGTCACATCTGACAACCCAAAAAGAGCTCAGAACAAACTCTCATGCAATGTCTTCTATGTTAGAAAAGAAAAAAAGGAGCAAAAGTAGAAAGATTGAGGATGGAAATTTAATACAAATGAATAGCAAGAATTTGGGACAGGAATTTTTCAACTGCTCTAGATTTTCTTTCATGAATTTTATTGCTGAACTAAATGTGGAATATAATATATTGTAACAAGAAAACAATACTTTGTGAAATCTGATATAATTTTCCAACTATTCTCTAATTAGTATCTGTTAAAAACCACAGACTTTGGAGCTAATTCATCCAAGTCGGCAGGAGTTATTATTTAGAGTTTACCTAGCTGTATACTAAAAAGGAAAAATAGCCACCTATGATTGGAAATATACATATACACATGGGTATTATATATATTTAAACGAAAGCAATTTCATAATAGAAAAAAAAAGACAGCACCTGAAAGAGAACAATTCAGTTGGGTATAAGATAAGCCTGGTCTGAAACCATATATACCAGTAGGAGAAAAATAATCAAATAACTTAATAAAGGATGAACTATAATAAATAAATATTATGTAGTAAGGAATAGTCACCTGAACACTCAAAATGAAAAAGAATTATAAGACAACAATTCCATGAGAACAAGAGAAATAAAAACAAACAACTTTACAAAAGTAGGGAGGGATGGAACAGAAGGATGGAAGATTTAATAAAAGCCTACTATATGCCAAGCACTATGCTAAGAGCTTCAGAAATACAATTTCATTTGATCCTGAAAACAGTCATGGGAGTTAAGTGCTATTATTATCTACGTATTATGGTTGAAGGAACTGAGGCTAAGTGATTTGCTCAGGATTACACAGCTAGAAAATGTCTGAGACTTGATTTGAATTCAGCTCTTTCTCACTCCAGGCCCAGTGCCATTCCACTATGCCACTTAGATGCTACAAATTAAGGCAGAATTTTAAAATAGAGTAAGAAACCAATACTTATTTGAGCAAAGTCATAAGATGGAAAAATGGAAGAAAAAATGAGGTCTAAATAATGATAACAATAATAATTACTGCTATAGCTACTATCACTACCACCATCTCAACCCAATACTATTACCACCTGTCTTGGAAGATAGATCTCAAAGACAAAATCTAATAATCTTTCACTTCACAGAAAACTATGATTAAAATCAAGCCTTATTTATTATATTTAAGGAAATAATTTTTACTCACAAATATCATAAATGGGCGATACAATAGAATAAGTTTATTTCTGGAGTCAGAGAATGTGGGTTCGAATCAAGTTTCTGATAATGAAAAGTCACTTGTACACCCTTTACTAAAATTATTACATCTATAAAATGAACGGTTAGAATAGAGACAGCCTCTGAAGTCCTTTTGAGGGATATATCTAAAATTCTCAGGAGATATAATGCAAACTGTAAGAATTTATAGAATATAGATAAAAAGGACACTAGATTTAATACATTCATAAAAATATTTACAAAGAGATTCCAAGTCAAAGTGTAATTAATGCATGCAGCTTGGAAAATTCAGATCATATAACAAGAAACTCCAGTCAGAATCTTTCAGGACTACTCCTTCAACCTGAAATGAAAAAAAAAAACTGGAAGATGATAGACTAAAAAGAAAATGAAATGATATGACTCCGGAAATTATGTGTCCTTCAAAATTTTGCACCATCCTATAGAAAAATGAATTTTTTTTCTTTTTGAAAGGGGGGAGGTAGGGCAATTAGGGTTAAGTGACTTGTCCAAGGTCACATGGCTAGTTTTTGTGTTAAGTGTCTGAGGCCAAATTTGAACTCAGGTCCTCCTGACTCCAGGGCTGGTGCTCTATTCACTGCGCCACCTAGTCACCCCAAAGAAAGGGTTTTTACTAGTATGAATGAGTTCAAGCCATTTGTTTTAAGAAATCAAGAGTTGGATAAAATACTAAAACAAACAAAACCAAAAACAAATGCAACGGACCAAAGAAATAAAAATAAGGCAGAAAAGTACGAACAGTTCAGACAGGTGAGATAAGAACAAAGATAGTCCATCATCCCAAGGTCATTTCACATGGCCAAGAATTGTCAATAGACAAGCTCTGGTCCTTACTAATACAAAATATCATGACAATCAAATTATCAAAGGGATACTAGAATATCAGGAAGAGAGGAAAAATGAGTAACTAGAATTATAAAATAAAAAATAATAAAATTTATTAGAAAAAAAGTGGAAAAAAACCCAAACCAAACCTAACCTATCAAGTGAAAATCCAGAAAAAATGGCACAGAAGAAGGATAAGAAGTATCCCATCTTAAGGCATATTATAAAACAGTAATCATCAAAGCTGTATAATATTTTAATGTTGATTACTAGAAAAGATTATGCACATAAAACAGAAGCAATCATAGACAAAAGCACAATGTTTGACAAATCCAACTACTAGAGTAAGGGCTCACTATTTCACAGAAACCGCTTAAAACCTGTAAGGAAGTTTGGGAGAAATTAGGTATAAACCAACATCTCACATCATAAACTAAATGAAAACAAATTTGAAATGAATGCATGACCTAGATAGAAAGGTTCTATCATAAACATAGTAGATGACTAGTAAAGAGATAATGGCCATTTCTAAGTCCTCATCTTTCTTGACCTATTTACATTCTTTGACATCATCAATTACTGTTTTCTCTTTAATTCTCTCTAGATTTTGTGACATTGATCTCTCCCCACTTTCTCATAAGTGCCTGAATCTTCTTGATATATCATCTTTGTTGGATCTTCTCCTTAGTCTTGCCTGCTAATCATAGGTATTCCCCAACAGTCCATTCTATGTTCTATTCCTTTCTCCTTCTACATTATTTCCCTTGGTGATGTGATCAGTTCCCAAGGATTTAACTATCTTCCCTATTAAGATGTTCAATAAATCTGTCTAAGACTAAGCTCTCTCCTGACCTTCAGTCTCACATCTCCAATAAGATGCCCCAAAGACATCTTAAACTCAACATTTGCAAAACTGAACTCATTATCTCAGCCTCCCATCTGTGACCAAGATCTATGGATTCTATATTTGCAATATAGTCTGTCCACCATGATCACTTCATGCCTAGATTACTGCCAATAGCTTCTGATTAGTCCCCTTGCAACAAGTATCACCAAATTCCAATCTATCTTCCATTCAACTGTCAAAGTGACCTTCCTAAAGTATACTTCTTAACATGTCACTCCTCTCTATCCAATTCAATGAACTCCTTATATCACCTCTAGGATCAAATATAAAATCCTTTAGCTTTTAAAAATCATCATAATTTTAAACCTACCTACTTTTACAGTCTTCTTACACTTCACTCCTCTCTACTTACTGTATTTTCTAATGTTCAATGATACTGGCCTGCTTGCTTTTCCCAGAAGACACTCCATCTCCTGACTTCATTTTCAGAGTCTGTCAGTCACACATGAAGTGTTCTCCAAATAATCCCTAGCTCTTGACATCCTGCAGGTTCCAGCTAAAATCTCAGCTCCCACAGGAAACACTTCTGCAACTCCCTTAATGACAGTGCCTTCCCTTTAACCTTATTTCCAATTTGTTGTGTATATATTGTTTGTACTTAGTTATTTACACGTTGTATCTGCTATTAGACGATGATGTCCTTGAAAGCAGTACTTTTTTAAAGGTCCTTTTCACCTCCAGTGCTTAGTGAAGTCCCTGGCACTTAACAGAAGACTCTATTTAATAATGCTTATTGACTTGACCTTTAACAATGATAGGCAAAGTATTTTTGAACTAACAAAAGCAAGAATGACATACATAAGCTGTACATTTTTTAAAAGATAAAACTGGAAAGGTTTTACATAAATGATCAATGCAAATAAAATTAGAAGGGAAACAGTTAACTAGGAGGAAAAAATTGGAGCAAAGTGTCTCGAAACAATGTATGATATCCAAGATATATAAAGAATGGATAACAAAAGCATTCTTCAATAGACAAAAGTATATGGACAAGCAGTTCTCCAAAGAAATACCAATTATCAACAGTTTCAATAACTGTTGAAAAGAGATGGTTTCAGAGAAACCTGGGAAGACATGAACGAACTGATGAACAGTGAAGTAAGCAGAATCAGGAAAACAATTTATAGATTAATAACAATATTGTAAAGAACAATAATTTTTAAAGACTTTTAACAAATCTTATCATAAAATGAACATCTATGACTCCCCAAAACTGGTAAGATAGCATGTACTCATGACAGAGACAGAGTGAGAAACTAAGGTGAATAACATTACATATTTTTTTAATAGGGCAGAGATAGGAATTTGCTCTGCCTTTCCACCTTTGTTACCAGGATTGTTTTTTTTTTTTTTTTTGCCCTTCACAAGAGACTTTTTACGGAAATCTTGAATACATTAACATAATGAAGTTGACAATGATAAAGACTGCAATATAACTAGCATGTATGTAGTGTTTTAAAGTTTATAGAGCTCTTAAGTAATATTATCTCATTTGATACTGGGCAGTAGCTACTATTATTATCCAGTAGGGGATCTTTGGGCAATTATGCTATTATTTTCACCATTTTACAGATGAGAAGACTCCAAATAGAGGTTAAGTGACTTGGCCAGGGTCACAATGCTAATAAGTATGTGAAGTAGCATTCAAATTCAGGTTTTCCTGATTTCAAGTATAGCAAACTTAAGTGTTTATGAAGAAGATAACTTATAAGCAATAGAGAGTCAAGTAGGTAAAAGCACACAAAAAAGAATTTACAACTTAACTTTCATTACACTCACAAATATATAATAAGACATTATTAATGGGTTTTCTATCTGCCAAATAAACACATGTTCAAAACTGAAATAAGTTGGTCCCCTTAAAATGTTTCTCTTATTAGGTCCCTTATTTTTGTTTATCATACTACCAGTCTCCCAAGGATCTGAGTTTATCACTTTAATCACCTTTGCCTCTTCCCTTTCAATTGCTAAGTCCTATTAATTCTACTACCCATCTTCTTTCTTTCATAAATCTATGTCCTTAAAAGTTATCAAATCTCTTATTATGCATAATCACCTGTAATAGGGTTTAGGGAGTTATGTTAAAGAAAGCTATCATACTACAAAATGCAGTAAGGGTCTCACAAGGAAATTGAGGAATTTCATATTAACTATTTTAAGTATATTATTTAGAAGAAATAAAATTACTATACTAACAGGAATGAGAAACTTTTTAATTTCTTCCAAAGCGTGTCCCATTCGAGCATATGCTTCTGCTGGAGGGGCAAAAACTTCAATGAGAACATGCAGATCATCATTTAGGTGGAAGTACTTTGCTTCTCCACTTTTTCTCAACTCTTCTTCCTGAAGAAAAAAGAAATCATTCTTGACAATGTGCAATTATGAGAAAAAAATAATGATTAAAATACATGAGTCTATTTTGGGATGTGTCACAAAAGATTAAATGAAAATCTACTTAAGCACCCAATACAATCTTTACTAAAATTAAATTGGAGGTTAGATATATGTAATCAGGCACTACTCCAAAGGCTTTTTTTAAAATCGTGAATAAAACTAATGTTCTTCAAAAAATATTTTGAAGTAACAATAGTAACTAAAGAAGTAAAATATAAAGAGAAGTAGAAGAATTGGATGAGAAACCTCTATTCTCTTTTTAAAGTTGTGTCCTGAAGGTGAATATTAAAAACATGATACCTGCAGAAATCACCACAGTAGAGGCAAAGAAATGCAGCATATTAGAGAACAAATGGACTCTTTCCTTAGTCAGTCATGGCATGCAAGGCTAAAGCACCAATTCTAAGAGCTGGACAGGATTTCAGAGGATACAGAGCCCAACTCATCATGGAAAAAGGATCACTTCTACTACATCCTTGACCAAGAGCTATCAGCCTCCACATGAAAACTTTCAAGGATGAGGAACCCCCAAGGCAACTCCGTCTACTTTAAGGACATCCTACTAACAAAATTTTTTGTTGCATCAAACCTGAGTCTTCATCTCTACATCTTTTGACTGTTCATTCCTGTTATCACACTCTCAGTCTATGTAAAAGAAGCCTAATCTTACTGCAACATAAAAAAGGTTTTAAAACACTTCAGGATATTAGATGCTCACCCTAAGTCTTCTTCCCAGTAATTATCTGCAGTTCTCTCAACTGATGTTCTTTATGGCATACTGTCTAGACCTCTGGGTATGTTCCATCTAATGATCTTTTTAAAAACGATATGGTGCCGAAAATTGAATATAGCATTCCAGATACAGACTGACTTGTTAGATCTATGTCTTTTCTCACTCTGGAAACTACACTTCTTGGTGAAATTCAAGTTAGCATCAGCATTTTTTTTGTGGGCATGGCACAACTCCCATTAACATTTAATTCAAAATAAAAACTGGAGATCTTTCTCAGATTAAATGCTATCTGCTGTATTTCCTATATCTTATAACTTTTTAGTTATTTATTTAGAAACTAAGTAAAAGACTTTACACTTATCCCTATGAAATTCATATTATTCAAGGTTCCCCATCAATTTATCATATTGAGAACTTTTTAGATCGTAATTCTGTCATTTGTTATTACTTATCATGCTAGGTAGAGTAATGGATAGAGTGCCAGGACTACAGGCAGGAAAACCCGAGTTCAAAATCTGGTCACAGACACTTACTAAAGGTGTTACCTTGGGCAAGTACTTTACCCCATTGGCCTCAGTTTTCCCATCTGTAAAATCAGCTGTAGAAGGAAATGGCAAACCCCTCCAGTATCTTTCACAAGAAAACCTCAAATGGGGTCACAAAGAATCAACTAAACAACAAATATACTGTTATTGTGCCAATAGCATTAACTATTTATAAAACTAGTTCCCCTATGAAAAAGCAATGAAGTTAGTCTAGTATGACTTGTCTTTATGAAAGCATTCCATCTTTGACTGATCATTGCTTCCCTAGTATCCTTCTAAATAACGTAGTCTAGAATTTTATAAGGAATAAAAGAGAAGTTTACTGGGTTTATAATTTGTAGAATCCAGTCTGTTATCTATTTAAAATTAGGATACCTAGCCTACCCATGTTCTATGGTATTTCTCCTATTCTTCAAAATCTTTCAAATATAAATGATAGCAGAACAATAATCATAAGCATCAGCTCTTTTCAGTACCCAGCAGTTTCATTCATCTGGGAGTACTAAATTGAACTCATTTAGGGCAACTAGATTATGTTCTACTAGTATTACAAGGCCAGAGAGGAGACAATTTCCTCATTCCTCATATAAAGTTGTCCTACCTGCCTAATGATAAGTGAAAATTCTTTAAGACAGATAAAAACTCTTCCTACACAAGAATTCATAATTTAAAATATATATCATAGATCAGATATCATAGATGATCTGCAGAAAACTTTTTAAAAATTGTCACATTCCTAAATTAATGTATGTTAATATATACAATCAGCAATAATAACAATAGCATTTTATAGAATTTTAATATTTGTAGAACACTTTACAGATATGATTTCTTTTGGTCCTCACAACAAACTGAAGTAGTAGGTATTGTCACAAGTAAGGTTAGGAGGGGTGAAGTGACTTGCTCAGGGTGCTTATACATCCAGTGAAGCAGGATTTAAACTCAGGTCTTCCTGACTCCAAGTCCAACACTATATCCACCAATCTGCTTTCCAAAAATTAAAGCACTATATAAATGTAAATCAGAGATGGTGCAAGACTAGAAACAACAGGGGACACATTAGACAACTAGATCAGGATCCAAAGAAAAATCCTAAGTGGAACAGTGAACTAAATATAAGAGCCAAAATAGGCAATGGAATCTTAAATTGAAGAGGGCCAGAAAAGTGATAATTCTAAATGTGCTCTGCTTTCATTCAAATATATCAATAGCAATATATTCAGTTATGGGTAGCATATTTCAGGAAAGATATTGATATTATGTAAGATATCCAGAGAAAGGCACTCAGGTTGGCAAAGAGAAACAAGATAATGGTGTTTATTTGAAGACAGTCTGATGTACCTCACAATGTTCAATCCAGAGAAGAGAAAGTTGGTGGTAACAAAATAGCTATTAAGTATTTGAATGGCTGTTCCATTGAAGAACTAGATTTCATCTTCTTTGGCCAAGATCATGAAATGAATAGAACTTCAAACTGGGGATTTTTGCCTCTATAAATAATGCAATACTACACAAATGTCAAATAGGCTACCTCAGCAGGCAGTGGTTTTCCCTGTCTAGAGATCTGCAAGAACAGGCTGGATGACAACTTGTTAGGTAAGTTGTAAAATGGATTCTCAGGTAAGAATAGTTTGAAAGGCAAGCCTCTATCAAATTTTTATAGTTATTATTATTTTATCTTCTATCAGAAGCATGAATCCCCTCTATAACAACAAAAGTACTAGTCATAGAGTCAGAAAAACTTTATATTAATTTGGCCATTTCTACCAGGGTGACCTTGGGTGAATTACCTAAACTCTATGACTTTCACTTTCCTTATATGATATATAATCATACTGAACTGTTTATCTTGAATATTTCTTTAATCCTGACAGCCTATTATCAATTCCAAGTGATAATCTAGCTTATATGATAGGAACTTCAGGATAAGTAGTAGAGTTAGTACTTGAATTCACAGAAAACATCATTAGAAACTTTACTAAGGAGGTGAAAAGATACATCACCAAATCAATGAACAGTGGAAAGTGGCTAGTTGTTTTGTTTGATGAGGACCAAAATGGCATCATCATGTCAAGGTCCAAGTATAGTGTATCCGAATGTGGCTGTTCAGACCAGTATGAGCTTAGAAGGCTCTATCATAGGTCAGGTACAATTAATACATATGATTCATGCATGCCATGATGCCGTAATGGACAATTCTATGCCAGTGTCTCCCATGTCTCACAATCAAAACCAAAGTTCTTGAGAGTGTCTTTCTATCCCTTCTTCTGACCATCATGTGATAGCTTGCTATGTAAATTCTCCATAAATGGGCTTCTAGGCATTCAAACAAGATGGTTAAGCCATCAGAGGTGTGCTCTCTGTAACAGAGTTTGAATGCTTGGCAGTTCAGCTTGGGAAAAGAGTTCAGCATCCAGTACACTGGTGACCTTCAGAATCTTTCTAAGAGAAGTGAAATGGAAGCAATTCAGTTTCCTGACATAGCACTTATAGACTGTCCAGATTATACAGGCAAACGATAATTAGGTAAACACAGTAACACTGCAGGCCTTCAGTTTGGTAGGCACTCTAATATCTCTTCTCTCCCACACTTTCCTTTAGAGTCTCCAAAGACTGACAATGCATGTGGCAACCTCATCACTATGTGTACATCCCTGTTAAGTATACTACTGAGGTAAGTGAACATACCCACAGCATTCAAAATTTCTCCATTTGCAATAATCAATGGTTCCATGTGTAGATGGTGCAGTGCCGGTTAGTGGAGAATCTGTATTTTTTTGGTGCTAATTGTTAGGCCAAAATTAGCACAAGTAGCAAAGAACTGATCCATGCTCTTGCATCTCAGCCTCAAAGGCTGTACTGTGTACACAATAATCTATGAAAAAAGTTGAACATCAACTCTCCCTCTACATTAGTCTTTGCTTGTAGCATTTTCAAGTTAAATAATTTGCCATTGGGCACAGTAGCTGATATTGATGCTATTTTTGTCCTTGTTGAAGGCATCTGACAACATTGCTGAAAATGTCATGCTGAAAAGCATGGGAGCAATCACATAACCTTACTTCACTATATTGGTGTCTGGCAAAGTGTAAGAGCATCATCCATTGTTCTAGAATGTGTGCAAGCATTCCATCATGGAACTGGCATATAAAACTGATGAACTTCTTCAGGCAATTACATTTTGCCACAATCTTCCACAAGCCCTCAAGACTGACAGTATCAAAGACCTTGGTCAGACAGACCAACACTGTGTAAGGGCCTCTGTTCTGCTCCTTGCATTTCTCTTGGAATTGCTGGGCAGCAAATACCATGCAGACCATTCCCCAGAACTTTCTGACACCATACTGATTCTCAGGTAGATGAACATTTTCCAGGTGAAGGATCAGGTTAATAAGGAGAACTGTGGAAAGAATCTTGCCAGCAATGACTAAGAGAGACCCCCTCCCCTGTGAATGCCACAACATAATCTCTTTCTTTTTCCTTTATGGAGAGTGACAATGGAAGCGATCTTGAACTCCTAGGGGTTATATCCATCTCTTGCCATATCATCCAGAAGACAAATGTCAGAATAAAATCAGTACCAAGCACTTTGCACAGTAGAGGAGCTGGAGAGATTCAAAACTTCTTCAGTTGGAAGTTCAGCTAGAGAGCGATTGACTTCGACCTGAATACAGTCAATGGCTTCCACCCTAATGACAGTCTGCTGAGAAGGCTATTCGAAGTGTTCAGATCCTCTCTCCAGGATTTTGTCCTCATCACGAATCAGTGTGACTCCATCAACACTGAGAAGCTGAGACACACCATAAGTCTTTGGTCTGTAAATAGCCTTCAGGACAAAATAAGTTTTTTGGATTGTTACTATTAGTATAAAATTAAATTTCATCTATGTGCTGTTCCAGGAATCCTGCACCTCTACTCCTCGCTTGCTCTTCACTTCTGATGGATGGAACTATCCTGCTGGCAAACTCTGTACAGTTATTGGGTTTTTTTTTGTTTGTTTAGGAACTTCTGAATTTCCCCATCATTTTCATCAAACCAATCTTGATGTTTGCAAATGTTCTGACCTAGATGAGTAAATGTGGTGCTGTACACCAAATCTCTGAAATCTGCCCACTCCTTTTTTACTATACTGTTGCTAAATTCATGTTGGCTCAGCTTTCCCTCCAAGCCAGTAACAAAGTGTTCACTTAAAGAGGAAGTGCTCTAATCTGCTGACATTAAGTCTTCTGGTAGTTATCTTACCTTAGGACCACTGCTTTGGTTGAATGCAAATGTTTAGCATGGAGAGGCTAAGTCTACAATCAGGATAACACGCCATGTCACACATCTTCTTCATCACTCTCACATTCTGCCTCTTCTGTTTAGATTGGTAGATTGTAAATTAGATGCTAATGTTTTTCTGTGAAGGTGCATTCATGAAGTTTAACATGTTTAAGTAAATGGAAGACAGTGCTGGTGAAGAGGAAGTTATGAGATGCACAAGTTTCAGTACTAAGTGACTGTTGCTATTGCTGTTTCCAATGCCATTCCTCTCAAGGACTCTCTGCGAAGTCTGACAGTCCATGCCCACTATGGCATTAAAGTCATCCAGAATTCCAAGCTTGTCCCCTCTGGAACACTGACAATGAAAATCTTCAGGTCTTCATAAAATTTTTCTTTGGCCATATCAGCGTTTAGCATGGTAGGAACATACCCAATGATGATGGTAGCAAGGTACTTTCCTGAAAGCAGCAATTGCATTGTCACGATCCTGCTGTTCACTCCTTTGGGAAGGCATACAAGCTTACTGACCAGAATAGTTTTGATTGCAAAACCCAAGCCAGTTTCATGGCACTCCCCATCACTGTAGCCACTCCAGAAATAAGTGTATCCAGCTCTGAGTTTGGTAAGGTAGTGTTCATTTGCCTGCCTTGTTTTAATCAGTGATGCTATATGGATGTGATACCTGTTGGGTTCTCTTGCAACAAGAACTATTCATCTTTCAAGTGCACTTTCCATAAGCATGTGAACATTCCACATATCAATGGTGAGTGGAATCATCTTTGCCAGAGTTTTTGTACATTTTTTTTGTTTTCACTGAAAGGTGGGCTTCCTGCCTGCTGTGGCAAACAGGACAAAGTTGGATTAGGTGACAATTTGTAGGGAAGCTTTTTGAGCCCTGTCCTCATGCCAGGAGCATTAAAAAAGGTTGCTCAGACACCCAGAGGGTTGCCAAATCCCACAGTTGATTCAGACCAGGCCCTATGGTCTGGGCTGCCTGTGTCTAGAGTATCTGCACTTGATGCTTTGTCACTTGCTTGTTTTCATAGGACTCCGAGTAGGTAAAAATGGTAAAATGGCATGGGTGATGTCTTTTGATTCATATTGGATTTAAGTGAGACAGTTGTATGAAGTCACTTACTTTTCTCACTCTCTCTTCCAGAGTCAAAGTCCTATAGAATGACAAAAATCGGGGTAACTGGCAATGACTTGGGATGCAGCAGATGAACATGACATCTTTGATATCTAACCAAGCTTTAAGTGCTCCTGAGCAACTGCTTTTACTTGCTTTCAAGACATGTTGGGACAAATCGTTTATGTTCACCTATTCTACTGTGAAAGTCTAGACAGGCTTGGTGTAGACACCCCTCTGCTTTACCAATACATTTGGGGCCCGTCAGTTATCCTCAACCTGGTTTAGCCTGTTTGCCAAAATGGTTTACAGGGCATGACTGACGCACATCCAACAACTTCTTGGAGCCACAGGTAAGGGCTTAGGTGGCAGGTGGATACCCAAGGTGGAAAGCAGCCCTGAAAAGGGCCCAACAGCCCTCACATCAGAAGTACTAGTCTGCCCTGAACACTGGTGCACCCTGGAAAGTGGTACAAAGTGCTATGAAGTAAAAAAGGCCTGGAGACACAAAAGACAAACTACCTCTTCCAGGTTTAATTCTGATTTAATCCTCACAATTCATTCAGAATTTATATGTACACACATACACAAGTACACACATGCATATAAAATAATAATAATTAATAAAAATCCCTTAATAAAAGGAATGCAAAATTCTAACAGTAATACTGGACAATCAGAAATTAGAGTAAGAAAGATATAATGTAAAGAACATCATAAGAACAACAGCTGGTATTTATGTAACTTTAAGGTGTATAATGCACTTTACAAATATCTCACATGATCCTCATAGAAACCCTGGAAGGTAGGTGCTATTATTATATCCATTTTATAGATCAGAAAACAGAGGCTGAGTGACTTGCCTAGGGTTACAAAGCTACTAAGTATCTAAGGCCAGATTTGAACTCAAGTATTCCTGACTTCAGGTCCAAAAAATTAATTTATAGATTAAAAATATAAAGTCCTAACTGCAGAAAAAAATGACTCCATTATTTATCTGACATGTGATCATGAAAAGAGCAGTAGAGTGACAATGATGGCTTAATTTTTAGTACTGGTTCCATCACATTTTAGATCTATGAATCTAAATCCACTTTCTGGGCCTTAATGTGTAAAATTAGGAAATTAGAATAAACAATCTCTAAGATTCCTTCTGACTCTCTTGCTTTAGTTATCTAAGTCTATTACCTTTGTTTTGTCTCTCATGGAACCTTTTCCAAGAATGGACATTTTGGTCAAGGTTTCTTCTTGTAAACGCTTTAGTGAATTGCCACGTGGACCCAAAAGTTTTCCAACGAAGTTAAACTAGGAAAAAAAAAGAAAGAAAGTACAAACAAGCTACACTTTGGAACATACAGATATACTTAAATATATTTAAAATATAAAGTTATATGATGATGATGATAGCAATTACATAGTGCTTTGAGGTTTGCAAAGCTTTTTACACATAATCTCATTTTTATCCTCACAACAACTCTAGGAGGTAGGTATTATTATTGTCTATATTTTATAGACGAAAAACATGGGGCAAACAGAAGTCAAGTGAATTTCTCAGGATCACAAATTAAGTATCCAATTCCATATCTAAATTCTTTTCCTCCTGACTCTAGCTCCAGTGATTTATCCACTGTGGAACATAGCTGCAAATATTCTAATCCTCCTTAAATTTTATACAGTTCCTTATGTTGCCGTCACTTTTGGTCTTATCACATTTTATTATTATCCTTAATTCTCTACATGACTTTTTCCTTCTCATCTCCCTCTACTACTCTGTGAAGCCCATATATAACAATGTGGCAATTATATCATGTGAAGGATACTATTTAAAATGTGTAAAAACACATAGGCAGTTGTATAAAAAACAGAAACCCCCAGAAATGTAGAAATTCTTCATATTCATCCTTTAATAGCAGTAAGTTATTATTTATACCTCTCAAAGTTGATACTATAGAATCAAAAACTCAATAACATATAGCAATTTTTACTTTGCTTACTAAAATTTATATTCCTTCAGAATTTTAAATAAATCTAGAACCTATAGTTTAACTGTGTGTATCTGTGCAGGGCCTGGCATAATTATTTATCAGCGTGTCTCTCTTCGCCGAAACCTTTATTGGTTCCCATTGCCTATAGGACAAAATGTAAATTCCTTGGTCTCAAATTTAAGATAATTTAGTGCAGCTTCAACATACCATTCCAAGTTTAATTCATTCAATTCCCTTCATACAATCTATGATCTAGTCAAATTGCACCCCTAAATGTCTGCTGATATTATCTTCTTTTTTCCCCTTATTCTCCTGTTCAAATAGTCCTTCATTCCTAAAAATGCATTCCTTCTAAGTTGGGACCTTTTTCTTCCTTCAACGCCAAGATTTTTTACCCCCTACTCCATAAAGCCTTCCCTCATTATGTCCAGCTGAAAGTACTCACCCTCACTCTAATTTTACATGACCCTTTACCTAATCCTCTCCTTTGGTTTGATCATATTTGATTACTGTAATGAATGTTTGTATACATAGCTGCTCTCCCCATTGCTTAATAAAATCCCCTTGAATATAACTATGATCTTATTTTCACTTTGTATTCATTGTCCCTAGTACAGTGCTTTGTTCATAGTAGGTCTTTGATAGATATTATTAAATTGAATTTTCACTTATTGAATTGAATTCCAAAAAATTTAGATGATTTTACTGGTCTAGCCTTTCTATTATACCTAAACATTATCTTGCTTTTTCAATCTACAAACTGCTGTTAGGATAGCATAATCTGAAAATAATTCAACAGAATATGTCTTAGTGTGCTCCAAGTGTTCAGAATTTAAATAGAAAAGTGTAAATCATGGGTTCATTCTCAAAAAGAGCTTACAAATGTTTAATTGATAATATAACCCTAAGTCCTACAATATAAAAGATAAACTAAGAATACTGTAAGACATTGCAAAAAATTAGAAAATTTTCCACAGGAATAAGCTAAGATTTCATGAATTTTGATGAACAAGTAAGATTTGCTTAAGATTAAAGTATATTTAAGTAGTGTAAAGCAAGGTACATAAATGCATTATACATTCTAAATAATTTATGTTTATGGAAAAATCTTCCCTAGCTCCTTAATAATTTTAGTGCCTTCCCGCTGTTAATTATTTTCTATTTATCATATACACACACACACACACACACACACACACATACATGACTTGCTTTTTATGTATATATTTGCAAGTTGTAGCTCCCATTAAATTTTATGTTCCTTGAGGGCAGGGACTATCTTTTTTTTTCTTATCAAAAACACTATTTTATGGAGAATAGTTTATGGAGAACTCACACAGGGTGCAAGTATTCACATGGTGGTGAGAAGAAGCAATACAAGGATACTTTCAAGGTCTCCCTTAAGAACACTGGAATTCATTTTGTGACATGAGAGACAATGGCACAGGAACACTGGCACAGTGTGACCACATGAGAAGGTGCTGTGCTCTATGAGCAAAGCATAAATGAAATAGCTCAAGTGAAAGGCAAGATGTGCAAATTTAGAGAATCCACCCCAAATGTTCACACAGACTGTACACAACCTGTGGTAGAACACTCTGAGCTCCTATTGGTCTGATCAGCCACAGCTGGATACACTGAAACTTGACTCTAGCAGAGTGACATCATTTTGGTCCTCTTCCAGAACAAAGGACAACAAAAAAACCTTATCTCCCCAGTACTTGGTGCAGTGCTTAGGCACACAGAGGGGTGTTAATAAATGTTTACTGATTAAGTGAAATGGAAAATTTTTTAATATAAAATGATACAAGAGGCGGTATTTTCCAAGTAGAGCTATATAAATTTTAGTTGTAACAATTTAGGAAACAAATAATAGAAGCAATATTTCAGGAAAAGGACATTCATTTATATGAAATAAGTGAACCAATAACGAGTCTTAATGAAACACTAAACACTTAGCTAGATCAATGGAAATAACTTGTAATCAAGAAACTGAACTCAAAACCAAATAAGACTGCCTTCATCCTTTTCTACTCCAGAACCCCCTTCCCAACTTTCCCATCAATAGTCTTTTTTTTTTCACCCTTTGGTTGACTTCCTCATTCACGACTCCTGCCAAAGAAAATTCAGAATCCCCTCTCCTCTTTGACCTTTAGATTGACTTTCCCTTCTAATTTGTAGGGGGTTGCTCCTATGGAGCAGACACCTCACGTTATTCCTAAGAATTCATTTTTATCTTCACAACAACTATGAGAGGCAGAAGTATTTATTATCCTCATTTTCTAATTGAAGAAACTGAAGGAAGCATAGCTTAAGTGACTTCCCCAAGATCATACAACTAGTAAATTTCCTAGCCAAATTTGAATTCAAGTCTTCCTGAATCTAAGCCCAGCAGCCGGATAGGTTGGTCCACATAGCTGATCTCTCTTACATAGGCTGTTTATTTCAAAGAGAGTGTCAGTTCCTTAGAGGTAGAAGTTGTATTATTTTACTATTGTATCTGTAACACTTAGCACAGAGTATATACATGGTATGTTGTTTGTTGTTATTCAGTTGTGCCCAACTTTTTGTGACTCCATTTGGGATTTTTTTTTTGACAAAGATACTGGAGTAGTTCATCATTTCCTTTTCCAGCTCATCTGACAGATGAGGAAACTGAGGCAAACATAGTTAAATGATTTGCCCAGGATAACACAGCTACTAAGTATATGAGGCCAGATTTAAACATAGATAAATCTTCCTGACTCTAGGCTCAGCACTCTGTCCACTGTACCACCTAACTGTCCTTTGAGACATGTTAAGGACATAAAAAAAAAGCTTTGTCATTTGTTATAGCCATTTTCCCTAGAAATTTTCAAGGAGATAATAAACTACCACCTGTTCTAGAATACATTGCAATCATCTTCATTTAATGGTCAAGAAAAATCACTTTCCTAAAAATAAATACCTAGATCAAATAAGCATCTAAGCTCTCTTTCAAGTAGGATTATTTGATTATTAAAAAAAATTCTTAAGGTAGTATACACTTTAAATTATACTTTTAATTTTCACTCCATACTCATTGCAAACCTAGTTTCCACAGAATCCTGATTTAATTGCTTTTAATTCAGAGAATAATTAGTTTCTTGCTACTACAGGAAAAGAAGTAAAAGAGATTTTCTGTTCTTTCAGGAAAACATTTATGATTAATACCTGTCTGGTTACTTTTTCCTCCCACTTGTGAACTTTTCAAGTGATACACAGATTACACTTCCCTGATAACAGCAAGGCATTAGCCTATGTAAGCAAAATTTGCTTAACCCTTCTCCTACTAAAAGCTCAGAATCTCCCATTAGCTTAACAAGACAGACCTCTTACACCATCCTAAAGTACTGTGTCAGTGGAAGGAATGGTTACTACCCCTCCATCATTCTCATTCACTAAGAATCTAATTGTAACCTAAGGACTTGCTAGAAATATTATAACAAGGATTATTATTTTTGGCATGAGTTTTACTACTCAGCAACTAAGATTCTATCAAACTCTGAGTTTCTATGACTATTTGCTCCAAAAAGAAAATCTATTAACTAGCCTAATTATGACTAAGAACTACTTCTTATCCAGTATAATTAACATATATGCATTGAGGTCATGTCTTAATATCCTAATGACTGAATTTCTGTTATATGCAACTATTTTGCAAAAAAAGAAAATCCTGCCCTCAGCCAATGCAAAGTTATAAACACAAGGAAATATCTGGATATTAGGAACAAAGAGAAATAAGGTAGATAGAGCTAATGAAGGCAATTGAATTCTGTTTGCATTAGGATACAGTTGGATCATTCTAACTGCCAATTAAAGTAAGCTGAACAAATTATCTACTCCATCATCAAAAGAGGCAGGAAGCCTGCCCTAAATAAATTAGGCTTCACTGGAATCCCTGGTGACTGAGCACTGATCCCTGAACTCAGGGAACAGATGTAGCAAACAGGTCGTTTACCATACGTTAGACACTATGGTTAGTAAAAATGAGCTACCAATAAAATAATAATTTAGTCAATAGTAAGGAATTACATTATATATGGGAGTGAGGGGTAATAAAAAAGCAAAAATCAGTCCCTGCCTTCAAAGAACTTACAATGCTCTAAGGAGATATGACATATAAAAAGATAAATAACATTTTGTATGTGAATATACAACAAAAATATATAACACATTTAATATGTGCATGTATTTGTATATATATGTATGTATAAAACACATATAAATACATATCCTTTCCTTGAAAGGAAGAGAAGACTAAAAACTATTGGGAGCTGTAAAGCATCCCCATAGGACGCAGCACATGATCTGAATCTTGAAGAAAATCAGAGGTTCAAGGGGCAGAGTCAAAATGGCAGAGTTAAGGTAGGGAGTTGTCTGAGTTCTATTTTACTCAAATCCCTTTAAAATTACTTTAAACAAATTCTAGAGCAATAACACTCACAAAAAGAGAAGCTGAAACAAATTTCCAGACCAAGACAACTTGGAAGGCTGGGAGGAAAAGTATATTGAACCAGGGTGAGAGAGAAGTGTAGTCTTGCCCAGGCCACACCAGTACAGATTAGACCCCAGAAAACCAGAAACAGGCCTTGGGAGTGGCTGAATCAATAGTATCAGTGGCAGTGGATGCTTTTGGAGCTCTTAGCCCACAGACAGTAAGGTTGAACAAACTGATCAGAAGACAATTACAGGAGTCATTTTGGTGGCACTGAGGCAGGACTCTCTTGCTTTGCCCATATTTAGATCAGGGTCACAGTTATGGGTGGCAGATCCAAGGCAAGGAGGAGCAGTGGCAGAGCAGAGCTTGAGGCTCAAGTGGAAGGTAGAACCCTCCTCACAGATCCAGGGAAGAAAAGAGTGCTTGTGGTCGGTCACTCTCAGACCAGAGCACAGGTTAGGAGAAAAGTAAAACCTCTCCTAAGCAGCTTAGATCATATGACCTGGGAAGAACTGAAAACTACAGGTCCCTAGAAGTATCTCTGAAAACACCTGCAGAAAACCTCTGAAGCTTGGGACAGTTGACCCTCTACCCTGGAAACAAAGTCCTACTAAAACAAGGTGTTAGAAGTCAAGTAATAAACTAGTAAAATGAGCAAATGACAGAAATAAAACTCTGACTATAGAAAGTTCCTGTGTTGACAAGGAAGATCAAAACAGACACACTCAGAAGAAGACAACAAAGGAAACACTCCTATATCCAAAGCCTCCAAGGGAAAAAAAAGAATTGGTCTCAGGCCATGGAAGAGCTCAAAAAGGATTTTGAAAATCAAGTAAGAGAGGTAGAAAAAAACTGGGAAGAAAAATGAGAGTGATGCAAGAAAATTATGAAAAAGGAGTAAATAGCTTGGTAAAGGAGACCCAAAAAATTAAGAAGAAAATAACACCTTAAAAATTGAGTAAGCCAAATGATTCAAAAGGCCAATGAGGAGAAGAGTGCCTTAAAAAGCTAAACTGGCAAAATGGAAAAGAAAGTCCAAAAGCTCACTGAAGAAAATAATTCTTTAAAAATTAGAATGGAGCTAACGATTATGAGAAATTTAGATAATTCACAATAAAAAGAACCCAAAAGAATGAATAAAATAGAAGACAACATGAAATATTTCACTGGAAAAACAACTGACCTAGAAAACAGACCCAGCAGAGATAATTTAAAAATTATTGTACTACCTGAAAGTCATGATCAAAAAAAAGAGCCTAGACATCATCTTTCAAGAAATTTCCTTTTCAAGGAAAATTGCTCTGACATTCTAGGAACAGAGGGTAAAACAGAAATTAAAAGAATCTCCTGAAAGAGATCCCAAAATGAAAACTCCCAGGAACATCATAGCCCAATTTCAGAGTTCACAGATCAAGGAGAAAATATTACAGGCAGCCAAAAAGAAACAATTCCAGTATCATGGAGCCACAGTCAGGATAACACAAGATGCAGCAGCTTCTACACTAAAGAGATGGAGGTTTTAGAATATGATATTCCAGAGGGCAAAGGAGGTAGGATTACAACCAAGAATCATCGACCCAGCAAAACTGAGTATAATCCTGCAGGGAAAAAATACAAATATTCAATGAGGTAGAGGACTTTCAAGCACTCTTTTTTTTTAATTTCAAGCATTCTTAATTAAAACACCAGAGCTGAATAGATTTGACTCTCAAATAAAAGACTCAAGAGAAGCACAGAAAGTTAAACAGAGAAGGGAAATCATAAGGGACTTAATGGTTAAACTCTTTACGTTATTACGTGGGAAGATGATATTGATAACTTATAAGACTTCTCATTATTAGGATAGTTAGGAGCATATATAGACAGAGGGCATAGGTATGAATTAAATATGAAGGGATGATATCTAAAAAATAAAATTAAGGGATGAGAGAGGAATGTACTGGGACAAAGAGAAAAGCAGTGGTAGAATGGGGTAAGTTATTTCACATAAAAGGGGCAAGAAAAACCTTTTGCTGTTGAGCAGAAGAGGGGCAATGTGATGGAATGAGTGAATCTTATTCTCCTTGGAACTAGCCCAAAGAGAGAATAATATACATACTCAATTGGTATAGAAATCTCTCTAGATATTAGGTGACCCAGCAGTGGGGTCATGCTGTTGGCCGGCCTCATTACTACTGGTCAGCAATGGGGGCTAGGCTTCACTGGTGGCCTGTATTAATGGTGGGGCTTTTCTGTGATGTACAGTTTGCTGCCTTGTATGCTGGTGGGGGGGTTGCAATAGGAAGGGTGTTCTGCTGCCCTGAAGGAGAATGGGGCCAGGCTGGTGGATTGCTCTATGGTTAGAACCTTTGCTGCAGGTCCCCTGCTTTGAGACTGGCTGCTGTTGCTCTTCAACCTCTCCCTTTTCCTACCCCAGCTGGACTGACCTTTTTTGCCATGCTGTTACACTCCTTCTCTGATCCTACATCATTTCTGAGGTGGTTTTCAAGTTATTTGCAGGGGCATTTGGGAGGGCTCCAGGGAGTTCCTTCCTCACTCAACCATACTGCCACTGGAATCCTCAACCCACTTAATGGTTTCACAGCTGTCAAATCTGATATTTAGGGGTTTTCCCCTCAAAAAATACTTCTAGACATATTTGTTGTCTTTGACTCTTTTGAACCCAGATATTCTTTCTGAGTTTTTGTGATACTATTTTCTCCTGTTTTACTAACTAATTGTTGGCCTAATTGTTCTCCTTAATCTCCTTTGCTGGTTCATGATGCATTTCATTACACCTATGTGTATATTCTTTAAGGTTCATTTTAAGGCCCTTTTTCTCTGCTCCTTCTATATGTTCTTAATAATCAGCACTGGCCTTCTTGCTATTCCTCAAACATAACACTCCGTTTACCCACTCTATTTCTTTTCATTGACTTTCTTCTGTCCTGGGAATGTTCTTGCTTCCTGTTTCTGCCTACAGTTTCCTTCAAAATTCAGTTCAAATCTTACCTTCTCCAAGAAGCTTTTCCTAGTCTGCCCTCTTGCTAGTACCTTCTCTTGAGATTGTCTCCAATCTACCTTGTATATTATATTGTTAATTACATGTTGTCTCCCATATTAGAATGTGCCAAATTCTTGAGTAGAAACTGCTTATACCTTTCTTTTTATGCCCTGCACTTTGCATATTACATATCACATAGTAAGTTATTAATGTTTGCTGTCTTTACTTTGCTGATTATCACCCGATCTATAGATCCATTCTATCAGTCCCACATCACCAACTGCATATCTGACATATCAAACTAGATGTCCAAGAAAGATCTTAAACTTAATATGTCTAAAACTGAACTTATAATTGTTCTTCCAAGTTAAACTCATCTCTCTCCAATAAATCAATAGACATTTATTAAGCACCTACTCTGTGCCAGGCACTACACTAAACACTGGAGGGTTTTAAAAAGAGGTAAAAGAGAAAGAGCTTATAATACAATAAGGGAGAGAATATGCAAATAAATATACACAAGGTAAACTTTATGCAAGATAAATTGGAAGTAATTAACAGAGTGAAGGCACTACAGTTAAGAGGAACTGGGGAAGGCTTTGATTTTACTAGTGACTTAAAGGTCAGTAGGTAGAGTGGAGAAGGGAGAACACTCCAGGGATGCAGAACAGCCAGAGAAAATACTCAGAGCTGTGAAATGGAGTATCTCATTCATGGAATAGCCAGGAGGCTAGTGTCACTGGACTGGAGAGGAAGTGGGGTAATAAAGTGTAAGAAGCTAGAAGGATAGGAGACTATCAAAGCCCTATTAAGGGCTTTGAATATGAAAAGAGCATTTTGCATTCAATTCTGGAGGCAATATCAAGCTACTAGAATTTATGGTGGGGGTGGTAGGGTCAGCTCTGTATTTTAGAAAAAAATCACTTCAGTAGATGAATAGAAGATGATCTATAGTGGGGAGAGACTTGAGGCAGGTGGATCCATCAGCCAGCTATCACAATAGTCCAGGTGTGAGGTGATGAGGGCCCCCATTATAGTGGTGGCAATGTCAGTGAAGAGAAGGGGGGAACATTCAGAGATGTTGCAAAGGTGAAACTGACAGATGTAAGGAAAAGACTGAATACTGGGAGATTGGGGGGAGATAGTGAGGAGTCTAGGATGGTTCCTAGTTGTGTTACAAGTCTTTTCTATGCTTTCCTGTTTCTATAAAAAGCACTACCTTATAGTTTGCAAGTTTCATAAACTCAGTATTATGCTAGATTCCTAACTCTCCCTGATCTTACATATCAATTCACTTAACAAATCCTGCCCTATATTTATATTTTTTGCACCTGAACTTTTCTTCCACTTGTTTTCAAGATACCACCTTAATTTCATCACTTCTCACCTAAATTACTGTAACAGCTTCCTAACTGGTATCCCTGCCTCAAGTCATTCAATACTCCCATCCATCCTACATACTGATGTCAAAATAATTTTCCTTAATAGTAGATCTGAATATTTGACTCCCTTATATAACCAACTCCACTGACTTCATATAGCTTTTAGAATAAAATATAAATTCTTCTCTTTACTTCATACAGCTTTGTACAACCTGACCCTGATCGATCTTTCCAGTTGCAAACAGACTTATGCATTCTGGGATCCAGCCAAACTAGCCTCTCTTTGCCTCAGACACATGGTACCCTATCTCTCAAATTTGTGACTTTGCAATGGGCATACTACATACCTGAAATGTGTTCCCTCCTTATCTTAAATTCATAAAGTCCCTCTCATCCTTTTAGACGATGTTCAAGCAGTTTTCTGCATGATCCCTCTGTCCCAAACTACACTGTGTTCAACAGTGGAGGTAACTGTATTTTTCACTTGAAAGTTAACACTGTATGTATTTATGCATACCCTTGCCCTCTTCTCATTAGAATATAAGCTCTTTGATTACAGTGAATTGCTTTTTTTTTCTTTTAACCCCAGCTACTACCATGATTCCAGAACAAAGTACATGGGTATTTAGTGAATACTGGGTATCCCAGAAGTCTAAGTACAATTTTAAGCTATTAAAGCACCTTGTACTCAGAGTTTTATTATTGAGAGCATAATAGTTTTTTTTGTTTGTTTAATGAGGATCTTTTTGGTAACTACATCATATCCTATCCAAGGTTGATTTGCAACTTTCATGCAGAATAATTATAAACATAAATAATTCTGTACATTCAGTGGCTTATATCATTAAGCATAGAATCTCTGAGTACTGATTTTCAGAAAAGACACAAGTCTGAAAGTAAAATTATTTCTTGTGGGAATATAATGATACATGCCTTATCCCTGGTCCTCTTTCATCATCCCCATGATCATCCAAAAAGTGAAATGGAAAATTGGATCCAAAACTAGATGATGTCTAAGACCCCATTAAGCTCTAAATATAACTTCTTATAACTCTATTTTTTAGAACTCCCTATTCAAAAACAGAATTAAACTATTGATTTTTAAGGAAAAAAATTTTTTAAAGCAATTGAGGTTAAGTAACTTGCTCCAGGTTAAACTGCCAGTCATTATTTATGTGTAGGTGCTCATTTTCTTAGGTTGGAACCAATCCTGGGTCATCCCAACTCCAGGGCCAGCACTCTTATTCACTGCGCCACCTAGCCACCCCTAACCTATTGATTTTTGAGTAGCTGGCAGAAAAAGTTGCCACGATTCAAAGTTATGTTAAAAATAAAAAGCTTAGAAATTTCTTAAGTTATCTTTATGTATTCTTTTGATGTCAAAATGCAAAAATGGAAGAATAGCTTCCAAATTCCTGAAATTAAATAATTAAATGAAAATATTTCAAATAGTTAACAAAATAAATAGTAGCTCATTTAAGATTAGTTGAATAAATTACCTTGGGAAATTGTTTTACAGGAATTAACACTTTCTGTCCCAGCTTCATATTCTTATTAATCACAACATCAATGTACTTTTCCTCTTCCTTGCTTTCTCCTTTCTGGAATTTCTCAATTTCTGTAAGGTAAAAGGAGATATAAATCACATATGATGAAGTTGGTAACTTACTATATTCTAGAAGTCATCGTCTTGGTCATTTTTATCATGGTTCAAAACACATACAGAAACCAAAATGTGAAGTGGCTTACAGAAGAAAACGCTGACTTTGATACTTAACTTCAATAATATTTTAAATTATTGAAGAATATGAACCTGTATAGTCAAATGCTGACTATTCATAGTAACATATAATATTATCCTGGATAATATAGAAGAATTATTTTCCTAGGTATTTCTTGAATTTCATATAAAGAAAAATCAGAACCATAAGAACTATATAAATTTGCCGACATTTTAAATTATTTGATCTCATATCTGCCTTCTAAGGAAAAAAGGAATTAGTCTAATCCCTCTTTGTATTTCTAGCATTTAGCACAGTGCCTTTGCACATAGTAAATGATCATTTTTTTGGTTTCATTCAATGACTCATTCATTCATCCATTTATTACAAATGAGGATTTTGAATATCAGAACATACCCCCTAAATACTCTTTCCCAGAATAAGGATCCCCAGTTTTTAGCTAATCATGAGATGGTGAGATCTTAAAGAACATTTCCTCCAATAATACAACAGTTTTAGTCTAAGACGGAGTTGTCATACTTTCAAACTCTCAAGTGTTCCCAATCAGATGAAAATATAACTGAGAAATAATTGACAAAATAAAATTTTTAAAATGACATAATATTAATTTTTGCTTTTCTAAGTCAATATATGCCTGAGGGAATACATTTCTATTTGAATTTTATTTCACTGCTCTAGGAGATCACATCATCTTTAACTATCCCCTGATACATAGCTTGGAATAGCACAATTCTAGATCTTTAACCATTATAAAAAGTTCTGAGGTTAGAAATGTAGATAGATGTAATATAGGGTGATCAAATGTATTATCTTTAAAAATATCTATCTGCTCTTAGTGTCTGATTATCAATTGTATTTTTAGTCAGGCAGCTGTCATGGAGATGGTATGCTTGGGTTTAGATAAAGAATCTATCAAATACTCTCACAATGATACTGAGTATAGAAAGGAGAAATTAAAACAAGATGATAGTATAGATAGATGGGTTCAAAACTAGCTAATCTAAAATGTGTTGATAAACAGATTATCAATATGACACAAGGTCTTTAATATAAATATTGCAAAAATATGCTTTCGTTACAGAAAAGAAGCTTATGGATCATTTAGCAAGATAAAGCCAGGGACAGTACTCTTATTCAAACTTTCTGGTGCCACGAATCTGGAAAGAATAAGATAAATGTACTGGCAGACAGAATTAGGAACCAAAATAAATGAAAGGTAAAACCATTTGGCAAAGATACCAATGAATTCATCATCTAAAAATGAGTACTATCCTCTACTGCTACAGAATGAAGACAAAGAAGCCATCCATATGTTCACATCCTTGTACAAGTGCTGTGCCTTTTTCTTTCATAATTTTTCCCCCATAAAATATACGTGACTGAGATCTTTTACTTAGTCTTTACACCTTAGGGGTACAATTTTAGGACTCAGGGTGGTTATCTGTCACTCTAGCTAAATGACCATCCCACCTTTTTTTTCCTCATGAAAACTTCCTTAATGACATATTTTATGCCAATTTTTATCCAAAAGGTACTGTTTGTAATCTGTCCAAATATGTTTATAGTCACAATGCGTATTTATATTGTTCTATGACTCACCTACAATGATCATTTCTTAGGAATTCATGATAAAAGTTAGATGGTCTAATGGATCAAGTGCTAGACTTTAGTCAGGAAGACCTGAGTTCAAAATCTGTCTTAGAAACTATTGCTCTCTTTCTGGGCAACTCACTTAACCTCTGGTCAGCCTCAATTCCCTCATCTGAAAAATGAAGAAAATAGCACCTACCTCACAGAGGAGTTGTGAGGATCAAATGAGATCACATAAATAATATGCTTTATAAAACATACAACTCTACATAAATGAAAGATTGTTCAAAATATTAATTACGCAAGTATAGAATGGATGAATGGAAGCTAGTAAAAGAAACCCACACAAAGTACAACAATAGTGTCCTCATGTGCCGTAAGCTTATTATAATACAACACTGTGACATGAGAGTCAGGAACATGAATGGGAATTTTGGGTACGCTAAGAGAGATGCATGATAAAGGATATTCCTATTAGATGATGCCCAAGTCAGACTGGGTCTGCTCTAGTGTGTCTGAATGAAACACTTTTGAAGGCATATTCACAAGTTTAAGCAGATCCAGGGGAGGTAAAAAAATGGTATCATCTTGGACTTGTAGAGTACTCTAAGGTTTATAGGTCCTCCACGCATAATATTATGAAGAAAGTGGCATCATTATTACCATCTTACAGATAAGGATTTAAAGCATTGGAGATTAATTACTATTACCAGGAGAACAAAACTAGTAAATGATGGCAAAGGGAATACAAGCCTAGGTTTCATTACTACAGGCAGACATGTTTTCCAGTCCACTATTGTGCTTTTTTTTTTTTTTACGCAATTGGGGTTAAGTAACTTGCTCAAGGTTACACGGCTAGTCATTATTTATGTGCGGGTGCTCATTTTCTGAGGCCGGTTTCGATCTCGGGTCACCCCAACTCCGAGGCCAGTGCTCTTACTCACTGTGCCACCTAGCCGCCCCATCACTATTGTGTTTTTAAGAGAGCTCAGCACCCGAAGAAGAAAAGGCATTGGGAGTGCAGGAGGACAATTACAGTTAAACAGCAAAGAAAGGGAAGAGAGAATCAACTTATTCTCTTTGGTCTCATACAGTAGTAACAGAATCAATAGCAGGAATTAGGACATAGAACCAGAATTAGGACCAAAGGAAAGAAGCTATAGGAAGGCATATTTGAACTCATTATGTTAAAAATAAACTCCCTAAAATGTAAAATGTGGAAAATCTGAATGGGCTGTCTTCTATGGCAGTATATTTCCTATTAGTAGGGGTTTTCAAGGAGAATCTAGATTTTGAAGTGTTGGGAGTATCATTTATAAAAGAATTAATGAAGACAAGTCAACAAACATTTACTACATGCCTACCATGAGGCCTAGGCTCAGTGCTAACTAACTGAGTGTGGAGATAAAAAACAAAACAAAAATGAACAAAATCTAGCTCTTGCTCTCAAAGTTCACAGTCTAAGAAAGACCAAATATGCAAGCAACTATATATAAATCTCTCTACATATGTATATGCATATATATGCATGTATATATGTATTTATATTCACACAACTATATATAAACAAGATATACAGTATAGGATAAAATGGGAGAAATAGAGGGAAGGCTCTAGATCATATCTGGCCTCAGACACTTATAACTAAGAATTAATGGGAATAAGATGTAACAAGACCAGAAAGATAGAAAAGGACCAGATTTTGAAGGACTATAAAAGCCAAACAGCGGATTTTATATTTGATCCTCAAAGTAACAGGAAGTCACAAAAATAATTAAATAGAGGTCTAGGTGGGCACATGGTTAGACCTATGCTTTAGCAAGATGAATTTGAAAGCTGAGAGGAGCAAGGACTAAAAGGGAGACTTGAGAGAAGACAAACCAGAAGGTTATTACAAATGTTCAGTCATAAAACAATAAAGGCCCACACAACGTCTGTCCTAGTGTCAGAGAAGAAAAAGGGATATATACAAGATATGATATTGAGGTAAAATAAATAGGACTCTGCAAAAGACTGGACGTGGGGAATAAGAGAGCAAGGAACCAAGAATGACACTTGCGTGGTGATAGATAGGAACTGGACTGATTAACTTCTGAAGCCCCTTCTAGCTCCAGAATTCTATGATTCTGCCTTTTCCTCTTGTTGCTACTGGCATCAAATTGCACTGTTGCTCTTTCAGGTACCAAGTCTCAACATATAATACAAATCCCCATTTCAAAGATACTTTTGATTATGTAAAAGCCAGGGTGGGGTGTCTATACTGACAAATAAATCTTTTATTAAACGCTTTGTATGCATAAGATGGATTGGACTTTCTTTGGTCTCATAGGAGAGAAACAGAATCAATTAGTAAGAATTAGACTTAGTCATATTTTACTTTATCATATGAAAAACTGCAGAACTGTGTGAAAATAGAATAAATAGGTAGCTTCAGTTACTCTCTTAACAAAACTTTTTAATTGACAACTAATATTTATGTAATGCTTTAAGGTTTGCAAATCACTTTACATATATTATTTCATTGAATCCTCATAATAGTCTTTTGAGACAGGTACTACTATTGTATCTATTTGTTGGATAAGGAAAACGAGGTTCACAGAGGTTAAGTGATTCATCCAAGGTTATGTTGACGCTGTCTAAAGTTGAATCAAAACCAGGTGGTCTAACTCTAGAGTTCTTTGATCTTACAATTTCATGATATTTGCTGTTACTATTCTTTAACCATCAAGTCTAAGGGCAAGATCCAAATCTTTTCCCCATGAGCTTCTCTGGATTGTTCCAGGGAACAGATAACATTTAGTCAGTTTACCAACAAGCATATTTATTAAACATTATGTTCTATGTGCCAGGCAAAGAAAGGCAAAACTAGGCCCTGTCCTCAAGAAGGTCTTAAGACCAAAGAGCAAGGGGCGGCTAGGTGGCGAAGTGAGTAGAGCATCGGCCCTGGAGTCAGAAGGACCTGAATTCGGATCCGGCCTCAGACACTTAATGCACACAAACAAAAACCTAGCCATGTAACCTTGGGCAAGTTACTTAACCCCAACTGCCCTCCGAAAAGCAAAAAAAAAAAAAAAAACCCAAAACCAAAACCAAAAAAAAAAAGAGACCAAAGAGCAAACTGATAGAGATTGGGCCTATTAAGACTCAAAAAAAAAAATTCATTAGAACTCTTAGGAATTTATATATAATGCCATTATTTGAAAAAAAATGCTTGACTACCTTATGAAAAAAGTTAAAGCCAACCATCTCAATCACTAAAAGGAAATATTTTTATTCCCAAACTGAAGTTATTGGATGTCTACAAAGTCCAATTCCCAACACCTGCTTCTGTCACTGAGGGAGTTGGGGATCAGAAATGCTGTACAAAGTAGAAAATTTGCATGATTTTACTACACTGAGGCTTCAAAAACAAAAGGAGTCAGCTACATCGCTCTTCAGGCAGCAAAAGAAGGTCATCAATAAAATGGTAGCAACTAGGTGATATATTTTGGGGTCATGAGTGATGAAACAGTGAAATTTAAAAACATCTCATTCACGTGTGTCCTTCCATTTAGGTGATGATGGTGGAGTGAAAGAAAAGGCAACAGAAAAATCACTGTTTTTAACCATTCTATAAATATTAACTTCATGGTAGATACTCTATATATTTAAACAATAGCTATAAATTGGCATAGTATTAGAACAAACCACATTATTATTGCTATTGTTATAATAAAAAGAAGAAAAAGAAAGTTGCAACTAGATGAAAGAATGACTCCCAGGTTGTCTGCTTAGAGCGAAACAAAAGGAATTGACAGAGTTGGTTTGATCATGCACCAGAAAGCAATAAGAAACATCATTTCATGGGACAACTGGCTATTTTATCTATTAGTGTTCATGATAAGCATAAGCATTATAACATTATGAAGATAACTACATTTAATGTGCAAACATAGGTTACAGTCAATTGGTCACTCAGCAAGCAATTATTAATCACCTACTATATGCCTAGCATTATATTAAGGGCAGAGGATACAAAAAAGGCAAAAAAAAATCCTTTCTCCCTAGAAGCTCACAGTCTAATGGGAAAGGCAATATTCCAATGAATAGGTATAAAACAAGGTAAATAGCTTAAGACAGACAAAAAGATAGACAGAGAAACAGATAGAAATGATAAATTGAGAAAATCAAGGGAAGTCAACAGACTAGATGCTAATTACCTCAGTAAGTAGCTGAAAAATGGCTTAAGAATATAAAGTCCTGAAAAAGAGGAGAAACAGACCTAATAAAGAACAAGAGAATATATGTTTGAGCTAACAAAATCCTGAAAAAAATCTTACATGCTCAATTATATCAATTAATAATAATGATAGCAACAACAATAGCTAACACTAATATAGTGTTTACTGTTGCAAGACACTGTGCCAAACTCTTTACAATTACTGTCTCCCTTGATCCTCCCAATAACCCTGGGAGGTAGGTGTTATTATTACCCCCATTTTTCAGATGAGGAAAACAAAGATTAAATGACTTGCCTGGGGTCATACAACTAGTGAGTGTCTGAGGCTGAATTTGAACTCAGATCTTGCATTCTACATACATTGTTGTCACATAGCTGACCAAATGAAAATCCTGATTCGTAATTTCCTGACCACACCAAGGCATGTGCCTAGGGCTGTCCTTTTCTCCCCTCTTCCTCATTTCATATCATTTAAATATCTTATTCACTTATCTGCTTCCTTACCCTTCTCATAATAAAGGATAAAACTGAGCAAAATTCTAGACTAGAATCAATAATGAATATCAATGCACAAATTTTAAAGAAAATACTTTCAGACTACAGCAATTTATAAAAAAAAATCATTAATAAATTGTATTTATACCAGGAATGCAATGATAGTTTAAACATTAGGAAAAGAATCAACATAATCATAATAAAAAACAAAACATCTAAAATCATTTTTGTTTCAACAGAAGCAAAAAATAACATCTGACAAAAGACAAGACTCTTTTGTGCTAAAAACAAAACAAAACAAGAAACCCTTATAAAATAAGGCATAAAGTGGCCCTTTAAAAATACTATATAAAGAATCTACCTAAAACCAAAAGGAAGCATTGTATACAATGGGGATACACTAGAACCTTTTCCAATAAATACAGGAATAAAGAAATCATACTATTACTTGACATAGTTCTAGAAATGCTAGAAACAATAAAAAAGTAATAGCATAAACATAGGTAAAGAGCAGATAGAACAACCCATATTTACTGATATGAATACAGTTGGGAAATCCTAGAGAATCAGCAAAGATGCCAATCAAGACATAAGCTTCAATAAAATTGCAGAGCATGAATCTTCAAAAATTAACTATTTCTATATAAACATAAATCCAAGAAGCAATAGAAAAAATTATATTCCAATGAACTAGAAAATTCATAAAGTACCTGCACAAGGCTACCAAAGCACATTAAAAATTTGTATAGATTCAGTTACAAAGTGTTCCTTCAAGAAATGAAAACCACTTTAATTAGCAGAAGGAATGTTCTGTGCTCATGGCTGAGCCATGTTCATATATTAAAAATGAAAAAAAAATCCTACAAAAGTTAATTTATACTTTTAATATTATGCCAAATTACCAAGGATAAAAGTAATACTTTATTATTATCCTTTACAGTAATAAAAAATCACTTGGAAAAAAAAACAAAAATATCCAGAATATATCAAAGGAAATAATGAAAAATGCTATGTACAAAAAACAACAGTTAGGTGGCTCAGCGGATAGAGTACTGGGCTTAGAGTTAGAAAGACCCGAGTTCAAATGAGACTGATAATACTTACTATTTGTGTGACCTTTGGCAAATCACTTAACCTCTCTTTGCCTTCATCTACTGGAAAAGAAAATGGAAAACCACTCCAGTACCTTTGCCAAGAAAATCTCAGAAACAGTATTGGCATGTTTTTAGTCCACGGGGTCACAAACAGTTCAAAAGGACTGAACAATGAACAATAAATGTACAAAAAGACTGTCCTCCAGACTTTAAGTGGTAATCAAAATAATTTGGGTTAGGTGGCACAGTGGCAATTAGGTGGTGCAGTGGATAGAGCATCAACCCCGGAGTCAAGAGAACCCATGTTCATTCATTTCTGGCCTTAGATACTTCCTAGCTGTGTGACCCTGTGTAAGTTACTTAACCCTGCTTACTTTCAGTTTCTTATTTATAAAATGAGCTGGAGAAAAAAAATGGCAAACAACTACAGTGTCTTTCCCCCCAAAAAAACCTCAAATAGGATCATAAAGAGTTGGACAGGTCTGAAACTGCTCAATAACAACAACAAAAGAAATAAAACGGTAGAACAATGAAGCAAGTGAGACAAGGAAGAATCAGAAATAATGGAATTCAGAAACCTATTGTGTGATAAAGTGGAAACTCCATATTCAATAAAAACTGCTAGGAAAACTGGAAAGCAGTCTGGCAAAATTATGCTTAGGACAAACAACTTATAACATATAGTGCAATATATTCTAAAACATGTCTTTAATGCTAATGATCATACTATTAAAAATGAGAAGAGAAACAGACTATATACATCTCACAACTACAGGAAGGAGATATAGTCTTAACCTAATTTTGATTACTTGACACTGAAAAGTATCTGCACAGACAAAATTAATGTACCTAGGATAAAAAGGGAAGATGAATGGGGGAAAATACATTGCTCAGTAGAAAGATGAGTGGTTAAAGAATAGTTCTTAAAAGAATTGCAAGGTAGTCATGATGCTCCAAATTACTAATAAGAGAAACATAGAACATAACAACCCTGATGCTTCACTTTACAGCTTAGAAGTTAGAAAAAGTGACCCCTCAAAAATGGGTTGTTGGATAATAGGAACACTATTGCATTGTTGATGGAACTGTGAACTGGTAAAGTCATTTAAAAAAACAATTAGGAAACATGAATAAAGTAACTAAAATGGCCATATCCTATTATCCAGAGGTTCCATTACTGGGCTTCTATACCAAGATAGCTATTGATAATAAAATATTTATAGAAGCAGTTTTTGAAATAGCAAACAACTGGAAGCAAAGCAGATTCCTATCAATTGAGAAATGGCTAAACAAATTTTGTGTGTTCCTTGAATGTGATGGAATATCATTGTGCTTTAAAAAACTATGAATTGGATAAATACAGAGAAAAGCATGTAGAGGTTTACATAAATTGATGCAGAGTAAAGTAAGCAGAGTTAAGAAAACTATATATATGCAATGACTACAACAATGAAAATGGTAAAAAAAAAAACAAAACAACAACCAAACCCAAAACTTTAAAATGAGCTTAACAAAATTATACAGATCAAACATCATCCAAAGAAGGAAAGACAAGGAGAAGACACCCCCAACACACCGCAGGAGGGTCACAGTTGTTACACATTTCATGTTTTCAGACTTTTTCAATGTATCTTACATTAGTTGTACTGGTTTCTCCTCTCTTTTTTCCTATTTCTTTTTGGTCTTTAAAAATACTTTTTGTTATATGGGATGGCCATGTGGAAAATTGAAAAGAGGTTTAACTGGGAAAACTATGAAAATGTAAAAAAATAAATCTTGTAAAAAATCAAAAAGAAATATGACACAATCATTGGGTTCACTTCCTCTCTTCTTTTCTATGCTTAATTGAGATACTATTTTTTTCAAGTAACAAGCATACACTTGTTCTCCCTCTCACCTCCTCGCACTGTTGAAAAGAAAAAGGAAAGTAAAATCCATGTAGTAAATATGCATAGTCCATCTTGACTATGTCCAAAAACTGTGTACTTAATATTAATACTATTTGTTCAGTCAATAAACTTTCTGGCAGGAGCTAGGAATGCTAATCATCAATAACTGAATTTTAGTTCATTATTTCATTAATCAGAATTTTCAAGTATTTTTAAAATGTATATATTTATAATGTTATACATTATATGAATTGTTTTCTTGGTAGTACTGACTTTACTGTTCATAGAAATCTCAGGTTTTATATAAGTCATGAATACTTTAGGAGCTTATCATTTATGCTGTATGAATTATTGTTCTCTTCATAATTTCAGGCAGGATGCTGTTCCTATTTCCAATAATTTTCAATCAAATGGAAACTCCTTATCTCAGTAACTGGATTATTTGGATTTACCAAAAAATAGGCTACTGAGTTTGCTTCTAAAATTTGTTCATCACTGAGAAGAGTAGAACCAGGAGAAATCTGTATACAATCACAGCCACAACATATGTGTGACCAACTATGACAGACTGGACTCTTCTCAGCAATGCAGTGATGTAAGTCAATCCTGAAAGACTCATGAAGGAGAGAGATGCCTACATCCAGAGAAATAACTAGAAAGAACTGAGCTTAAATCCTGATGGAAGCAAACTAATTGACCTTTTTATTTTCACTGTTTGGTTTTATTTCTTCTTTACCATTTTTCATCCCATCTAGTACAATACACCTTTGTAACTTGACTAATGCCTATTGTGAAAGTATTTGCAGATCCTGTATTGGACTATATGCTGTCGTGGGGGTGGGGGGTGGGAGGGAAAGGAAATCTGAAACTCAAGGAACTATGGAATTGAATCTTGTAAACTAAAAATAAACAAATAAATTAAGATTTAAAAAAAAAGTTGTGCATCAAATTTGTTCTACCAATAGTTTTTTCTTTTAATTAGTTCCAAACAATATTAACAATTATCATTTTGGAGAACAGCTGGACATTTGATACTCCTAGGCTCCTTCCTGTCCATTTCCCCCCACCCCACTATTTCCTATGAGCTTATTTTATTTCTCCAGATGAATTTCATTATTTTTTCTAGTTCTATCATATATCTTTCATTAGTCTGATTGGTCTGTCACACTAAATGATTCAATTTTAAGTACCATTTTCTTTATTATTATTATTATTATTCTATTTGCTTATCCTACCTATGAGCAATAACTATTTTTCCATTATATAGCTTTGTCTCTATGCATCCCTATTTGTATCTTGATAAATAAAACTCCAATTTTACATATTCTGTAATTGTTTCAAATTGCACCTTCCTCTATCTCTTCCTAATGGGTTTTGTCTACAACAAATAGACATATAATGATATAATAGATTTGTGTGGATTTGTTTTTATATAATGAAACCGAAGGGAAGGAAATAAACATTTATATAGCGTCTACTATGTGCCAGGCATTTTATAATTATTATCTTACTTGATTCTCACCAAAAATTATGAGAGTTAGGAGCTACTATTATACTTATTTTACAGCTGAGGAAACTGATGCAGAATTTTAGTGACTTGCCTAGGGTCACACAACTAGTGTCTGAGATTGGATTTGAACTCAGGTCTTCTTAACTTGAGGCACTGTGCTCTGTCTATTGTGATGCTCACTCACTGCCTCTATCAATGTTATTCATTGTTTCAATTTATTTTAGTTCATTCTCTAAGTAACCCATCACCTGAACAAAGTAATAAGCATGTTTCCTCTTTGCCTATGCTTATACCTTGAATTTATTTCTGTCTTACTGTTATAAGCTAGCATTTCTAAAAGTACATCAAACAATAATGGTGACAATAATACTTGCTTTGTCCTTGATCTTACTGTAAAACCTTGTAGTTTATCCCCATTACATTTTCAGGCTATTATTCACTAGAAGATCAAATAAAGAAGCTGAAGTTTACATACTCTGGCCCCATGATGAGAAGTCAGGACTCACTGGAAAAGACCCTGATATTGGGAAAGATTAAAGGCCAAAGGAAAAGGGGACAGAAAAGAATGAGAATAGTGTCGTGGAAACAACGAACATGAACCTGGGCAGACTTTGAGGGAAAGTAGAGCACAGAAGGGCCTGGTCTGCTATGGTCAATGGGGTAACAAAGAGTCTAAATTTATTATTATGCTTACCAGTCTATTTGTTAAACAAAAATTCATGTAACATTTTGACAAAAGCCTTTTTTTTTCTGTATCAACTGGTATAATGAATATGACAAATTACATTTATAGTTTTTGTAATACTGAATCAGGATGTACTCCTGGTACAAATTCAACTTGGTCATAGTATATAATGTTTGTGATGTATAATCTCTGCTAACACTTGATTTTAAAAATCTGCTTTACTCTTAGGGATACTGACCTACTGCTTTCTTCTGTACTGAATCTCCCTGTTTTAGGTATCAAAAATAATTCATATCATAGAAGGAATTTGACATGATAACTTCGATATTTGTAAACATTTTTGTATAATACTGGAATTGATTGATCTTTAAATGTTTGATAGAATTTGATTAGGCTCTTTCTGAAGCCACACTGGTTCCTAGGTAGATGAACATTTTCCAGGTGAATGATCAGCTTATTTAAGGTTGACACTGATGAGAATCTTGCCATCCATGACTAGGAGAGACAACCTCCCCCTACCCCCATGATTATCACAGGAAAATCTCTTTCCTTTACCTTTATAGAGATGGACAATGGAGGCATCCTTGAATTCCTTGGTGATAACCTGGAAAATTTCAGTCAGCTTTTGTATTCACTATGGACCCCCTACCTTGTGAATCTCAGGTGTAACAGAATCAGTACCAGGTGCTTTGCTGCACAAAGGAACCTAATGGCATTCAAAACCTCTTCTTCAGTTGGAACTTCAGCTAGGGTGGTACTGACTTTAACCTGAGGTAAATGGTCAATGGCTTCAGCATTGATTGTTTATGATCTGTTGAGAATACTATGGAAATGTTTAGCCCATGTCTCTAGGATCATGTCCTTATCACCAATGTGGCTCCATTAGCCAGAGCTAGTATTCGAGAAGCTCCAAAGGAAAGTTTGGGAGAAAAGAGGTATTAGACTGACTACCAAGGTGAAGGTCTACAGAGCCATTGTGGGGACATCATTGTTGTATGACTGTGAAACCTGAACTGTATACCAGCACAATACCAGGAAATTTACTTTAAATTGTCATAGGAAGATTCTGAGTATCACCTAGCAGGGAGACAGTGAGGTCCTTTCTTGAACTGAATTGTCAAGCATTCAAACTCTTCTGGAAAGAGTGCAACTCTGATGGGGTGGCCACACTGTTTGAATGCAGAACGTATGCTTGCTAAAAAGACTATTTTATGGAGAACTAAAAAAGAACAAGAGATACAAGGAAACTCCCAAGGTCTCTTTTGAGAACTTTGGAATTTATTGTGTGTATGGGTGACACTGGCATAGGACCCCTTAGTATAGCATGCCCTCATCAAAGAAGGTGCTTTGTTGTATGAGCAAAATGGAATTGAAGTAACTCAAAAGAAATGCAAGATGCTGCAAATTTGGAAAATCCACCCCAAATGTTCACATAGCTTATTTGTGCCTGACCTGTGTTAGAACATTCTGTACTGGTATTGGTCTGATCAGCCACTGTCAGACACACTGAAACTTGACCCTAGTATAGTGATCTTTTTTTGGTTCTCTTTGAGAACAAAGGACAACAACCAAGAATTAAAATATAAAACTATCTTATTCTAGCTGTCTTTTTTTCCCACTTGGAATTTCACTAATGGCTTATTCTGCTTATTTTTATGATTGCTAAAATTTTCTCCTTGTTCTGATAAATGCTTATTTTAAAGTTTTATAAATATTAACCTATTTAAGTTGTTGCTTTTATTGGCATGTAATACAGCAAAATATATTCTAATAATATTCTTTTATTAATTATTTTTATTTTTAATGCCAGTAATTTGAGTTTCTTATTTTTAATAAAATAGTCTAATGTCACTCATTTTTAAACCAGGTACTAGTTTTAATTATTAACCTAACATTTCTAATTTGAAATTTTATTTTGTTTTCTTTTAGTTCTCAGGATTTAGGTTTTTACGCTATTTATTTTTTTTTAAGTTGTACACACAATTTGTTTACCTTTTTTTGTTTATAGATAATGATGTTTAGAGATACTGCATTTTCCCTCATGTGGAGGGGAATGCAGCACAGACAGAACTTTTTTTTAAAATTGGCTCATTTAGTCATTGTTATTACCTTTAATAAGCTTGCCATTAGTAAGAATAATTCACTGGCCCACTAATTCTTTAAGATTAAGCTATTTAGTCTCCAATTAATAATACCTTAACAGGCTTGACAACTGGTTTGAACCTAAGAAAAAGCAAACAAACATCTAATTCAATTTACAAGCATTTATTTTGTGTGTAATATAAATAAGACACTAAGTGAGGTGTTAATAATGCAAAAATAAATTAAATAGTCTCTGCCTTCTAAGAGATTTACATTCTAGTTAAACAGATGGGGGAAAATGTATAATCTTACAGCTAAGTTAAAAAAAATCAATTTCACAAGTCCAACAAATCAGAAATACAACTTGATTATAGTTCATGAGAAGAAAAACAACATGGGAATTTTAGGGTACTTTCAAGTTAAATATAAGTCTACCATATGATATGACAACTATAAAGCAAATATGAGCTTAAGCTTCAATAAAAGAAACATTGGTATGCAGAAATATGGAAGTGAAATTCCCATTTGATTCTACCCAGTAAACCCAAAGTTGGAATAATAGGTTTCATTCTAGGTGATATATTTTGCAAAAGACACTGACAAGTTAGAAAGCAACAAATATGGTAACTAGAATAATTTATCAAGGTACTGGTAAAAGAAATAAAGCAAATAAGAATGTTTAACAAGGAGTAAAATGGCAGATGAGAGATAGTACACATTGATTATTTTCTTTAAGTGTTTAAGGAACAACAATATAGACTTTATTCTGCTTGCCTCAGAGGGCAAAATTAGAAGCAGTATGTGGGAAAAGTTTGATATAGGCAGAACAGAACAGGTACCTAAAAATTACAACTATTTAAAAGTAGAACCAGTTGCCTCGGGAAATAATTTATTTTCCTAAACTGAAAGTCTTCAAAGGCAAGAAAACCTCATTCAAGTAAAATGTAGAAAGGACTTTTGTACTGATTTTATGTACTGAGTCAATGAACTTACAACTCTGAGACTCCATGATTCGATGTAAATTTGCTGTTAATAAGGCAAGAAAAAAGGTACATAAATACCTATGCTACATATTACACTCAAACCAAAACAGAATGGTTACGCCTTTTCAAATGGCTTCAAGCTGGATTTTATTTCAATAGATGTACAAATAGGGACAATAATATTACATGAAGCAGGACAAATGCTTTGAATTTAATAACATTATTATATAGTATAAAATTATTATTTAATGTTCTCTAAGAATGTTTAATTTTTTTTAAAAAATAGTAGATTAAAGATTATCAGAACTTCAAGATATTTAAGAAAATGAATAGCATATGATTGAGGCAGTTATTTATTTGGTTAGATCTCGACTTGGATTCAGGAAGAACTGAATTTGAAGATCATCCAAAAAACTTAGTTCAGTTCATTATTATTTCTCATCCTTTGATAACTACAATAATAAATTATTTTATTAAGGGCATTTGTTCTGTGAAATTTGTATACAGCCAAAGGGTTGCACTTGAGGACCTAGCAGACCATGAGTTCCCCACTACAGTTTATTCTATTCATTTCTACCAAAGTAATTTTCCATTTAAAACAAATCTGACCATATAACTCCCCTACTACTCAACTAACTCTAGCAGCTTCTTACTGACTCTAGTCTAAAATAAAATGTAAATTAATTTATTTAACTTTTAAAGTCCTTCACAACCTGGGCCCAACCTAGTTTTCTAATCTTACTGGACATTATTCTTCACTCTATAGTCCAATGGTCTACCCCCATGCTTAGTATGCATTCCTTCCTTCTATTTCAGTCCCATTCTTCATTTAAGTTGCTACTTATGCACCACCATCAATTATCTGTTCTATCAAAAGCAGTAAGCTATCTCACTGGAGAGAAAATTTGTTGCCGATTGACATACTGTTGTATATAACTAGGTAAAACAGTTTCTTTGGGCCACTGTTTTCTCATGTACAAATTAGGGAGCTGCATTAGATATCTCACCTCTGAAACCTATACTTTTGGGATCCAATGTAAAATGATAGCAACCAGAGAAGCCAAGCAGCCACTCTGAACTTTTGGTTAAAACACTGGAGATAAATATTCAGTTGGTCTCTACACTTTTATCTAACTTTGCTTTGCTACTCTACAAAGCACATTTTCTCAAATACAACATTCCTCCCAAAAAGAATAAAAATTTGTAAAACTGGACAATGACTGTTGAATCACTTGATAACTATCTCAATCAAACTTTCCTTACCTGCTGAAAATGAAGCCAGGACAGAAAAAAACCCAATCAGATTTTCAAGAGGTCAGACACGTAGAAATATTCATTTTATGCAATACCAAATTACATTTTCTTACTATTTGGTTTTATATACCATTGTAATATCCAAGCTCAGAAACTGTAAGTAAATGTGTGACTACAATTTCATATCATACAGAAGCCCAAAATCATACGTTTTGGGGCTGTGGCTAGCAAATTTCAGGCAATTCAGGAAGTTAAACAATAATTGCATTGTTTTCATTTAGTGCACAGAATGTCAAGCAATGACTGTTTTCCTTTTAACCTAAAAAATACATTACTGAATTTATTAGGAAAAAGTCAATACTTGTATAATTTTAATATGAATGAAGGTACTTTTTTCTTTGTCTTTCTAAAAATATTTTAATATTCTTTTCTTTTCAAATTTTGAGTTCCAAATTCTTTTTCTCCCTTCCACTGCTCCCCCACCCACTGAGAAGGCAAGCTCATTTCAATTACACATGTGAAATTGTGTGAAACATTTCCATATTAGTCATGTTTTTTTAAAAAGAGAAAAATAAAGAAAATTGTACTTCCCTTTACACTTAGAGTTCATCAATACTCTCTCTGTAAGTGGATAGCATTTTTTTCATCATAAATTCTTTGGAATTGTCTTGGATCACTGTATTGATCAGAGGAGCCAAGTCTTTCCCAGTTAATCATAATCACAACACTGCTGGTATTCTACTTAATGTTTTCCGGTTCTTCTCACTTGATTTTGAATCTGTTCATATAGGTATTCCCATGCATTTTCTGAAACCACCTCCCTCTTACAACACAGTAATATTCCATCACAATCATATGCCACAATTTGGGCCCCAACTAATGAGTTCCCCCTTGATTTCCAGTTCTTTGCCATCACAAAAGAACCACTAGAAATGTTTTTGTACAAACTCGTCTTTGTCTTTGATCTTTTTGGAGTACCTTGTAGTGATATTGCTGGGTCAGCATATGCATAGTTTTATAGCCCTTTGGACATAGCTACAAATTTTTCTCCGGAATAATTGGACCAATACACAAATCTGCCAACAGTTTATTAGTGTGCTTATTTTCCTGAATCTCTCTCCAGTATTTGTCATTTTTGATAGGTGTGAGGTGGTACCTCTGAGTTGTTTTAATAATCAATAATGATTTAGAGTATTTTTGATATGCCTATACAGAGGTCTGATTTCTTCTTCTAAAAATTTCCTGTTTATGTCTTTGGACGATTTATCAGCTGGGGAACAGCACTTACTTTCTATATATTTGACTCAGTTCTATGCTCAGTATGTATTTGAGAAATGAGGTCTTTATCAGAAAAACTTGCTGTAAAACTTTTTTGATATTATTTCATTCTCTATGATACCTTTTAGCAAAATGTAGTTTCCCTGATTACCTCTTTTAATTAGGTCTTGATTGCTTCTCTTGCCTTTTTTACTTTAGCTGACTCATATTAGATTCTGCTCCAGTCCTTTATGTTAACTGCATATAGTGGGTGGGGGGAGGAGTTTTTCTTTTCAAGTGTATCTATTATAAATAGCATATTGTCAAATTATGGCTGCTTATCTATTCTGCTATCTGCTTTCATTTTATGGATGAGCTCCCCTCCCTCTTTTGCTCCTGTCCTTCCTCAAAAATCTACTTTGCTTATAACTACTAGCCTACCTTAATCTGCCCTCCCCCCTTTTCTTAGCCCCTTCCCCTACTTTTTTCTTTTTTTTTTCTTTCTTTTTTCTTTTTTTTTTTTAAAGCAATTGGGGTTAAGTAACTTGCTCAAGTTTACATGGCTAGTCATTGTTTATGTGTGGGTGCTCATTTTCTGAGGCCGGATCTGATCTTGGGTCATCCCAACTCCGAGGCCAGAGCTCTTACTCACTGCGCCACCTAGCCACCCCTTTAGGGCAACTGGGGTTAAGTAACTTGCCCAAGGTTACACGGCTAGGATTTGTTTGTGTGGATTAAGTGTCGGAGGCTGGCTCCGAACTCAGGTCCTTCTGACTCCAGGGCCGGCGCTCTATTCACTGCGCCACCTAGCCGCCCCCCTATTTTTGTCTTATAAGAAAAGTTACATTTCTATACCCAACTGAGTGTGTATGTTATTCTCTGAGCCAATTATGATGAGAGAGGCTCAAGCATTGCTTGCCACAGCAACCACTCATTTTCCCCTCCAATGTAAAAACCCTTCCTTGAGCATCATTTCTATTTGAGAAAAATTTTCACATTTTCCTTCTCACTTCCCCCATTTCTCCAGTGTATAACACTTTTCTCCCCGCTTCATTTTTTGGGAAAATAATTCTAACATAATTAACTCACACTCATGCCCTCTATCTATGTAAACTCCTTTTTTACTGCCCTAATAATGACAAAATTTTTAGGAATTACATATATAATTTTCCCCTATACAAATGTAAAGGATTTAATTTTATTGAGCCCTTTATGACTGTTCATTAATGTTTACCTTTTTATACTTCTCCTGAGACTTCTTTTTGGCCAACTCTGCTTTTAAAGGAGTTTTTTTTTTTCCTTCAGTGAATTTTTATAACTCCTTTTTCATTTGACCCTATTGTGCCTTTTAAAGAGTTCTATTTTTGAGGGAATTTTGTACCTCCTTTACCACTTGGCCAATTCTATTTTTAAGGTGTTATTTTTTCTATTTTTTGTGCCAATTTATGAAGTTATTATCTTTATATAATTTTCTTATATTAATTTCACTTTTCAAAATTTCCCCTATATCACTAACCTCTTTAACTGTTCTAGGAATCCTTCTTGGGCTTGGGTCAAATTTACAGTTTTGAGGGGTTCTGCAGTTATTTTCACATTTGGTATCTTCTGGGTTTATGTCTCCGTCTTCCTTGCCACCATAGTAGATTTTTATGGCCAAATTTTTTTTCATTCTTGTTTGCCCATTTTTCTAGCCCATTTCTTGACTCTAAACTCTATGTAAAGTTAGGTTCTGATCACCTGGGGGTGGAGAGGCACTGGCCTAAGCTTTAGGCTTTTTCATGTTGCTGTTTTCAAAGCTAGTTCTAGGGAGTTTGCAAGTTTTTGATGCTTCAAAGGTTATATGATCACTGCTCTCCTGGCCTACACTCAGGACTTTTTATGAAGGACCTCTTATAGCTGTACAAGCTATATTGAATATTCCATAATATTCAAATAGTTTCTTCCTGGCTGCTTGTAATATTCTCTCCTTCATCTGGGAATTGCAGAATCTGGCTATGATACTCCTAAGAGTTTTTGGGATCTTTTTCAGGAGGTGGTCTGTGTATTCTTTCAACCTCTATTTTCCCCTCTGGTTCGAAAACATCAGGTAATTTTCCTTGAGAATTCCTTGAAGGATGATTTCTAGGTTCTTTCTTTGATTATGACGTTCAGGTAGTCCAATAATTTTTAAATTATCTTTCCTGGATCTATTTTCCAGGTCAGTGGTTTTTTCCCATGAGAGATTTCACATTGCCTTCTATTCTTTCATTTTTTGGATCTGTTTAACAGCATCCTGATTTCTCATAAAGTCACTAGCTTCCATTTGCTCCAGTCTAATTCTGAAGGAATGATTCTCCTCAGTGAGCTTTTGAGATTCTTTTTCCATCTGGCAAATTCGGCTTTTTAAGGCATTCTTCTCCTCATTGCCTTTCTGAGCCTTTTTTGCCATTTGAGTTGGTCTATTTTTTAAGGTGTTATTTTCCTCAGTCAGGCTGTTGTCTGTCATTTCATACTTTTCTTGCATCTTTTTCATTTCTCTTCCCAATTTTCTACCTACTTCTCTTATCTGCTTCTTAAGGTCCTCTATGACCTGTAGCCACCTTGTATTTTCATTTGGGGCTTTTGGTGCAGGAGTTCTAATTTCACAGTCCTCCTCCTGTTCCATGCTTTGATCCTCTTTGCCCCCAAAATAGGAGTCTAAAGTTGCATTTTTCTGTTTATTTTGTTTCCTTTGCCTAGGCATATTGCCACTTAATTACTTGATTTTGGGGCTTGTTGCCACAGTAGGACTCTGCCACCAGACAGGAGAGCTTCCGTCCCAAATGTGGGGTCTTCACAATTTCCGCCAGTTGGGTGGCCTCTGTAAAGCCGACACCTGCCCTGGCAAATTGGATACCCACCCCAGACCTCCCCCCCAGACCACAATCCAAATCCAATCAGGTTAAAGCAAGAGCGATTAACCCCCAGACTGATTGCTGGATCTCTCTACCGTTCACAGACCAGGAGCTGGAGCTGCCACTGACACTGCAAAAAGGCCTCTGTTCCACGTTTCCTCAGCAGCTTTTTGCCCCCCCCCCCCCCCAGGGAGGAAGCTGACGCATTCCCCAAATACTGGTCCCAAAGTCCATAGGGCATTAACCTCTCACTTTGTCCTACGCATATCTGTGATAATAATTCTGGAATCGCCACAGCTGCTGGTGTTCTGGGGTCCCTCCAGCTGGCTGCTAGCCCAGCCGCCCTGGGGCTAAAACCACGGCTCATGGGAGTGCTGCCCTGTTGGTTCCCAGTGGGCTGTGCTGCCTGCTCTCAGAGTGCTGTGCTGGCCACTCCCAGCAGGGCTGCTGGGCTGTCCTCAGCAGGAGGTTAGCTTCTCTTTGTCATTCTGTGGGTGCTGGGGCTCCAGAAGTTGTTCAGCTTCCCCTTTTACACTGTTTGGAAGTGGTGTGGGGCAGAGCACCTTAGAAGTGCTGTTTCTACTCTACCTTCTTGGCTTCGCCCCCTGATAGACTATTTTTTAAAGTGTTATTTTCTTAAGTGTTTCGGGGGCCTCCTTTAGCAGGCTGTTGATTCACTTTTTCATGATTTTCTTGCACCACTCTCATTTCCCTTCCCAATTTTTCCTCCACTTCTCTTACATGATTTTCAAAATTCTTCTTGAGCTCCTCCATGACCTGTAAGCAGATTCATATTTTTTGTTGGAAGCTTCTGATGCAGGAGCTTTGACTTTGTTCTCTTGTTCTGGTTCCATGTTTTGATCTTTTTTGTCCCCCCAAAAGGATTCTATGGTCTTATTGTATTTCCTCTACTTGCTAATCTTCCAGCCAACTACTTGACTTTTGAGCTCTTGGCCATGGTAGAACTCTGCTTCCAGAGTGGAGAGAGCTTTGTGCCAAATATCTGGGATTTTCACAGTTGCCAGAGCTATGAGAAGTATGCCCTCTCTACAGCCACCAGAAACTCTGGCACACTGACCACACAGCCCAGGATATAGACCCAGATCCAAGCAGGTTAAAGCAAGAGTGATTATCCTCTGAATGGTTATTTGGTTCCCCTACAATATGCAGGCCAGGAACTCAAGAGGCAGCCACTCAGCAGTAACTGTAGCCAGTGCACTTCTGCCACCTCTTGCCCCAGGGGCAGGGGCTGGACCATACTCTTCTATCAGTGAGTTCCCACTGACCTTTTACTTTCTCCTTGGCATTTATGGGTTAAGAAGTCTGGAAACCACCACAGCCGCAAGTGATTCACTCTCCTGAAGTCTGCTGTGTCTGGATTGTGCCATTAGTTGGGACCACCTGGGTCTGGGCCCAGGCAGTTCACATGGGACTGCTTTCAACACCCAATCTGGTGCAATAGACCCTTTCTATGCTAGGCTGCCTTCAACAGGAGATTTGTTTCTCTCTGTCACTTGGTGGTTTCTGTAGCTCTAAAATTGGTTTAGTCATTTTTTTTTATTGTTATTGGAGGTGGCTGGAGCAGGAGCTGAACAAGTTCCTGCTTTTACTCAGCCATCTTGGCTCTGCCACCAAGTAATGTTTCTACCAAGCAAGGTAATAATGCTTGATTTTTTTTTATATCAAATGACCTCTTTTACACATCTTTTAAGTATTGATGAAGGAATTTCTTACTTACTAAAATGACATTTCTGTAGAAGTATAATATTGTGCATAAAAACTGAGTTCTTTTTTAAAGAAAATTCATTTTGTGTAATGTTTAACAAGAACTATTCCCTAAAGACAGATATACTTATCAAAATCAATCCATCAGTCACTGTTAATGACTGATAGTTTTCCATTGTGAACATCAAGAATGAATAGCTAATAGCTATCCTTGATTTGTAAAAGGTGGGTTAAGAAAGCTTTTCCTGAATATCAAGAGTATAATATATGACTGAAATGCTATAAAACTCTATAATCTTTGCATCATTTGTTTTTTCAATAGAATCTTAGTTTTTTGTTTCCCAAAGAATATGGTATAGTTTTACTACACTAAGATGGTGTTCTTCTGACATAAAAGGGAATAAAATGCAAAACATTTTAATAAGCTAAATACATCTATGCAAAAATAATTTCAAGATAAGTGTTGGTAAAAAAAAAATTGTGCTACTTTTTCTTACAGAAAATCACCATAAAAACAGCATAACCCTCCCGCACACTTCAAAAATGCACAAAAATGAAACAAACACGGTTATAGTATTTTGTCTGGAAAACTCTGGAAAAATTAAATAAACTTTTATGACACTGAAAATTGTCCCTGTGACTTGATTTTATCTGGATATTTGTGTCTGATATACCTGTCCACCAGTAGTTGCTATTATTTAACACATAGTAAGAACTAAAGTCTTAAAACTGAGGCTTAACGTAATGTCACTCACTCATTAAACAAGCATTTAAGAGAACCTACTCTATACCAGATAATTTAAAATGAATTATTGCCCTTCTAGAAATCTCTAAATTCAAGATGTACATAACTAGTTGACTTATTTAGTATTATTTTCAATAAAACATTTGCCAAAGTGAGAATTTAGAAGACTGTCATTATCTAGAGAATCAACAAATAAGAATTATTCCTGAGGATTCTTGGGCTTTCTGTATAGGAGGAACATATCATTATTAGTAGAAAAGAACAAGTCACAGTAGCTTTGCTTTATACACAAGCAGTCTTGAGTACAGCACACATCATTTTGGCTTCCAAAAGGAAAAATATTCTTCCTATCTACAATAAATGAAAAGGGATTTTTACTTATAATTACTATTGATAAAGCACTAGTAGAGGCAGAGACAAGATGTCAGAGTGGCATGAAAAGACCTAGCAAGCTCCTCCTCATCCCCCAAAACAACTAAAACAATAACAACAAATCCAAGCAGAGCTAGAGAGTATAAGGAATACAAATCAGAACATCTGAGAAAAAAAATCACACATGGTCATTTTTTCCAGTCCAGGTTAGCATATAGAGATGAACAGAGGTCTGCTGACTGGGGACAACTAAGGTCTAGCTATACCAGAGAGACCACTCTAATGCAGGGAAGAGAATAAATATTGGGAAAAGAGGATGTCCCAGATCTAACAAAGAGGATCTTAAATATGTATAGAGTAGAAGGACAGGTACAAATTGGAATTTCTGTCTCCAAGATGCTGTTCCAAGTAACAGAACTGAGGTAGACTAAGGATGGGACTTGAACTTAGGAGGGTCATTCCAGGGTGAAGAGTGGTTTGATTCTAGGCTGCTAACTAGGAGAGAAGAAAGGTCCAAAGTAAGCATATATAGCTCAGTCTCCAGGAGTAGAGCTGGGTCTCAATTCCTTTATACTGTCAAATCAGAAACCTATAGTAGAAAAAACAGAATAGGAATTGCAGATCAAAGCAGAGCTGTTCTTCTGTTGCTCTGAAAAAGGAAAACTTTACAACTACCTGATAGTGGAGGAGTGCAGCTGCAATGTGATGAAATTCCAGAGAAGAAAAACCACAGGCTGTTGCTTATAAAGCCAAACATGAGCAGTTTTTCAGAGGACTGATGCTGTGAACAGATTCAGCATTCTGATCACATACTATAGTGAACTTTCTATTTATTTAGCAGTAAACTAAAGGAAAACATTCACAGAAACCAAAGTATACCATTTACAATATTATAACATATTACTAAAGGGGCCACACAGTTTTCACCAAAGTGGCTACATAGTTTTAAACAAAAGATATCATTCATTAAGTCTTTAACTCAATCATTCTTAAGGAGCAAACTTCCTTAAGGGACACAAAGTACAAAGGTAAAAGTTCACCACTAGATCACATTGTTTTAATCTCTCAGTAAAAAAGTCTTCTTTCTTCTTAATTGGAGATTAGTTTCCAATCATCCTTAACTCAATCATCCTTAAGAGGTAAAAGGCACAGAATATAATGTTCCCTCACCCCTAGGTCACAGTAAATCATAATCTTCTCAGTCAGGATTAAGTGCCCAAGGAGAGGTATTTTCATCTTGACAAAAAGCTGGCTCCCAGATTCCATAGTTCCTCTTCTATGGGTCCAGCTCCTGCCTGGATCTACCCAACTGTCACCTGGATTCACAAGTAGGCAGCTCTCAGCTCCTTGTCCACCTCCTTATCCAGCTCCCTGTCCAGTTCCGTATTGAAGCTCACAGTGTCTATAGAGTCCCACTCAAGTCCTTCACAGTTTCTGCTTCCAGGAAGATAAAGCTTAACAGAGCCAAAACAACGCTCAAGCACATTGCCAGCACCATCATCAATTCACTTTCTGTCTGTGAAATCAACACACACCCAAAAACAAACTGTGACAATTTAACACAATTCATCAGTATAGCCCAAAAGTCAAGTAATTGAGTGGCAAAATGAGAAAACAAGGGAAGCAAAGTAAACAGAGGAACCCAACTTTAATACTCCTGTTTTGGGGACAGAAAGGATAAAAGTATGGAACAGGAGGAAGACAGCAAAGTCAGAACTCCTGCATCAAAAGCTTCCAAGAAAAAGACAAATCGGTTACAGTCCACAGAGGAGCTTAAAACAGATTTTGAAAACCAAATAAGAGAAGTGGAGGAAAAACTGACAAGAGAAACGAGAATGATTCAGGAAAATCATGAAATGAGAATGAACAACCTGACTGAAGAAAATAACACCTTAAAAAATAGACTAACTCAAATGGCAAAAGTCGCCCAACAAGCCAAAGAGGAGAAGAATACTTTAAAAAGGCCAAATTTGCCAGACTGAAAAAGAATCTCAAAAGCTCACTGAAAAGAATAATTCCTTCAGAATTAGATAGGAGCAAATGGAAGCTAATGACTTTATGAGAAATCAAGATACTATTAAACAGATCCAAACAAATGAAAAAAAAAAAACAAAAACAAACAGAAGGCAATGTGAAACATCTCACTGGAAAAACCACTGACCTGGAAAATAGATCCAGGAGAGATAATTTTAAAATTATTGGACTACCTGTAAGCCATGATCATAAAAAGAGCCTAGAAATCATCTTTCAAGAAATTTTCAAGGAAAATTGTCCTGATATTTTAGAAGCAGGTGCTTTAAAAGGCTGAATTTGCCAGATGGAAAAAGAATCTCAAAAGCTCACTGAAGAGAATAATTCCTTCAGTATTAGATTGGAGCAAATGGAAGTTAATTACTTTATGAGAAATCAAGATACTATTAAACAGATCAAAACAAATGAAAAAAATAGAAGGCAATGTGTAATATCTCATTGGAAAAACCACTGACCTGGAAAATTAATCCAAGAAAGATAATTTAAAAATTATTGGGCTACCTGAAGGCATGATCATAAAAACAGCCTAGAAATCATCCTTCAAGAAATTTTCAAGGAAAATTGTCCTGATATTTTAGAACCAAAAAGTCAAAATAGAAACTGAAGAATTCACCAATCACCTCTTGAAAAAGATCCCAAAGAGAAAACTAGGAATATTATAGCTAGTTTCCAGAGTCCCCAGATTAAGGAGAAAATGTTACAAGCAGCCAAGAAGAAACAATTTGAATGCTATGGAAACACAATCAGGATAACACAAGATCTAGCAGCTTCTACAATAAGACACTGAAGGGCTTGGAATATGATATGCTAGAGGTCGAAGGAGGTAGGATTAAAACCAAGAATCAACTACCCAGCAGAATTGAGCATCATGTTTCAGGGGAAAATAGCATCATTCAATGAAATAGAGAACTTCCAAGCATTCTTTTTTAATTTTTTTTCTTGTCACCTAACTTTTATTAACTTCTGTTTTACATCATTCATTTCCGCCAGATTTTGAGTTACAATCATTTTCCTCCTGGTATTCCCCTACCCAACCTCCCAGAATAGCAGTCCCACAAGATATCGCTTCCTCCAATCTGCTTTCTCCCATACCTTCTCCCATACCCCCTTCGATTTTTCCATTAGAGGAAGGTGAATCTTTGTGTCCCAATGCCTGGACATCTTATCTCCCAACTGTAAGCAAAAGAGTATTAATAATAGTATTTATATATATTTGAAACATTTAATGTAAATACCTCGAATTTCATATCCATTTCCTTCCTCCCTTGTCACCCATTCCCTCTGGGGAGATAAGTAATTCAGTACATGCTGTACATGTCTAGCTATGCAAAACATTATCATAGTAGATATATTGTACAAGGCTGCTTATAATTCCCTCCCACTCATCCCACCCCCCAACTGGTCCATTCCCTACATGATCCTGTCCCTCTTCTATAGAGGGTACTTCCAACCTCCCCTCCCCCCAAGGATGCCCTCCCATCCATCATCCCGCCTCTCATCCTCCTTCCCCCTATTCTGCTGCAGGTTAAGATATCCCATTTAGTATGTATGTCATTTTCTCCCTGAACCAAATTCAATGAGAATGTGGTTTTGCCTTTTTTGCCTTCTTATTCTCCTCCTCCCTTGCAACCACTTCCCCTTGCTTCTTCTACATGAGATAGTTTACCCTACCCTGTCTCTCCCCATCTCCTCTTGCCACTTTCCTCTCTCACCTCATAATTTCATCCCTTGAGTATTCTCCCTTCCCAACAAATTCAACCTATGCCCTATATCCATATATAACTGTAACCATATACACACACATTCACATATGTATTCATATGACCATACACCCTTCTTCCATTATTTTCATAGTGAGAAAGATATCATCAGTCACAGTTATTGCTTTTCCATATAAGAATGTAAATAGTTCAACTTTGTTAAGTTCCTTTTGATTTCTTTTCCCTGATTGCCTTCTCAGGCATCTCTTCCTTCTTGTGTCTGGATGATAAATTTTCTATTCAACTCTGTTTTTTTCCTCAAGAATGCTTGAAAGTCTTCTATTCCATTGAATGACCATATTTTCCCCTGAAACAAAATACTCAGTTTTGCTGGGTAGGTGACCCTTGGGTTCATTCCCAGCTCTTTTGCCCCCTGGAATATCCTCTTCCATGCCCTTCAATCCCTCAGTGTAGAAGCTGCCAGGTCCTGGGCTATTCTGATTGTGTTTCCACAATATTGAAATTGTTTCTTCCTGGCTGCTTGTAGTATTTTCTCCTTGATCTGGGGATTCTGGAACCTGGCTATAATATTCCTGGGAGTTTTCTTTTTGGGATCTTTTTCAGGAGGTGATCTGTGGATTTTTTCAACCTCTATTTTGCCCTCTGGATCTAGAACATCAGGGCAATTTTCCTTGAGAATTTCCTGGAGTGTTATTTATAGGTTCTTTCTTTGATCATGGCTTTCAGGTAGTCCAATAATTTTTAAATTGTCTCTCCTGGATCTATTTTCCAGGTCAATGGTTTTTCCCATGAGATATTTCACATTGCCTTCTAATCTTTCATTTGTCTCTGCTTAACAGCATCTTGATTTCTCATAAAGTCATTAGCTTCCATTTGCTCCAGTCTAACTCTGAAGGAATGAATCTCCTTAGTGAACTTTTGAGATTCTTTTTCCATCTGGCAAATTCAACTTTTTAAGGCATTCTTCTCCTCATTGCCCTTTTGGGCCTCCTTTGCCATTTGAGTTAGTCTATTTTTTAAGGTGTTGTTTTCCTCAGTCAGGCTGTTGACCCTCATTTCATACTTTTCCTGTATCCTTCTCATTTCTCTTTCCAATTTTTCCTCCACTTCTCTTATTTGATTTTTAAAGTCCTTCTTAAGGTCCTCTATGGCCTGCAACCCGCTCATGGTTTCCCCTGGGGCTTTTGGAGCAGGACTTCTGACCTCACAGTCCTTTTCCTGCTCTATGCCCCCAAAATAGGAGTCTAGGGTTACATTTTTCTGTTTCCTTTGCCTTGGCATGTTGTCACTTAATTACTTGACTTTTGGGCTTGTTGCCATACTATGGCTTTAAGGCCAGATAGAGGAATTTTCGTCCTGAACGTGGGGGGGCAACTTCCGTTTCTGGCAAGCTGTAAACCCACCCACAACTTCCACCCTAGATCACAATCCAGATCCAGGGAGGTTAAAGCAAGAGCGATTACCCCCCCAAGACTGATCGCTGGATCTCCCTACAATTCGCAGGCCAGGAGCTGGAGCTGCCTCTGAAAACTACAAAATGGCATGTCTCCTTAGAGGCTTCTAGCCCCCAGGGGAGGGAGCCGACGCATTCCCCAAATACTGGTCCCAAAGTCCATAGGACACTAACCTCTTACTTTGTCCTAGGCATGTCTATGTTGATAATTCTGGAGTCGCCACAGCTGCTGGTATTCTGGGGTCTCTCCAGCCGGCTGCTGGCCCTGCCGCCCTGGGGCTAAAACCTCGGCTCAGGCGGACCTGGGCTCCACTTGGCTCAGCTCCCCCACTCTGCGCGCTGCACACTGCTGGCTCCCAGAGCACTGCACTGGTCCTTCCTGCACGGCTGCTAGGCTGTCCTCAGTGGGAGGTTAGCTTCTCTGTGTCATTCTGTGGGTGCTGGGGCTCCAGAAGTTGTTCAGAATCCCCTTTTACATAGTTTGGGGGGAATCTGGGGGCAGAGTGGCTTGGATGAGCAGTTTCTACTCTGCCACCTTGGCTCTGCCCCCCCCTTCCAAGCATTCTTAATGAAAAAAACTAGAACGGTGGCTAGGTGGCGCAGTGAATAGAGCATTGGCCCTGGAGTCAGAAGGACCTGAGTTTGGATCCGGCCTCAGACACTTAACACACACAAACAAAAACCTAGCCATGTGATCTTGGGCAAGTTACTTAACCCCATTTGCCCTCCAAAAAGCAAAAAAAGAAAAAACTAGAATTGAATAGAAAATCTGATATTAAAATACAAGAAGCAAGAGAAACATGAGAAGGTAAACAGGGAAAAGAAATCATAAGGACCTTATCAAAGTTGAACTATTTTCATTCCTACATGGAAAAACAATAATTGTAACTTATGAAACTTTTCTCAGTATGAAGATAGTTGAAAGGAACATAAATATGTGTATATACATATATGTGTATATATGTATGTATATATACATATATGTGTATATATGTATGTATATATACATACATATACATGTCTATATGGAAGGGTATATGTGCATATGAACACATATGAGAGAGTGTGTATGTACAGGTGTACATATAGGGCACAGGATCAGTTGAAGAGGAAGGTATGATAATTTAAAAAATAAAAATTAAGAGGTGAGATGAATATAATAAGAGGAGACAGGGAGAGACAGAATAGGGTAAATTATCTCATATAAAAGAGGGAAGAAAAACTGTCTAAATCGAGAGGAAGGTATTTGTGGAAGATCTGGGCTCTTCTATGTCTCAATACAACACCATTTTCCCACAATTCTTTACTTACCTGTCTTATGTTTGCTGTTTTGAGTGTTTGCAAGTAAAAGATTCTGTATTCCATGGATTTAAAATAAAAATAGCAGGAATGCATAAAATGTCTTGTGTTGAGTATTCATTTCTAAACTGATAATTAAACACAGGTTTGAATGGTATGTCAGCCTATTTTGGGTTGCAGATTGACAGCCTTTGCAATATATTATTCTATTCCCTTTTATGATTTCTGATAGCTAAGAAAGAATCTTGTGTATCCATCTGAAAGATATTTGCTGTTCAAATTATTAAATATAAACACTATATGACTTTGAAGTGCAGGTTTGTTTGTGGCAATGTTATCTATGGATTCTTTGATCCATGTTTTGTTGTCTCTATTCTGAAGTCATAGACATTTTTCTTGTATTATCTCCTGTATTATGTAATTCAAAAATTTTCTCCTATCCTTTTGAGATACACATGGATCCTTAAGTTATTTCTGTGCATCTTTCAGTCAAAGTCAGTAGCTCTGGCTTCTATTTTTTTTTAACTTTGAGGCCTTCTGATTCTCTCCCTATACCAATAAATTCACAGGACTATTCACTATTACATGTCCAGAAGTGGGGAAAAAAAGCAATCTTCATGCCCCATTAGATGACAATTTTCTTTAACATAATATAACCAAAGGCACATTTGACTATAAGCAATTTACAAGGTGAATATCAGTATTTGTCTGGCTTAAGTAATTTTTTTCTTTTGCTTTGTTTTTATTTTTTTTTAAAGATCTGTCTTTGAAACAAATATTGAGATATTTAAACTTTCAGGAGCCAAGAAAGCAGAGTAAACAGTAAGTGCTCTCACCTTCCCTTGAAAAACCCAGAGAATATTGCCACAGGAAAAATCCTGGAATAGTGGAGCAAGGAGAAAGCCAAGGTACAGCAGCAGTCTTTTATAGCTTGGGAGGCTAGAGGGATTAACAGGAAAGGTTCTTCTTGCTCTGTCTGAAGGGGACCAGCACAGGACTAGAGGGAGGCACCCCAGTAAGCCAACAGCAAGCCCCATCTCAGTGGACCAGTGGGGCATCTGAGCAACAGGGTTGTGGAAACAGCAAGCATCAAGAATTGGCAGACACCAGTGCAGAGAGGCATCCACCAAGGGCTGAACCTAAATGTGCTCTACTGTAGCCACAGGGGAGGAGAAGACATCCAGTGGCCAGACCATTTCTTCCCCACACCTCATACCATGAGCTGCAGAATAACCCTGGGAAACAAAGAAAGACCTCACCTGGCCTCAGCAAACAACAGCCAGCTCTAGTTCAGCACCAGGTAAGGTACAACATTATACAGCTTCCAATTGCCATAACCATATACAACAGCACACAAAACTAGTAACCAGGGCCTTAGCCCCCAGGACAAAAAGTGTGGTACAGAGACCCCTCTGCCCCAGAAGAAGAGATCCATTTTAAAAACCAGGAAAAGGGCAATCACAATAAGCACAAAGAATCTTAGAAAAGCAAAGACCATAGATTCTTATGATGGGACAAGGAAGATCAAAATACTAATTCAGAAGAGGACATCACTGACAGTACACCCACATCTGAAACCTCAAAAGAGAATATCAACTGGTCTCAAGCCCTAAAAGCATTATTAGAAGAACTGGAAGACTAGGAAGAATCCTCAAGAAGGGTTTTAAAAGTCAAAAATAGGGGGGTAAGAGAAAATTTGATCAATTCCTTTAAAATACTATTGACAAAATGGAAAAAAAAATCACTGAAGAAAACAACTACTTAAAAAGTAAAATTGGCTAAATGGATAAAGAGGTACAAAAAAATGAAGAAAACAATTCATTAAAAATTAGAATTGGGCAAGTAGAAGCTAATGACTCTTTGAGGCATCAAGAATCAGTCAACCAAAATAAAAAGAATGAAAAATAGAAGAAAACATAAAATATCTCCTTGAAAAAACAACTGACCTGAAAAACAGATCCAGGAGAGACAATTTAAGAGTTACTGATCTATTGGAAAACCATGAAAAAAATCCTGGATAGTATCTTCCAAGAAATCACCAAAGAAAACTGTCCTGAGGTCCTAGAACCAGAGGGTAAAATAGTCATTTAAAGAATTCACTAAAAATCTCCCAAAAGAGTTCCCAAATTGAAAACACCAAGGAATACTGTAGCCAAATTCCAGAATTATCAGGTCAATGACAAAATACTACAAGCAGGCAGAATGAAACAACTCAAATATCATGGAACTACAGTCAGGGTCACACAGAACCTTGCAGCCTCTTCATTGAAAGACTGAAGAGATTGGAATATGATATCCCATAAAAATGAGCTTAGATTACAACCAAGGATAACTACCCCGAAAAATTAAGCATAATCTTTAAGGCAAAGAGATGGACATTCAATGACTTCCAGACTTTCCTGATGAAAAGACCAGAGCTCAAAGGAAAATTTGATCTTCAAATATAAGACTCAAGGCAGGCATAAATAGGTAAACAAGAAAAAGAAAAAAATGTTATTTAAAAAGGGCAAACTTTTACATCTCTACATGGGCAGATGATAATTGTAAATCTTGAGAATTGTATATTTATTAAGATAATTGAAAGGGATACATATGTGGACAGAGGGTGTGGGTATGAATTAACTGATGTGATGATAAAAAACCTAATTAAGGGGTGCAAAAGGATTATAATGGGAGAAGAAAGGAAGAAGGAGAAAAGAGTAAAATACATAACATGAAGTGACCCAAAAACATTATAGAAGAGTGCAAGTAGGGAGAGAGATGAGCATTGTTTGAACTTTACTCTCATCAGATTTGGTTCAAGGACAGAATACCATACTCAGTTAAATATAGAAATCTAACCTGCCCAATAGGCAGTAAGAGGGGAAAGGGGAAAGAAAAAGGAGGGGGTGGATAGAAGTGATGTAAGAAGTAGTAAGGGGAAAGGGAAAGAAAAGGGAGGGAATGAAAAAAGGAGGGAAGAATGAGAAAGTTGTGGTATGTGAACATAATGGAATACTATTATGCAAAACTCTTTTGAAAAGGAGAAAAGGGAGAAGGGAGAAATAAAAGCATAAATGGGGGGAAATAGGATGGAGAGAAATACATAGATAGTAATCATAAATGTGAATGTGAATGGGATGAACTTTCACATAAAATGGAAGCAGAAAGCAGAATGGATTAAAAACCACAATCCTATAATATATGTTGTTTACAAGAAACACATCTAAAACGGGGATACACACAGGGTAAAGACAAAAGGCTGGAGTAGAATATATTATGCTTCAACTGAAGTAAAAAAAAAACCAGGGGTAGCAATCTGAATTTCAGTCAAAGCCAAAGCAAAAATAGATCTAATCAAAAGAGATAAGTAATGAAACATTATCTTGCTAAAAGACACCATGACAATGAAGTAATATCATTATTAAACATATATGCATCAAGTGGTATAGCATCCAAATTCTTAGAGGAGAATTTAAAGGACTTAAAATAAGAAAAAGACAGCAAAAGTATACTAGTGGGAGACCTCAAGTGCCCCCTCTATGAACTTGAAAAATCTAACCTCTAAAAAAACAAAAAAGAAGTTAAGGAGGTGAATAAAATTTTAGAAAAGGTAGATATGGTAGAACTCTGGAGAAAACTGAACAGGGATAGAAAGGAATATATTTTTTTCTCATGGTACATGGCACACACACACAAACTGATCATGTACTAGGGCATAAAAACCTCACAATCCACTGCAGAATGGCAGAAATATTAAATACATCCTTTTCAGATCATGATGCAATAAAAATTACAAAACACTTTTCATACAAATGAAGTCAGATCTCAATAATTGAAAAAACATCAGTTGCTCTTGGGTAGGCTGAGCTAATATAATAAAAATGACAATTCTTTTTTTTTTTTAATTTGCTTTTTGGAGGGGGAAAGGCAGGGCAATGGGAGATAAATGACTTGCCCAAGGACACAGGGCTAGTAAATGTTAAATGTCTACAGCCATATTTGAACTCAGGTCCTCCTGGGAGGACCGGTGTTCTGCTCACTGATCCACCTAGCCACCCCCAACATGATAATTTTACCAAAATTAATTCACTTATTCAGTACCATAGCAATCAAACTAAAAAAAAAATATAGAGCTAGAAAAAACAATATCAAAATTCATCTGGAAGAACAAAGGTTCCTTATCAAGGAATATTATTATTATCAAGGGAATTAATGAAAAGAAATGCTAGAGAAGGTAGCATAGCCATACCAGATCTTAAATTGTATATAAAGCGCAATCACCAAAACTACTCTGCTCTGGTTAAGAAATAGGGGGGTAGATCAGTGGAATAGTTTAGGTACATAAGATATGGTAGTCAATGATAACAGCAATATACACTGTTTGATACGCCCAAAGACCCCAGCTTCTGGGATAAGAACTCACTATCTGCTGGGGAAACTGGAAAACAGTATGGAAGAAACTGGGCACAGACCAATGTCTGATACCGTATACCAAAATAAAATGTCTAAATGAGTACACTATTTAGGTACTGATACTATAAACAAATTAGGAGAGCAAGGAATAGTTTATCTGTCAGATTTATGGAGAATGAAGGAATTTATGACCAACAAGAGATAGAGAACACTATGAAATGCAAAATGGATAACTCTGATTACATTAAATTGAAAAGTTTTCGCACAAAGCCAATGCAACCAAGACTAGCTGGGAAGCAGAAAACTGGGAAAGATTTTTTTTTTTACAATCAGTACCTTTGATAAAGGTCTCATTTCTAAAATATATAGAGATTTGAGTCAAATTTACAAGAATACAATTCACTCCCCAATTAATAAAGGGTCAAAGGATATAAACAGGCAGTTTTCAGAGGAAGAAATTAAAGCTATCTCTAGTCATATAAAAATGCTCTAAATAACTATTGATTAGAGAAATGTAAATCAAAAGTACTCTGAGGTAACACATCACACCTACCAGATTGGCTAACATGATAAAACAGGAAAATGATAAATATTGGAGAAGATGTGGGAAAACTGGAACACCATTTCATTGTTGGTGGAGTTGTGAGCTGATCGAATAATTCTGGAAAGCAATTTGTAACTATGCTCAAAGGGTTATAAAAATGTGCATACCCTTTGACCCAGCAACACCACTTCTAGGGCTATATTCCGAAGGGATCACAGAAATAGGAAAAAAGACTCACGTGTACAAAAATATTTATAGCAGCTCTTTCTGTGATGGCCCAGAACTGGAAATTGAGGGTATGTCCATCAGTGGAGAATGGCTGAACAAGTTTTGTTATATGAACATAATGGAATACTATTGTGCTATAAGAAATGATGAACAGGTAGACTTCAGAAAAACCTGGAAAGACTTACATGAACTGATACTGAGTGAATTGAGCAGAACCAGTGTAATAGTAATGGGAATTTACACTTAGGGGAATTTATAGACCTTCTCAGTTTTGAAAATAAACTCTGCCCCCTAATAGACTGAATGTAATCACACGGAGCCTGTGTGGGAGGAATTTGCTGAAGGGTGGAGCAGAGCCCACAGGAAGCTAGGAGTCAGAGTCATAGAGAAGGTATGAGAGAGAGGAACCTCAGGCAAATAGTCAGGTTTGTGAATAGACACTGACCTTATATTGGTTTGTGGGAAGGTTAAAGAATGGCTTGGCTCTCTGTTATGTTGTGGTGCATTAACTTCTATGTTGCTATGATGGATTCAGTTTTCTTGTGCTGGGATTTGGCTTTCTAGTGTCAGGATAAATACTTTGCTTTTGTCCTCTATATGGAGTGTCTGCTATATATTGTGATTGAGCACTATATGGGAATATTTACAGTCACGGTCAGAGCTATAAATACTACATTGGCACTATAATCAGAAGAACATTGTACACAATAACAACCACAGTGTGTGATGATTAACTTTGACAGAATTAACCCTTCTCAGCAATTCAAGAACCTAAAACAATTCCAAAGGACTCATGATGGAAAATGCCATCTACATCCAGAGAAAGAACTATGGAGAGTAAAGCCAACTATCTTCTTTTTTGTTTTGTTTTACTTCTTTCTCATGGCTCTTTCTATTCATTCTAATTCTTCTATACAACATGACTAATACAAAATGTTTAATAAGCATGTATATATAGAGTCTATATCAATTTTCATGCTGTCTTGGGGAGGGGACAATGGAGGAAAGGGGAGAAAATTTAAAACTTATGGAAGTGAATGTTGAAAACTAAAAAAAATTAATTAACTAAAAAATGGTAGGGGGTGAAAAGGAGAGCTAATAGAGAGGGTGGGGTAGGGGAAGGATGGGAATCACCATGCATGCCAAACAAAAAACAAAAAAACAACTCCATTGAAATATTTTAATGCATAGAAGGAAATAGAGTTCAGAAGAAAATGGACCAAAAAAAGAGAAACAAATATTGAGAAATTTAAGGGAAGAAATAAGTAAATGAATATATGGTTTTCCCCATATTTATAATCCCTAATAATTCAATTGAACTTTATTTACCAAGGACCCACAGGATGAATGACAAAGTACTAGATTTTCACTAGATGGAGAGTTTCACTTGGTATGGATACAGTGTAAAACAGTTAACAACATGAATACCCAAAATACATTATAATAGAACAAGTACCTTGGTCTTCAGTCAAGATAGCTTTGATAAATAGTAAACTTGCTTATTTTAAAACAACAAAACTCAGCACAATTCTCTTTAAAAGGTCATAGAAATTGACACTATATATCTGAGTTGAAATCATACTTAACAAATAAATTATTCCTGTGATAGTTTGATTCTGTGATTCAAAAAGACAAAGGTACATGTGTACTTCAAGATCCAACTTTGAGTGATACGTCCCTTAAATGACGATAAAAAAATGTACCTTTAATGTCCTTTCTATGCTAAGAGGCCAAGATTTTCTGGTGTTACTTTCAAAGCATATTGTTCACATTCCAATCAATGACAATTTTATTCACTACAGCTAGAAATGCACATAAATGTGAAAAAATAACAGTAATAAAACATAAGTTTCTTGAAACACCATGTTATAGATGGATGGCATGCATGCATGCATGCATGCGTTTATGTATATACATATATAGGCATACATAGAGATATGTTTGTATGTATACATGTATGCATGCATGTGTAACCTAGAAGTAGGAGTCCTTCCATCCCATCCTTTCTAATATAATACATATTTTTATGGCTTTTTCTAAATCCATCAAAATACATTTTAGATCAAAATCATATCTAAACCCTGTCAAACATGATGACAATTCTCTTAAGAGTGTCTGTGGAATCTGCAAAACGAAATCATTGTAAACATCATTTCCAAAAATAACCTCCATATTACCCACATATTTCTGCAATATCTTTTCTTTCTACATACAGCATTTAGCTAGGTTTTAGTATCATACTATATGATTTCCTGATTGACCTCTTCATCCCTAATCTTTTCTCACGGCAATATATCTTGAACACAGGTACAAATATGAACTTTTCAAAGAACTATTTTAATATTTTCAATGGGGCTCAATAGCAAAAAGAATCAAAGCCAACATTTTAATCAAAGGCTTCATAAGATACTATCAGCTAGTTCCACAGTTTAAAAGTTCAAAAACTTTTTTCTCTTACGTCAATCCAATACAAACCTCCTGATACTTTAAATCATAATGTTAAGTAGGTATTATTAACAAAACTGTTCAAAAATTCAGAAGTGACATTCATAGCATTCCATACCATCTTACACAATATCAACACTCTGTGAACTTTTAATGTGCTGTACATGTTTAGGCTATCCTGCTACTTTACTTCACTTTAATCTCACTAAATACATGTTGCTCTTCTAATAATATATACCATTTAGCTTGAGATAGAGAATAGTAGTGATTAGATGGTTGCACAGCAAAACTGAGTGACTTCTCTCACTTCTGAAACGAGAGAAGTGTATTTAAGTTCTAATTCTGGCTCCCAAGTAGCTCTAGAATTATGAATAATACCTGCATCATTTGTTTCCTCATAAACAAAAGAGGAATATAAGGAACTGTATATACACAATGTGTTTTTGTACATGTCAAATATCTAATACAATTTTTCACAACGTCTAAAAAGTAAATGTTAATAAATAACATTCTTACCAAAGCTTTTAGTACTCAAATGAAAAATAATTTCTCAGAGGATATTATAAATTAAACCCATTTTTCCAAGGAAAAATTATTACTGACTCTTTTTTTGGTAAAAAGCAGTCTCTCACAATAAATAGCAATTTAATAAAATCCATATGCCATATGAAATGTAGATAATTTAATAATTCAGGAGAACTTTTATAGAACAACCAATAATATGAGAAAAGACTGTTGCTGCCATCTCTAATACAGTCAAAAAAATCTCCTTTTATCTGTCACCTTAATTCTGCACAAGCTAATTAAAGTACTGGTTTTTCCTGAATTCTATGACTAAGTGAATAGTTCATACTAGAATGATATTTTAGCACATTCAGCATCTTGAAATCAATTTCAAATTAAGAAAACCCTGTAGAGGATTTAAATTTATCTAAAAAGATTTAACAAGTATGCATAGCCCTTGTAAATACTGCTTAAATGCTACTATAGTAAGAAAAACACTGTTTAATAGTTAAAAATTACAAATATTTTGACTATCAGTTTATTTTACTTGAGCAATCTAAGATTAATGATAACCAAATCTCACATTAAAATCACATTATATTGCAAAATAGTCCAGGTTGATTCACAGTACTAATATTCCAATAGTATACTAAAAACAAACAGAAAAAGTATGGCATTGAGTAGAGAATAAAATCTAATCTCTAGGATAAATGCAGGCTTATTATTAAAACAACCATAATGGGAAAGTAATCCATCTACTAAGACTGTTTCTCTAAAAACTTGCAATATTTAATTGATTTGGAGAGTCCATGATTTCATTGATAGGGATATTCTTTCTTCATTGATGAAGCTTGCAATTCCTCTAATCCTTCTATTTTGTGTTAATTCTTATCTAGGTTCTCCAAATATTCCACAGAAGATCTGCCCAATCAAAGGCCTTTCTCTTGTTTTAGTAGCTGTAGAGTGGCAACATTCCACTACTGATGACTGGCCCTTTTGCTCCTTAATAATGAGAGTCACTGGAGTGAAATGATCAGAACAAAGGTTTGGTTTTTTGTTTAAATCCTTAAAAAAGGTATATTATAACTCACCACTACACATAAGTATTCCACCACTTCCTTAAAACTTAACTAATACTTTATCTGAACATGACCTCCTATCATTCTTATATCTACTGCTACTACTTTTGCTCTTATCAAGAGCTCCAAATCTTTTATTCTTTAATTCGTCTCTTAGGCCAATTACTCCTATGCACTCTGAATTCACTGTAAATACATACAGGTTGGAAATTCTTAGGGTCATTTTAAGTTATAAAAACTATTATCACTAAGACTTTTTGACACCCAGTATATGATTGCCAGGGAAGGAAGTTATTGTTATTCAAACTTTTAACTGGGCCCTCACCACAGCAAATTAATCTTTCCATCCATCCCTAAACGATTCCCACCTCTCCATTTTCCCCACAAAAGTTTTCCACATCTTCTTTTCTAACACAGGCTTCCAACACTTCCAACATCTCTCTCCCTCTATCTCTCTATCTCTGAGGATTATCTCTTTACTAAGGGGCTTGAGAGCATTCAAAATAAACTCCCTTTTCACTTTTTCTCTTCTCTATACCCCTAGAATTCATTCCCTACTTAATTTTCCTCTATTACCACATTCAGTCATTTAACTGTTCTGGTCAAACATTTTTATATAGGTGATATAGCAAAGTAAGCCACATTTCCAGGCCAAACTACCAAAGGGATACTTTAAAGAGAGACAAATTACAATAAAATTCATTGGAAGAACAATAGATCTAGATTTTTAAAAAAACAAAAGAGTAGGAATGAAGGGGAATTCATAATTCAAATAATACTATAAAATTATAATCAAAAAGGATTTGGGAATGGTTAAAAAAGAAAAGTGGATTTTGGAACACACTAGATAAGGCAAAGCCAGAAACAACTGAACTAGATAACCTAGTGTTCAAAAAACCCAAGAACATAAAAATTTCCTATGTGACCAAAAAGTGCCAGTAATATTGAAAGCTTTGTATTAAATTTAAAACAATAAATTTTAGTAAATAACATATCTACTCATTTTGGAGAGCAATTTAGACTGAGTTCAAATAAATGACAAAAATATTCATATTTACTGAACTAGATAGGCACTTAAAATGTAAAAAAAAAAGTTAAAAAAACCCAGAAACAAGTGGTCCATATAAAGTACAATGTTCAAAACAGTACTTTTTTACGTTAGCAAAGCACTAGAAAAGCACTGATAAGAGAAAACGCTAATTTATAGTTATATAGAAGTAATAGACTGTTACTATGCTGTAAGAATTGTTATGTATAATAATACAGAGAAGCATGCGAAGATTTATTTGAAATGATGCAGCATGAAGTAAAAAGAACAAGGAAAATAATCAAGTTAATGACTAAAACAATGTAATAGAAAAGGTTAAAAAAAAAACCAACCTTAAACACTAATGTAATTACAGTGATCAAGTTCATCTTGAACAATGAAAGAACATTACTTAGCTTCCTACTATATGTCAGGAACTGAGTTAGGCTCTGGGGAGGATAAAAGAACAAAAGTGAGATAATCTCTGACCTTGAGAGGTTTACATTTTTATGGGGGGAATGATAGCATATATGTGGAAATGGCTGTCAGGAAAGGGAGCTTTGTTAAAACTTTTAAAGATAAATGAATAAAATGTTTTAAAAGAATGAAATAAAAGTTTAAAATTCTTGGCCTTTACTGGACATTCAATGCTGAAACTAAAAAGAAGAACTAAAAAAAAGAAAGGTTTTAAAGAAGCAATTTGATTAACTTGAAGCAAATTAGCAGCAGCGTGGATAACTTACCCCTGTATCCTAGAGGAATAAAGCAATGAATAGGTATGATTCAAAAGGGGAGGAGGAGGAGCCAAAATGGCAGAGTAGAAACAGGGACATGCTTGAGCTCTCCCCCCAAATCTCTCAAAATACCTGTAAAAATGACTAAATAAATTCTAGAGCAGCAGAAGCCACAGAAGGAATGAAGCAGATTTCCAAACTAAGACAATCTGGAAGGCTGACAGGAAGGATCTATTGCATTGTGCTCAGAGGAGAATGCAGCCCAACTCCTCAATGTCAGATGGGACTGGAGCAGGCATAAGGGCGCTGAATCATTTGGCAGTTGTAGGGGGTTTCCAGACTTCTCCACCCACAAACACCAAAGACAGTTTCAAAGGTCAGTGGGAAAGCTCTCTTAACCTGGGTGAGAGAGGAATCTGGTCCAATCCCAGGCCCAGCCCCAGGGTGGCAGCAGTCATTGTAGCAGCATCTGCTGCTTCTGGAGTTCTCAGCCTACAGATGGTGGGGGAATTGAGCTCGAAATCTGCATCACAATCCAGGGAGGCAGTCCTGGGGCAAAGAGGAGCACTGACATGGTGGCAGCTATAGAGATGGAATCCTCTTCCCAGCTCCAGGGCAGGAATGAATGCTTGTGATTGCTTGGGGATCAGAGCGTAGGCCAGGAGAGGAGTAAAAACATCTCCTTTGATCATACCACTTTGAAAGAACCGAGAATTTTTGCAGGTCCCTAGAGATATTTCTGAAAACAGCTGCACAAACCCCCTGAAACTTGGGGCAGTAGACCCTCCACTTAAAGAGCTCAAAAGTCAAGTGATTGGCTGGGAAAATGAGCAAAAAGGAGAAAAAACAGGACTAAAAAGGTTACTTTCTTATTGAAAAGGTATTTTTTATGTCCCTGGGATGAGGAAGATCAAAGTATACAATCAGGGGAAGACAGCAAGGTCAAGGCTCCTACATCCAAAGCCTCCAAGAAAACTATGAAATGGTCTCAGGTCATAGAAGACTTAAAAAAGAATTTTGAAAATCAGGTAAGAGAAGAAAAGGAAAAATTGGGAAGTGAAATGAGAGTGATGCAAGAAAATCATGAAAAACGAGTCAACAGCTTGCTAAAGGAGGGAGACCCAAGAAAATGCTGAAGAAAATAACACCTTTAAAAAAAAAGACTAACCCAAATGTCAAAAGAGTTCCAAACAGTCAATGAGGAGAAGGATGCCTCTAAAAGAAAAGCTGGCCAAATGGAAAAAGAAGTCCAAAAGCTCAATGAAGAAAATAATGCCTTCAAAATTAGAATGGAGCCAATCGATGCTAATGTCTTTATGAGTAATCAAGAAATTATTCTACAAAACTAAAAGAATGAAAAATGGAAGACAATGTGAAATATCTCACTGGAAAAACAACTCACCTGGAAAATAGATCCAGAAGAGATAATTTTAAAATTATTGGTCTACCTGAAGGAGATGATCAAAAAAGGAGCCTAAACATCATCTTTCAAGAAATTTTCAAGGAAAACTGCCCTGAGGGGAAAATAGAAATGGAAAGAATCCACTGATCACCTCCTGAAAGAGATTCCAAAAGGAAAACTCCTAGGAATATGGTAGTCAAATTTCCAGAGTTCCCAGGTCAAGGAGAAAATATGAGGAGCAGCCAGAAAGACAATTCAAGTATTGTGGAAACACAATCAGGATAACACAGGATTTAGTAGCTTCCACACTAAGGATCAGAGGGGCTTGGAATATGATACTCTGGAGGTCAAAGGAGGCAGGATTAAAACCAAGAATCACCTACTGAGCAAATGAGTATAATACTTCAAGGGAAAAAAAATGGAATTTCAATGAAATAGAGGACTTCCAAGCATCCTTGTTGAAAAGACCAGAGCTGAAGAGAAATTATGACTTTCAAATACAAGAATCAAGAGAAACATGAAAAGATAAACAGGAAAGAGAAGCCATAAGAGACTCATTAAAGTTAAACTATTTGCATTCCTACATGGAAAGATGATATTTGTAACTCATGAGACCTTTCTCAGTATTAGGTTAGTTGAGAGGAAACATATCTATAATATATACATATATACATACATATGTTTGTGTGTATATATATACACATATATACATATATGTACATGTGCACATGTGTATATATATGCGTGTGTGAGCATATGTGTGTACACACACACACACACACGCACATACACTGCCGATTGTGAAGGGAGGGCACCTAAAAATAAATTAAGTGTTAAGAGGAATGAACTGGGAGAAAGAGAAAGGGAGAGGTAGAATGTAATAAATCATTTCACATAAAAGAGGCAAGAAACAGCTTTTACAACAGAGGGGAAGTGGGGGTAGATGAGATGGAATAAATGAGCCTTACTCTCATTGGATTTGGCTTAAGGAGGGAATAACACACATGCTCAATTGGTTTTAGAAATGTATCTTGCTTGGGGGAGTGGCTAGGTGACACAGTGAATAGAGCACCAGTCCTGGAGTCAGGAGTACCTGAGTTCAAATCCAGCCTCAGACACGTAACACAAAAACAAGTGACACTGGGCAAGTCAGTTAACCCCAAATGCCCTCCAGAAACCGGAAAAAAAAAAAAAAAAGTATCTTGCCCTGCAGGAAGGCAGTGGGAAAGAGGATAAGAGAAGGAAGATAATAGAAGGGAGGGCAGATTGGGGGAAGAGATAATCAGAAGCAAACACTACTGTGGGGAGACAGGTCAAGGGAGAGAATGGAATAAATGGAGGGCAGGACAGGATAGAGGGAAATGTGGTAGTCTTTTGCAACATAACTGTTATGGAAGTGTGCTACATACATGCTGCACATATATGACCTATATTGAATTGTTTGCTTTCTTAATGAGGGTGGGTTGGCAGGGAAGAATGGAGAGAATATGGAACTCAAAGCTTTAAAAATGAATGTTAAAAATTGTTTTTGCATTCAACTGGGAAATAAGATGTACAGGCAATAGGGTACAGAAATCTATATTGCCCTATAGGAAAACAGGAGGGGGGGTAATAAGAGAGGGAGGTGATAGAAAGGAGGGCAGACTTGGGAAAAGTGTGGTGGGGATACATGCTGTCCTGGGGCTGAGGAAGGAGAGAGATGGGGAGAAAATTTGGAATCCAAAATCTTGTGGAAATGAACGTTTAAAACTGAAAATAAATAACTTATTAAAAATAAATATACAGAAAAAAAGATTTAAAAAGGGAAGAGAGGGGCGGCTAGCTGGCGCGGTGAGTAGAGCGTCGGCCCTAGAGTCAGAAGGACCTGAGTTCGGATCCTGCCTCAGACACTTAAGGCACACACAAACAAAAACCTAACCGTGTGACCTTGGGCAAGTTACTTAACCCCAATTGCCCTCCAAAAAGCAAAAAACAAAAATAATAAATAAATAAAAAGGGAAGAGATCATCAACCACTCAGGATGGGCCTATTCATCAAAGTAAACCACTGCCTAACAAATACAGACTACATGTAGGAACTGGGCATTGTTTTTGTTTTTTTTTTTTTCTTACTATTACATTTAGTAGGCATAAAATTCTTTAAAGCACAAGGAATTCTCCAGAGGGCAAGAAGATCCCATAGCAACTTTACTATGATGTCATGAAAAAGGACATTAATTTATGATACATCAATTGTATTTTGGATTACTTAAAAAAATATGGTGTCTCATTCTGTAAATAAACTTGGTATGTATTCACTAAGATAGAGATGAGTATTATGTTTTTTAAAAGTACATATTGCGGAGGGCGGAGCCAAGATGGCGGAGTAGAAACAGCTCTTCCAAGCCTCTCTGCCCCCAGATTCTCCACAAACTATGTAAAAAAGGACTCTGAAAAACTTCTGGAGCCCCAGCACCCACAGAACGACACAGAGACGCTAACCTCCCGCTGAGGACAGCCCAGCACCCTGCAGGAAGGACCAGCGCAGTGGTCTGGGAGCCGGCAGCGCGCAGAGCGCAGGAGCCGAGCCGAGCCCAGGAGCCGAGCCGAGCCCAGGTCCACGTGAGCCGAGGTTTTAGCCCCAGGGCGGCAGGGCCAGCAGCCGGCTGGAGGAACCCCAGAACACCAGGAACTGTGGAGACTCCAGAATTATCAACATAGACTTGCCTAGGACAAAGTAAGAGGTTACTGTCCTATGGACTTTGGGACCTGTATTTGGGGAATGCGTCAGCTCCCTCCCCTGGGGGCTAGAAGCCACTGAGGAGACACGCCATTTTGTAGTTTTCAGAGGCATTTCCGGCTCCCAGCCTACAAATCTTGGGGAGATCCAGCGATCAGTCTTGGGGGGTAATCGCTCTTGCTTTAACCTCCCTGGATCTGGATTGTGATCTAGGGTGGAAGTTGTGGGTGGGTTTACAGCTTGCCAGAAACGGAAGTTGCCCCCCACACGTTCGGGACGAAAATTCCTCTATCTGGCCTTAAAGCCATAGTGTGGCAACAAGCCCAAAAGTCAAGCAATTAAGTGGCAACATGCCAAGGCAAAGGAAACAGAAAAATGCAACCCTAGACTCCTATTTTGGGGGCATAGAGCGGGAAAAGGACTGTGAGGTCAGAAGTCCTGCTCCAAAAGCCCCAGGGGAAAACATGAGCGGGTTGCAGGCCATAGAGGACCTTAAGAAGGACTTTAAAAATCAAATAAGAGAAGTGGAGGAAAAATTGGAAAGAGAAATGAGAAGGATGCAGGAAAAGTATGAAATGAGGGTCAACAGCCTGACTGAGGAAAACAACACCTTAAAAAATAGACTAGCTCAAATGGCAAAGGAGGCCCAAAAGGGCAATGAGGAGAAGAATGCCTTAAAAAGTCGAATTTGCCAGATGGAAAAAGAATCTCAAAAGTTCACTGAGGAGATTCATTCCTTCAGAGTTAGACTGGAGCAAATGGAAGCTAGTGACTTTATGAGAAATCAAGATGCTGTTAAGCAGATCCAAACAAATGAAAGATTAGAAGGCAATGTGAAATATCTCATGGGAAAAACCACTGACCTGGAGAATAGATCCAGGAGAGACAATTTAAAAATTATTGGACTACCTGAAAGCCATGATCAAAGAAAGAACCTAGAAATCACCCTTCAAGAAATTCTCAAGGAAAACTGCCCTGATGTTTTAGATCCAGAGGGCAAAATAGAGGTTGAAAGAATCCACCGATCACCTCCTGAAAAAGATCCCAAAAAGAAAACTCCCAGGAATATTATAGCCAGGTTCCAGAATCCCCAGATCAAGGAGAAAATACTACAAGCAGCCAGGAAGAAACAATTTCAATATTGTGGAAACACAATCAGAATAGCCCAGGACCTGGCAGCTTCTACACTGAGGGATCGAAGGGCATGGAATATGATATTCCAGAGGGCAAAAGAACTGGGAATGAACCCAAGGGTCACCTACCCAGCAAAACTGAGTATTTTGTTTCAGGGGAAAATATGGTCATTCAGTGGAATAGAGGACTTTCAAGCATTCTTGAGGAAAAAACCAGAGTTGAATAGAAAATTTGACATCCAGACACAAGAAGCAAGAGATGCCTGAGAAGGTAATCAGGGAAAAGAAATCAAAAGGAACTAATCAAAGTTGAACTATTTACATTCCTATATGGAAAAGCAATATCTGTGACTGATGATATCTTTCTCACTATGAAAATAATGGAAGAAGGGGGTGTGGTCATATGAATACATATGTGAATGTGTGTGTATATGGTTACAGTTATATATGGACAGAGGGCATAGGTTGATTTTGTTGGGAAGGGAGAGTACTCAAGGGATGAAATTATGAGGTGAGAGAGGAAAGTGGCAAGAGGAGATGGGAGAGACATGGTAGGGTAAACTATCTCATGTAGGGGAAGTGGGTGCAAAGGAGGGGGAGAATAAGGAAGGCTAAAAAGGCAAAACCACATTCACATTGAATTGGGTTCAGGGAGAAAATGACATACATACTAAATGGGATATCTCAACCTGCAGCAGGATAGGGGGAAGGGGGACGAGAGGAGGGATGATGGATGGGAGGGCATCCTTGGGGTGAGGGGAGGTTGGAAGTACCCACTATAGAAGAGGGACAGGATCATGTAGGGAATGGACCAGGTGGGGGGTGGGATGAGTGGGAGGGAATTATAAGCAGCCTTGTACAATATATCTACTATGATAATGTTTTGCATAGCTAGACATGTACAACATATACTGAATTACTTATATCCCAAGAAGGAATGGGTGACAAGGGAGGAAGGAAATGGATCTAAAATTCAAGGTCGTAACATTAAATGTTTCAAATATATATATAAATACTATTATTAATACTCTTTTGCCTATAATTGGCAGATAAGATGTGCAGGCATTGGGACACAAAGATTCATCTTCCTCTAATGGAAAAGTCGATGGGGGTATGGGAGAAGGTATGGGAGAGAGCAGATTGGAGGAAGCGATATCTTGTGGGACTGCTATTCTGGGAGGTTGGGTAGGGGAATAATGGGGGGAAAATGATTGTAACTCAAAATCTGGCGGAAATGAATGATGTAAAACAGAAGTTAATAAAGTATTTGTTTAAAAAAAAAGAAAAAAAGTACATATTGCTTAATTGCTTAAAAATGTAGGCTTGTGCAACAATGGTAACTATTCTTCTTAAAGAATAAAGAGCTTCTTGCTTACCCACAACATAAACATAAATTTGTATACTTCTTATATGTCGCAATGATATATAGGATACTCACATAGTAGAACTAGTAACAGTTTAGAATAAGCAAGAGAGAGAAAATTTCAGGGAATAGGATAGGAATTCCCAACTTTTTCCTAACAAGAATCAATATTATGAATGTCCAAAAAGGATGAATGTGTGAATTAAAAGTAAGATACTTGAGTTTAAAATTGCTAAAAAAAAAAAAAAAGAGGACTGACAAGCTTTCTCTATCAAAAAGAAAAGATAAGAGAAAGACAAGTGAGTAATGAAAATCATTGATAAGCTACCTCAATACGTACTTCAGTAGTAATTGGCAGTTTCTGATTTACTATCAAGGTATCTTACTTAAAAAAAAAAAGGATTATTATCATAAAGTTTAAACACCTCAAAAAAATCAAGCCACAAAATCCTATACAGTGGATAATAAGACTGGATGATCTTAGATTTAGAGCATAAAGGAATCACAGAAGTCATCAAGTCCAATCTCCTCATTTCAGATTAGAAAATTAACATATAGAGGACCACAGAATTATTAGCAAAAGTCTGAGAAAGGATTCAGACCCAGGTCTTCTTGACTCTTTAGTCTCCACTTAACACTCTTAAGTGACTCTATGGTCTCAGAAACAGTTTTCTGATTTCAGGAAGAATATCTTCATACAAATGACATAGAACAATAAAGCTAGCAAGCTTTTTTCTTTGAGTAAAACATTTTCTTTAAATTAAATTAATGATGTTTGATATATTTTAAAGACTCAAAGAATTTATGAAATGAGTTCCATACAGAACTAGAAACTAACAAGATCAGCAAGTTAGTAACTACTTAAGTAATTATTTGGATAGATTTGTATTATTAAAGCTAGAAAAATGAAGCCAGAATTCACCTCTTAAGCTACATTGGCCTAAGGGTTAAGCTACATTTCTCAATTTTAATTGCCAACATCATTAGGAATACTGCAAAAGACCAGCTATCTTATACAGTTATCAGGCTTCAGAGGTCACCAATTAGAACCCTGCAAGGATTTGAATTAAAAAAGACTTTGTGATTAGGTGAAGTAATGATCCAAAAAAAGAGATTACTTCTGTTCAGACTGCACTCATTATAAAACCCATTTCCTTTGTATGAAGATTCAATGTCTTTCTCATTTGTCCTGCTGACATTATCACACTATGAGATAGAAATATGACTGTTCTAATGATATTCTATAACAAGCATATAATAAATTCATTTAACTATATACTATGCCAATATCTATCAGCAGAAAAATGAATTACCTTTGGATAATTCTGTGCTATGATAAAAGAGATTATATGTCAAACCCTTGGAGAATATAAATACAATGCAAACAGGTCATTTGCCTATATTTCATTAGATGAATTTTTTGATCAGTCTTTATTACCAGTGATGACTACTATAGTATAACTGTCAGTAAACTGAAAATAAATGAGAGGCTCTAATCAAAATATGGAAGTATTATTGTCCAGGGACTTTTTGCCAATCTTCCAAGGATAAATGAAATATACAAGAATTCAATTAGATACTAACAAAACTGCATCTTCTATGATTTGCTGATAAGTTATTTCATAAAAAGAACAGACTAATCAGAACACAATGACTAAAAGAATGGTACTGAGATAGATGTATGTGTGCATACACGTATATGAATAAATATGGATACAATGATGTTTACAGTGAATTTATAGATGTGTATGCATATATCTGGCATATTATGTGTCTAAAAAGCACAAGTTTCCCCTATTACATAGTTCTACCTGAGATTTGTTATGGCCAAAATAGAATTCGTTACAACAAACAATTAAAAAACAATAACATTCCAAATATGGAGAATTCCAACAGACTATCCTTTATTTTCAAGTCCAGGGCTATACACCATGAGCAGGACAGTGCAAATGTAAAGAGAAAAAGAAAAAGGCTCTGAGGGTGAAAAGCTTGCAGTTTGGTAGAGGAATCAAATATTTCCACAGGTAAATAAATACAGAGTAAATTAAAAAAAAATAGTAAAGAATTTCAAGTGTGAGAGAGCAACAAAGAGCTAACAACTAGGGGAATTAGGAAATTGGTCCTAACTGATTGTTTAGAGGTGAGATGAAGAGGGAGTATAGCAAAGACATAGAAGCACCTGGACAAAAGCATGGAGGCAGAGGTGGAAATGTGGTATGTGAGAAGCAGCCCAATCTGACTGGAAAGCCCAGAGTAAAAGCAATCAGTTCTAGCATAGCATATCTAATCCAGCAAGTCAAAAACCACACCATTCAGTGATACCACCTGGTATCTCAGCAGAATAGCATTCTGCATGACAATTTCCTGGCCCCTCCTCCTGGGAACATGTATTCCAGTCAGGACCCCAGGAAATCATATCCTAAATCAAGTCAATCCATTCACATTTAAAACTTAAGACTTGTTAAGTAGACACAAGTGAAAGGGTACCTTAGGCCTTCACCTAACTAACCTCAGAACAGATCAAGCCAAAAGGAGAGAACAAGAATGAGGGAGGAATAAGATAGGAAAGGCTGCTACTTTTAAGTCCTTAATTCTAGAGGACTGGGTCAGGCTCCTCCCCCAGAGGTGGGTTGGGAGGGCACTGGGATTAGGACTCTGGAGGGGAGAAATCTATATTGCTCAAATCAAGACCACTAAGTCAACTTTAAAGCAAATAGAAAGTAATAAGGGGTGGAGGAAAGGGAATTTTAAAAAAAAAGCCTAAAACAGCAGAGATTTCAGGAGAAAAAAACCTCAATAAAACAACAAAATACCACAGATAAAGCAGATTTGAAACAAAAGGGAACAAGAGTTGCCAATTCAAGAGGTCATTGTTCTTAGTTTTCAAAGAGGATCATGAAATCAGAGAAATGATAAGTAAGTGAACTGGATTTAAGTGAGGGAGGGTTGTATGAGTTCAAGAAGGTGGGGATGTAGAGAACTTTTGGGGTCCCTTGGCCCTGCTAAAGGAATATTCCCCTACCCTATACAGTTTCCTGCAAGGTTACAGGGCAGACAAGCAATAGGGCTTGTAATCTTTTTTTTGTTTATGCCTCCTTATATGGTCCTAGGATGTTACCCTAATAAATAACTAACCTTAAGCAAGGTAAATAGTAAACAAGATTAAGGGAGAGTGCTTGTATATTGTCTGCATTCTTTTGGGGTGTCTACATTCCTTTGGGTCATGCAGACCTTCTGTTGGGGGGCATATAAAATCTGTGAGTCCCTTGCATCTTTGGCTCTGTATGAAATGGTCCTATAATAAACAAACTATTGATTACACCCCTGTCTCATTATTTTCACTGCTCAATAGCTCACCAACTGTGCTGGCTGCAATATAGGTAGAAGGAAGAGGAATAAAGGGGGGAAAGAGAGGAGGAGAAAAAGGAGGTGGAAGAGAAGAAAAGAAGGTGGCTAGTATTTATGTTACACTTTAAAATTTGTAAAGTGCTTTACAATGATCACTTCCTTTTATCCTCACAACAACCCTGGAAGGTAGGTATTATCATTATTCCTATTTTATAGATGAAGTAAACGAGGCAAACAGAGGTTAAGTGACTGTATCAGAGTAACACACCTAATAAGCGAGGCGGAATCTGAATTCGTGTTTTCCTAATTCCATGTATAGCGCTCTATCCATTGCTCAATGTAGGGGCCCAAATAAAATCCAAAGCTCTCATTTAAAACTAATTTAAGAGGGGCAGCTAGGTGGCACAGTGAATAGAACACCGGCCCTGGAGTCAGGAGGACCTGAGTTCAAATTCGGCCTCAGACACTTCACACTTACTGGCTGTGTGACCTTGGGCAAGTCACTTAACCCCAATTGCCCTGTCTTCCCTCCTCCAAAAACCCCACAAAAACTCACTAATAAAAGAAAAGCAAAATGAACCAAGGTTGGAAAAAAATACAAACTTCGTAGACTCCCAAGAAAGTGAGGAGCAAAATTAGTTTTAAAAAAGAAAATATATATTTAATAAAGGTAATTTCATGTTGTATATTATATACAAATATATGTAACATAATATATATAATATGAGAAATTAAGAGATCAAAACAAAAAATAAAATAAAAGATGGGGGAAGAAATATGATAATGTTTTTAAAGAAGTTAAAAAAGATTTGTAGAATTGGAACATAAAAATAAGGAAGTGAAGGAAAATCAGGCAGGAAAGAAACAAAAAGTAACAATGCTAAAATTTATGTAAATTTTTTCTATACAAGCCAAAGCAACTAAGAAAACAGGATTTGTGGAACATTTTAAAAGACCATAGCTTTCCTATAATAAGAAAAATTCTACAATTAACACCAAATTCAACAAATAATACATGATAACTGCCCAGAAATTCTGAATGCAGATAATAAAACATCAAAGAAGAAGACATCACAAAACAAGCAACACACACACACACACACACACACACACACACACTACAAACAAAGACATGCAGTAACAAACTTAACGATTTTAACTTTAATAACAAACAATACATTGTTCAATGGGCCAAGGAGAGAAATATTTTCAAATATAAAGACAAGTCACATTATGAAAGAAATAGTGAATAACCCAAAACAAAGCAGCTATAACTTAAAATGACATAATCTATAAACTTGAATTTATCCCCCCTAAAAAAAAATGAGATTCAATTAAAAAATGACTTTTGAAGACATCCTAAAAACAAGTGGAAAAATATGACCTGTAAGACCCTAAACAACAGAAAATAAAATAACCATAACTATAAAAGAATAATAAAATCAATTACCCCCATATTCAGAGGTTTGTATATTTTTTAAAGATAAAGGTAACTTTGGGATCAAATTAAAAGAAGGCTAGATATGCAAGGGATAAACAAAAAAAGACAGAGTAAATAAAGAAAAATTTACACAGCTGGAGCAATATTTGGTGCTGATGGATGTGGCATGCCAATATAATGAAAATGACAATACTACCAAAGTTGAATTTATAGTTTTAATCTTATGCTTAACTGATCAAACTATCAAAGGAATAATTTATACACCTCAAAGAAATAAAGTCATTTGGAAGAATAAAATATATTGAAAAAAGACAGAAATGAAAAGGAGGGATATAATGAACCTCCAACTATACTGTAAAGCGGCTATCATCAAAACCATTTTGTATTAGTTTAAAAAAAAAGTTAAAAAGTAGATAAATGTTAGAGAAAGGACAAAAAAAGAATGAGAAATACAGGGCAAAGCCAAGATGGTAGATTAAAAGCTGGGTTTTTCCTGAGCTCTAAAGCAAACCCCTCCAAATACATTTAAAAATGACTCTAAAAAAATTTTAGAGCAGCAGAACCCACAAAAAGAGGGAACAAAGCAAATTTCCAGTCCAAGACAACTTGAGAGGTCAGATCAGGGTCACAGTCCTTGGTGTCAGACACAGGGTGAGAAAAAATACTAGCATAGCAGAGCTATGTAGGGAGGACTCCTCACAGATGCAAGGGAGAGAAGATTGTCACTCACAGCCCAGAGCACAGGCCAGGAGAGTAGTGAACACCTAAGTAGCTTAGATCACACCACGTTGAAATAACTGAAAATTTCCAAGCCCCTAGAAGTATCTCTGAAAACAGATACAGAAAAACCCTGAAGCTTAGGACAGGGTGCCTAGACATCATCTTTCATGAAGTTATCAAGGAAAACTGCCCAGATATTCTAAAACCAGAAGTTAAAAAAGAAATTAAAAGAATGAACTGATCACCTCCTGAAAGAGATCCCAAAATGAAAACTCCTGGGATTACTATAGTCAAATTCCCGAGTTCCCTGGTCAAGGAGAAAATATAGCAAGCAGTCAGGGAAAAAAAAATTCAAGTGTCATGGAGACACAGTCAAGATAACACAAAATTTAGCAGCTTCTACACTAAAGATTTGGAGGGCTTAGAATATGATATTTCAGAGGGCAAAGGAGCTAGGATTACAAACAAGAGTTATCTACCAAGCAAAACTGAGTATAATCCTTCAGGGAAAAAATGGAAATTCAATGAAATAGAGGACTTTCGAGTATTCTTGATGAAAAGACCAGTGCAAAACAGAAAACTTGACTTTAAAATACAAGATTCAAAAGAAACACAAAAAGGTAAACAGAAAAAGGGAAATCATAAAGGACTTAATAAAGTTAAACTCTTTATTTGCTATATGTGAAAATGATATATGTAACTTATAAGACCTTTCCCATTATTAGGAGAGTCAGGAGTATATATTGACAGAGGGCATAGGTGTGAATTGAATATGAAGGGATGGTATCTGAAAAATAAAATTAAGGGGCAAGAAAGAAATGTATTGGGAGAAAAGAGAAAAGCAGAGGTAAAATGAGGTATATTATCTTACATAAAAGAGGCAAGAAAAAGCTTTTGCAGTAGAAGAGAAGAAGGGGGATTTGACAGGGAATGGCTCAAAGAGGGAATATCATACTTACTCAATTGGGTATAAGAATCTATGTTACTTACCCCACAGGAAAGTAGGAGGGGAAGGGGATAAGAGAAGAGGGGAGGGCACGGGGTGAGAGAAGTTAGGGCAGACTGGGGTAGGTGGTAGTCAGAAGCAAAACACTTTTGAGGATGAACAGGATGAAAAGGGAGAGAGAATAGAATAATGGCAGACAGCATAGAGGGAAGTACAGTTAACAATAATAACTGTGAAAAATATTGAGGCAAGTTTCTCTGATAAAGATTTAATTTTTCAAACATATAGAGAACAGAGTAAATTTTTAAAATATATGAGCCATTTGGGGGTAGCTAGGTGGCACAGTGAATAGAGCACCAGCCCTGGAGTCAGGAAGACCTGAGTTCAAATCTAGCCTCAGACAGTTAACACTTACTAGCTGTGTGACCTTGGGCAAGTCACTTAACCCCAACTGCCACTCCCCCTCCCAAAAAAAAGGCAAAAAAAAGAGCCATTCCCCAATTAATATAATCAAAAGATACAATAAGTTTTCAGATGTAATCAAAGCTATCTATAGCCATATGAAAAAAAATACTCTAACTCACTACTGATTGAAGAAATGCAAATTAAAACAATTCTGAAGTCTTACCTCATACCTAGTAGATTGGTTAATGGTATAGATACAGCAAATGATAAATGTTGGAGGGGATGTAGGGAAAATGAGACATTAATGCACTGTTGGTGGAATTATGAATTGATTCAAACATTCTGTAGAGCAATTTGGAACTATACCCAAAGGGCTATAAAAATATGCATATCCTTTGACATTGCAATACCATTATAGATCTGTATGGCAAAAGAGACAAAAAACAAAAAGGAAAAGGACCTATATGCACAAAAATATTGATAGAAGTTCTTTTCTGGGGGTAAAGAATAAGAAGTTAAAAAGAAGACCACCAATTGGGAAATGGCTGAATAAGTTGTGGTATGTAATTATGATTGAATTATAACATGATTCAATTATTATAAAGAAATGATAGCATCCTACTATAAGAAAAACCTGGTAAAGACTTGAGTGGGTTGATGCAAAGTAAAATGTACTCTGGGCAAAGTAACAGCAATATTGTAAGATGATCATCTGTCAATGACTGAGCTATTCTTACCAATACAATGATCCAAGACAACTCTGAATGTCTTATGCTGAAAAATGCTATCCACACTCAGACAAAGAACTGATAGTGAATGAATAGATTGAAGCATTCTTTTTTTTTTCTTTCCTTATTTTTCTTGTCTATGTTTTCTTTCACAACATGACTATTATGGATATGTTTTGCATGACTACGCAGATACAACATATTGCCTGCCTTCTGAATGAGGGAGTAGGGGGTTGGGAGGAGAGGAAAGAAGAGAATTTGGAACTCAAAGTTTTAAAAAGAAATGATAAATATTGTTTTTACATGTAACTGGGGAAAAACAAAATGCTAAATTAAAAAGAGAAGAACATTCTAAAAGAAAATAAATAAAAAATAAATGAACTCTATAACCAAGCAGTGGAAAAACCTGAAAATATAAATAAAGGAAGAAAATCCATTTTTATAATTCTACTAATAAACTGGAATGTGACCTGGTAGAAATAGAGTAACATTTATACCACATTCCACAATAAATGGATTCATGATTTCGATATTAAAGACTATACAACTGAAAATCAGAAAAGATTTTACTTTTCATACTAAAAAGGAGGTGAATTATTATCTGAATAAAGGAAAGGGACAAGTGTGAAAGATAAAATAGGGAATTTTGACTAAATGAAGTTTAAAAGCTTTTGCATAAACATAATCAATTTATCTAGAAAAAAACTGGGAAATAACTTGTGCATCAATACCTCTGATATTAGTTTAGTTACCTAAAAAAAAATATGTAAGCCCAAAAGCCATTCATCAATACAGAAAAGGTGAAAGTTTTCATAAATACTGCAAACTATTAACAACCATATTTTCCAAATCACTACTATTAAGAGAAATTCAAATCAAAACTTCCCCAGGATACCTTACATCCAGAAAACTGTAAGACTACAAAAGATAGAAAGCGTCATGGATGGAAAGGTTGTGGAAAGATAGGTAATGTAATACTGGTGGAGCCATAATTAACAATGTTTTCTACCAAGCATTTGGGAATTATGCAATAAAAAATTTATCTTTTTAAATTTTTTTCAAAATTTGTTTTTAAGACTTTGATTTCCAGATTCTTTCCCTCCTTCCTTCCTTATCTACCCCCACTGGGAAGATAAGCAATTGAATATAGGTTGTACATGTATAGTTAACACAAAATTTTCCATGGTATATTATGAAAGACTATATTTCCCTCCATCCTATCCCCGCCACACTTATTCTATTTTCTACTTTGACCCTGTCCCTTTTCAAAAGTGTGTGCTTCTAACTACCCTCTCCCCAAAGCTCTGCTCCCTTCTATCATCCACCTTCTTATCACCTTTCCCCCTACTTTCCAGTAGAGTAAGGTACCCAATTCAGTGTGTATATTATTCCTTCCTTAAGCAAAATTCAATGAGAGTATGGTTGACCTATTTCCTTTCACCTTCCTGTTCTTCCCCTCCACTGTAACAGTTTTCTCTTACCTCTTTTATTCTATCTCTATCTCCTTCACAAGTTATATTCCTCTCTCACCTCTTAATTATATTTCTTTATTAATTTTGCTTTTTTGGAGTGGGGAAGGAAAAGCAATTGGGGTTAAGTGACTTGCCCAAGGTCAAATGGCTACTAAGAGTCAAATGTCTGAAACCGGATTTGAACTAAGGTTCTCCTCACTCCAGGGCCAGTGCTCTATTCACCATATGACGTAGGCGCCCCTCTTAATATTAATTTTTAGATATCGTCCTTTCCTATTGAATTGATCACGTGCCCTCTGTCAATGTATACATGTACACATATAGACACACTCAATCATATATGTATTTATACACACATATACCCTCCTATATAAACATATGTGTGTGTGTGTGTGTGTGTGTGTGTGTGTGTGTGTGTGTGTATATATATATATATATATATATATGTAAATATATATTCCCTTCAACTATCCTCATACTGAGAAAAGTCTCATGAGTTACAATTATCATTTTTCCATGGAGGAATGTAAATAGTTCAACTTTAATAAGTTCCTTATGATTTCTTTTTCCTGTTTACCTTCTCATACTTCTCTTGCTTCTTGCATTTGAAAGTCAATTTTTCTGTTCAGCTCTGTTTTTGTTATCAAGAATGCTTGAAAGTCCTCTATTTCACTGAAAGACCATATTTTCCCCTGAAGCATTATACTCAGTTTTCCTGGGTAGGTGATTCTTGTTTTAACCCTAGCCCTTTGACCTACAGAATATTATATTCCAAGCTCTTCAATCCCTTAATGTAGAAGCTTCTGGATCTTGTGTTATCCTGATTGTGTTTCTACAATACTCAAATTTTTTTCTTTCTGGTTGCTTGTACTATTTTCTCCTTGGGTACTCTGGAATTTGGTTAAAACATTCCTAGGGGTTTTCTTTAGGGAATCTTGTTCAAGAGGTGATCAGTGAATTCTTTCAATTTCTATTTTGCCCTCTGGTTGTAGAATATAAGGGCAATTTTCCTTGAGAATTTCCTGAAGGATGACTGCTAGGTTCTTTTTTCAATCATGGCTTTCAGGTAATCCAATCATTTTTAAATTATCTCTACTGGATCTATTTTCCAGGTTAGTGGTTTTTTCCAATGAGTTATTTCACATTGCCTTCTATTTTTTCATTTGTTTGCATCTGCTTTATAGTATCTTGATTTCTCATAAAGTCATTAGCTTCCATTTGTACCAGTCTAATTTTGGAGGAATTATTCTCTTCGATGAGCTTTTGAAATTCCTTTTCCATCTGGCCAATTTGGTGTTTTAAGGCATTTTTCTCCTCATCTGCCATCTTGGCTCCCAAAAGGTAATATCTTTGACCAAGATATTCCACTGCTAGGTTTATGATATCCCAAGCTGGTCAATGAAAAGGAAAGGCTCCATATGTATAAAAACATTTATAGCAGCAAAGCAGTGGAAAAAATGTTGAAGTCTGTCAATTGGGGAATGAAATGACAAATTCTGTTACATAAATATAAAAGATTATTACTGTCCTATTGGAAAGAATATAAGGAATGGAGACAAATACAGAATTACATTAACAGATGAAAGGAAACATAGCAGAGCTAGGAAACCAATACTACAATACATATAACAATAATACCACCAAAACAACTTCCATAATAGAAAAAGAATGAACAACCACAAAACAATCAAAACTTCATGGTTTGAAATTATAAAGACCAAGCTTGGCCCTAAATAAGAAATGTGTTGAACACTGCATTAAATTGATGTTGCTGAATTGCTTTCTCTCTTACTTTTCTTTTCCTTTTCTTATCATTAGGAAAAAAACATAAAGGGGAAAATACAGGCTATTTTAAAATAAAGACAAAAATAAAAAATGACATCAAAAGAGAAATGTGGGAGAAACAATTTTTGAAAGGCTTTAAATACTAAGTCAAGGAGTTTAGACAGTATTTTATCCTAAAATTAAGAGGTAGGACTATAACATTTTTGGACAGGGTTGTATGACTTGATCAGGTCTAGGTTTAATAATGTCAATTTAGCAGTTATGTAGAGGATAGATTAGAGACAGAAATTTCTAGAGGAAAACAGAGCACTTGGGAGCCAGAAACGCATGAGTAAATATAGTAGTATTATTCTAATCCAATGAAATGGTACAAAGCATTTTGGAAATACCTTTATAAAGCACAACACAAATGTAAAAACAAACAAAAAACCCTTAAAATATATACAAGCTTCCCTTTCATGGAAGATGTATTTTTCCATGATTTAAAACAAACAAGTGATTAAAAACAAAGAATGGGACTACACTTAATCCACTTTCACTGACCACAAATACTAAAAACAAAACATCAAAATAATGACACATAGCCCAACTGATATTTGTATTAAGGTTCTTGTTGTTTTAAAAATATTTAAGTCTCTCACCTAGAACTCAAATATTTTCTACATAATTAAAAACTCATCAAATATAATCACCATATAAAGACTAAAGAAACATTGATCTGGTCAGACAAAGGCAATAAACTATTAATATCTCCTCCTCCAATCCCCAAAACTTTAGAATTACCTCTTAGAAGCAGATTACACTTTCCATGTTCAATAGCAACTGAATGATATGATCTGTGAGAATATTCAGAATAGATGATTATATATTACTTAGTAAAATTTCACTACTTTTATAGTTAATATAAATGATCTAGAACTAAAAGTTAAATATTGCAGGATTCCAGACACTTCAGCAGCAAGTAAAGCCCTTTCTTGTTAAAGAGGACCTAGCAAATGTAGTCAATATCTCTTCTATATTCATAGGCCCTTATACATACTTCAGAGGCAATCTGTTTTTGAAAAAGGCCCAATGATACTATGGTGCTACCTTAGCATGAACTAGATCTAAATGAGGTAGAGTTGCAAATAAGCTGTCAGTTTCACTCTCTCTTCCAGAGTCATCAAGATGCAGTGACAAAACAAAAGTCAATCTCTAAGTGCCCCCAAGTGTCTGCGTCAGCCACCTTCAGATTCCCCTATTCAGTCATGGGAAGTCTTGAAATGCTTGGGGTAGACATCCCCTTAGTTCACCAATGGGTTTCAGACCTATCAGTTAACCTAAATCTAGTTTAGCCTGTCTGACAAGATGATCTTACTGGTATGTGGCTACTGTGAATGTTACAGCTTCTTGGAGACACAGGTGACAGTCTGGTGACAGGTGGACATCAAAGATGGATAAGCAGCCCTGAAAATGGCTCAGCTCTGGTATAACACCTTATACCAGAGGTGTTAAGTCCTCCATGAACATTCCATCCATCTACCAACTACCAACACTATAAATGAGGTCTGTTGTTATTAAGTCACTTCCAGCTCTGATACCCTGTGGACAAGCCAATACTGCCCATGAAGTTTTCCTGGTAAGAATATTGCTGTACCTTACCATTTCCTTCTCCAGTGGATTAAGACAAACAGAGGTTAAGTGATTTGCCTAGCATCACACAGCCAGTAAGTGTCTGAAACCAGATTTGAACTAGGGTCTTCCTAACTCCAGGCCTAGAACTCTACACCAAGCTCTTCCTAGCTGCCTCCTAGGTGAGGTCTATTCTACTCCTTTTATTCTCACTGACTCCATCCTATTACTAGTGAATACTTATCATTATTGTAAAATAGACTCCCTTAACTAGTCTCATAATCAATTAAACAATAAAAAAGTTAAGGTACTCTGCTATGTGCTAGATGCTGGGTCCTTGCCTAACTGCACTAAAAGGAGAGGGTATAACATATTCATTGATAAGTAGTTACAGTATGTTTTCCAAATAAATAAACAATGTTGCAAGGGGTGTAACTGTCCTTTGGGAAAACTGGAAAAGAGCATTCTGAAGGAGGTAGTACTTGAGCCTACCCTGAAAGACATGTACTAGTATTAAGAAGATGAAGACAGAGATAATTTCAGGACAGGGAGAATAATCTATGGAAAGGCAAAAGAGAGAGATAAAGTGCTGTGTTGGGGAACAAAGTAAGTCTGCCTACAACATAGAATACATGAAGAACAGTTATATTCAGTCATTCTGGAAAGACAGGTTGAAGCTAGTATTACGAAGGGCTTTAAATGTTAAGCAGAAGTCTGTTAATGTAAAAGCAAAAGAGAAATTCTAGATGCTTTCAAGCAGAGGAATGGTATGAATGGACACCAGAATTATCAGCAGCTATGTGAATAGATTATAGATTATAAAGGGGAGAGACTGATGACATTGGAAGGTTGTTAAAATAGGCAAGATGTGAGGTGATGAGAGCCTGTGAACTGCTAGGTAGCTATATTGTGAATGGAAAGAAGGGGATGGAAAGGGAAGATGTTTTAGAGGTGGAACAAATAAGACTGTGATATGACTGACTTGGGAGAAGGAAGAGTAAAGAATAATTCTTAGATTATGAACCTGGACACCTGAAATGACACTGGTGTGCTTAACAGAAATAGTTAAGTTAGAATACGGGAATTGTTTAAGGGGAAAGAAAATAATTTCAGTTTAAGACATTTTGCCTTTGAAATGCCAATGGAACATCAAGGTGAAAGTGTCCAGGAGGCAACTGAAGCGCAAAAGAGAGAAAAGAACTGCATATGTAGATTTGCAAGTTATTTGAATTAGAGGTGAGAGGTAAACCACAGCAAAACAATTTCATGAAAACCCAAAGATTTCACTCCTAGACATACTCCCCAAGAAGGTCACCAACAAAAAGAAAGGTTCCATATACACCAAAATATTTCTTGCCACACTTTTTTTTGTGTAGTAGCAAAGAAATGGAAACAAAGTAGATTTCCATCAATTGGGGAATAGCTAAAAAATAATGGTATTAATAATGTGATGTTACTATATTGTGACAAATGTGACAGACACAAAGAAGTATGAAAATACTTACATAAACTGATACATAGTGAAGTACTGATGCATAATGACATAATCAAAGGGAGGAAAACAATATATACTGTGACAAAAGCAATGTAAACAGAAAGAATCTTTCCAAAAGACAAAAATGAATGTTGGGGGTGAGGAATGGAGGGAAGGAATGTTGCAAAATTATAAAGACCCAATTTGGCCTCAAATATTAGAGAGAAGACAGTTCACTCCTTTGCAAAGGTGAGATGGGAATGGTGTCACAAGTGTTGAATGTCCTTGTTTTGTTTTGTTTTTTTTCTACTGTATTGATTGACTATACTGATTTCCCTCCCCCCTTCTTTTTTTTTTTTTTTTAGTATCCTCCTCTCCCAAGGGAAAGTTCACAATCAATCCCTTACCCAGAGGGAAAAGGGATGTCTGTGGTTTATTTGGAGTTATAAACAGCTCATCTACAGAAACAGGCAACTTACAGGTGATGATTGAAGAAGAATCCACTTTTCTTCTGCTCTAGCCTATAGGTCGGGCCAAGGGAGGACCCACATCAGGGGGAGTTGCTGGCTGTAGCTGCTGCTCATTGGGTTTCCTCACAGGCTCACAAGTTTCCCGTTGAGAGCAATTTGTGATTGGGTTAGGTCGGCAAGGTAAGTCACCATCAACAGGTCATTGATGTTGCTGTTCAGCATGGTCTCGAAGTCCTCAGGGGCAATCTTGGGAACTTGGTTAACCAGGCCCATCAGGAAGCGGCCCACGGCGTTGTCAGCTGACACCTTTCCAGACAGCACATCCTCAGCATACTGCAACACTGTGCTTAGAGCATCCTGGATCCGGGCTGATGCACCACCAACTTGCTGCAGATCACTTGAAAGGCCAATTACAAGGTTGGGACTGAAACACGTCTTCATGATCAGGTCAATTCCAATTCGCTCAGTATCATAGTAGACATATTTCACTATCAGTGGCGTGAATATCACCCCCATTGTTTGTCCAGGAACACCCATGGAAGCACTTACATAGGCTTTGATGCTCATCCGCCCATTCTGGAGGCTGGTGTCCACAGTGAGGTGAATAGGGCTATGGGCCTCTCGGCTGTAGTACTCATGAATCAGCACCGAGTGTTCTGTGATGTCATGGCCTGTGGCATACCAGCCCAGAATAAGTTCACTTGGAGAGACTTTCTTGTGTAATTCATACATGTTCTTAGCAAATTCCATGTCTACAGCAACCTCATCCTCAGACTCATTATGTGGCACTGAAAAGTAGTTGGTGACTTCTACTGAGTGTTTGTCAATTGTTCCCAGCAGAGTGCTGATAACGCGACCCACGCCCTCATTGCCATGCTCTTAGCTGTCCACGATGGAGGCGAGGATGACCGGGTGTAGCCGGACCACAGGGCCTCAGGGGAACGCCCGGGGAACCCAGGCCCAAGGGGGGCCGGAGGCGGGGTAGGGGCAGCCAGCGGAGGCGCCGACGCTGGGGCCTGGCCCTGGGCCAGGGCCGGGGCCGGGGAGGGAGCTGGGGCGGAATCCGGTGTAGAAGCCAGGGTTGGGGTCGGGGAGGAACCCGAGGCTGCTGTAGCAGCCGCCATGTTGCCGAAGCGCGAAAAGCCCCCCTTTACTTCTTGAAGAACAAAGGACAAACATACAACAACTACAACAACAATAAAGTATACTTCTCTGAGAAGAGAGGTAGGCAGAATACAGGGGGAAATCTAGGCAAGCATAAGAATAAAAGATATCAACAAAAATCTATTTTTAAAAAAGAATCTGGGAGGCAGAGGAAAAAGTTTTGAAAGAGGGCTCCAAATCACTAATTGTGAGAAAAATGCCAAATTTACTTTACATTTAACAAATGGAATAGCTTCACAATCTGGTCCCAATTTGAGCGTGGATTCCAACCTCCTTATTGATTTCTAGCACTGCAATGTTCAAGCAAATGTACTTCTCTGTTTCTCACATACTATACTCTACTTTTCATGTCCATGCTTTGTGCTGGTCATATCCCATGCCCAGAACATGTTGCTTACTCATCTTTATCTCAGAGAATTCTTCTATTTTTAAGATAAAACTCAAGCACCACTTTCTCCATGAAGTCTTTCCTGATTTCTCCCTAACTACTGACACTCTCTCCCTTCTTATCTAGTAGTCATTTTGTATTTCTTCTTTATATATTTAAATATGTATTTACTGGCTTCTCCAACAAAATTTTACCCTCTTTCATAATAAGGATATATATTTTTTTATCTCCAGCTTCCAGCATAGTGACTGGCCCATAACAGTCATTCAATCATTTTTCACATGCTACAAAAATTACTTTTATAGATAAATCTCTCTCTTGTGTCTCTTCTTTGCTCAAAATCCTACAGTCATCTACTGCCTATGAAATAAATTTCAAACTATTTTGCAAGTTCTATACAATCTTCCACCACCAAAACTTCCCCGTCTAATCTTAAATTCTTTGTGTTTTTTATGCTCTAATTATATGGTCTCTCAGTAGTCCTATGTTTTACTAAGGTCACACACTTGCCTACTTGGGTGCCTTTACTCAATCTATTTACTATAGCTGGGTTTGACCTTGCCCCTTTCTTTCTGCCTGATGAATCTGCCTTTACAAGACAGATCAAATTTCACTTCTAAGAATGCTACCTTTCAAGGATTCTCTAGTCCAATGAGAGTTACAAATTATCTTCTTGCCATTAGATCATACACAGTACTTTATCTATATCTCTGTTATGAACTCATGATCAATTACATAATTATATCTCTGTCAAAACCCCTCACCGCCATTGTACTACAAACTCTTTTTTATGCTTCTGTCATAACCCCTCACTCCATTTTACTGCAAACTTGGTGAAGCAAAAGTTTAAGTCATAATATTTGTTATTTCCCTAGCCTACTGCATAGTGCTCTGTGAGAAATAATTCATTTGGACCTCTACTCTATTCCAATAAGTATTAATCAGTTTGATATTTTAAATAAATCACATAGAGATAATTAGATAAGACAGGTTCTTATAGTAGGCTTTTATGGTAACCTCTTTAATCTAGCATTCACCACCTGCTTTACAGTTATGAAGCTCACTTGCACAACCACAAGAATACTGGCAAAGAGAACTCCATCTGTTTTGTTCAAATTCCCTGGCCAAATCCAGTGTAGGCAGGGTGCCTTGATTCTTTGGAAAGTCCTACAACTTATTTTTGTACCTTCAAACCACTCTATCTTAACATAAGAAACCAACTATTTTATGACCAATTATTCAGCAGAGATATCTTAGGTTTTGTCCAACCCAGGATCCTCTTGATGATATACCATTTTTTGGCATTCAAAACAAGGTCTATCAAACACTGGGGTTTTTATATTTTGCTTTGCCTCACCAGAATGTCCAGGTGTCGATGCCAGTATCAACCCATATAAAAACAAAGTCCTGGAAAACTGAAAATCTCAGATCATGAGGAACACCTAAGGTCCACTTCCTTAGAGGGGGCCATGGACCCTTTAATAAAGCACTGTTGGCTTGGAGTTCTGCCTCAGTGGTCTTTCCTGCAGATTGGACAATTCTGGACCCCACAGCTCAACATTCAATTCATGTGCTCAATTAAGCATGCTAAATATTTTCTTGTTTTGGTACTCATTTGGTAGTAGTTGTTACTTCTTCTTGTGTTGTTAACATGTGTCATATTGACATAAACAATCTAACAAATTGATAGAGAATTTCCTCCTCTGTCCTTGAATTATCTGCTTTGCTACTGCAACATACATATATCCCTTCTAATTGGTCAGTTCTAATTAACCATATAATGGGAAACCAGATAGCCCAGCTTTTAAACATTTTCTGTCAGCTAAAGAAAAAATGATGCTGAATGAGGAAACTGACAGGCTACATGATAAACAAATTACACAGACTTTTAGTATGTAGAAATTGTGATATCTATTTTAGATCTTCAGAGGTCTTTTTTTTTTGTTTTATTTCCAGGTGCCTAGCTAGGTTTTCTTTGGTTGAGGTTGCTATATATACCCTAAGAAGTAGGGTGTTACTGCATCATAATCAAAATCATCATCATTTGTTGTGAGAAAAATAAATAAGTGCTGGTCTCAATATAAATTCTAACATCATCTGCCCCATTGAGAAAAACTGTCATCGATTTAACACCATCAAGTACAGATATATGCTAAAAGAAAAAGAAACAATATTTCTGGACATTGAAATACCTGAACTAATTTGTTTATTTTTTCCCTAATTAGAATACTAGAAGAAAGTATTATTCAAAATCTCTCTTTTTTGTTTTGTTTCTTCTTTTTTGTTGTCCATTCCCTTGGTTAGAATTCTTCTTTACAACTTGACTAATGTTTAATGTGAAGGTTTATGTCGAACCTATATTGGATTGCATGTTGCTGTGGTGAGGAGTGGGGGGAGCAAGAGAGGAAAGGGAGGGGAAGAAAATTTGGACCTCAAAAACTTGTGTAACTCAGTGTTGTAAATTAAAAGTAAATAAATTTAAAAAAAATATACCACAACATGAGGTATTTGCTTTTAAAAATACACCTATCACATTTTATTTGAATATGAATAAATAACCATTCCTTATATTAATTCAGAGGAAAAATGTTTATCATCTTCAAAACATTTGCTATTCAAAGAACTTACTAAGTTTACACACTTTGTTGTGAATACCAGAAGGCACTATATGTACAAATCATATTGGTAATTATCCCTCTGGAAAGGGAGTGATGTTACAGGTATCACATATAAATGGTGTAAACCAGACAAAACCTCTAAATTCAAAGATCTTAAGTAAGGAACCAAGTCAAGTCAAACAACAAACACAAAAAAGAATCCAAAATAAAACTACCTAAAGAAACATACTATAATAATTACGGAACTACCTCTCTTCTTTATGGAACTTACCAAAACTACACAACTATTTGTAAATACATAACTACATAACTAAGGAGGAATCTAAGGGAGGGGAAAGATCCTGCTCTGGAATACTGATACAATGAACGTTGTAAATGTTCATTCCCTTACTATAAATTGATGTTCTATTTGCTTAAAAGAAAATCCAGTGTTCTAACATCACTTCTAGCTCTAAAATTATGATATATGGAATCAGATAGTAGATTTGGTATGATTTTGTATCAAACACTAGATTTGGAATCAAATACTTTTTTCTTGGTATTGTAGAAAGGGGAAATACAGACAAATGAAAAGCAATTTATTAATCATAGATTATACATGGACTAAAACTATATGCTATATATTTCCTATTATCCAAGTTGGCAGAGAAGGTGAACAGTTCTCACAAGAAAATGCAAACCATCAATAAATATGAAAAAAATGATCCAGATTATTAAGAGTAAAACAAATTCGAATTTTTAAATTGAGGTTCAAATTGTACAACAAAACAGCAATATCAATTTTTTATCATATAATCTCAACTGGGTCCTCACAATAACAATACCAAATTTTCATGTCTCACTTACCACAGTGTCTATAACTAACTATGCTTTGCATTGTAACCCTTCCCCAGACCTGAAAATTTCACATCACATTTGACCAAAAAAATGGAAAAAGAAAACTACAACTCTTTGGAAAGAGTTTTGCCCTTATCCCATCATGTTCACCTTAAGATACTTTCTTCTGCTAACTTCTGCTTTACATTAGTTTGAATAAAAGAGGGAACCATTCCCTTTGCCAAAACAAATTCCTTCACATGTACCTGTATCTCTTCCTCTTCCAAACTTTCCCTCAAACTACCCATTCTCTCTTTTTATCAGTCTCTATCTACTACTTCTTCTAATGTTTACAAAAAAAATTACCACATCTTTCTCTATCCTTAAAACAAAAACCCTCACTTCATCCCACCCTGGTTACTCTTAGCTTTTATACTATATCACTCCTTCCCTTCATAGGTAAGCTCCTTAAGAAATCAGCCTATATTTGGGATTTCCACTCTTTTATACTCTTCTAAAACCTCTGTAACCAGGGTTCTGATTTCCAAAGACAAATGAAACTGCTCTCCCCAAGTTACCAATGATTAATTAACTGACAAATCTAACAGCCTTTTAAAAATTCCTCATCCTTACATACCCCTCTGTAGCATCTGACAATGTGAATAACCACTTCTCTTGGATACAGTCTCTCCTCCAGGTGTTTTTGTACACTGATCTCTCCTGGCTCTCCTCTGATATGTATAACTAATCTTTTCCAGTTTCCTTTCCTAGATCAAGACATGCCACTGACTATGAATGTCCTACAAGACTCTGCCCTGGGCCCTCTTCTCTATTCACTCTATACTTTCCCACTTGGTGACCACATTAAAGTTCATAGGGGTTGAACTGTGATGTCTATTGCAGATGGTTTCCAGATACATATGTATGGTTGTACATGCATATATGTACAACCTATGTACATGTACATAGGAATGTATGTGTATATATGTGTGTGTACAAATATACACATAGAACTCTAGTCAATCCCCTGAGCTACAGTAACATATCACTAATAGCCATTGGTATATCTTAAATGAAATGTCCCTATAAAAATATCAAACTCAACATGTCTATGAAAGTGTTTTTTGTCTCCCACCACCTGTAATCTTAATGAAATAGGAAAGATCTTCTCTGCCCATCTATATAATAGGCCTAACACATGAAGCCTGTGAACACATGGAGTCTGAATCACGTGGAGCCTGGGTCACATGAGGCTCAATGTGGGAGGAGTTCGCCCAAGGAAGAGAGAGCAAAGAACAGAGAGTGAGAGTGAGGCAGAGCAAAGAGAGAGAAGCAAGTTGTGAGTGAGAGGAGTTGGTCCAAGGAGCAAAGAGATAAAGAAGCAATCTGTGAATGGGCAGAGGGAAGAACTTGCCCAGCGGAACTTGTTTTTGTGGGGAGGTCTTACAGAGAAAAGGTTTAAGATGTGGGCACACCCTGAGTTGATGATAAGTACCTTGTTAAAATCTTACCTCCTGGTATCTTAAAGATGTTCCAAATAAATATTTTAGTTTTGTCTTGAGGAAAAGAGTTTATTATATTTTGTGATTCTACCCTGGAAATATTCATGCATATTCATAGTGGCTGCACATTGGCATTACACCACCCCATTCCATTCCAAACCCTTTCCTCATTTTCCTCTTCCCAAATTCTTTATGGCTATTAAGATGACCAGCACTGCCCCTCCTCAGTCACGCAGACTCACAACCTCAATCTCATCATCGATTGCTCATTTTCTTATTCCACATACCTATTACCAATACATCCTTTCTACCACATATTCTTTCTACTTAACATTTCTTTTATGTGTTGCATTTTTTTGGTAATCAGCCACCTTAGTTCCATATCAACTGTTTCTTCAATTACTGCAACAGACTTCTGATATGTCTGTCTTGAATCTCTCCCTACTCCAATCTATTCTCCACTCAGTTACCAAATTGATTTTTATAAAGTAGATTTGACCATGTCATCACACCCCTGCTCAATAAACTTCAGGGAAACCTTATTACTCCTAGTACAAAATATATACTACTATGTTTGGCATTTAAATTTCTTTATAATCGGGGTCTTTCCTATATTTTTCTAATATTCCAATATTGTACTCCTCTTCAAAAAGTATGATCCAACTACACTGAAATTTCTAAAACACGACAATCCATCTCGATCTCCATTTCTCCAAATTTTCTATATTGGCTTTGCTCTATCTCTGGAATACCCCTACCCCTTCACCTCTGGCTCAGTTTCTCTAGTCATGAAATCAAAGGGCTAGTGCCTTCCCATCCCATATTTTCTTCCAGTTACTCTTTACCTTTCCTGTTCATGTTTATTTGCATAGTGCCATTCATACATACAATCAGAATGTGCAATCCTGTCATTCAGTCTACAAGTATTTATCAAGTGCCTACAATATGCCAGGCACTGAGTTAAGCAATGGGGATACAAAGAAAGATACAAAATAGCCCCTACTCTCAAGAAATTCACAGTCTAATGGAGGAAAGGACAAACAACTTTTTTTTAACAAATGCTTTATTAACTTCTGTTTTACATCATTCATTTCCGCCAGATTTTGAATTACAATTTTTTCCCTGTTTTTCCCCTACCCGCCCGCCCAAAATAGCAGTCGCACAAGATATCGATTCCTCCAATCTGCTCTCTCCCATATCTTCTCCCATACCCCCTTTGACTTTTTGATTAGAGGAAGGTAAATCTCTGTGCCCCAATGCCTGCACATCTTATCTCCCAATTAGAGCAAAAGACTATTAATAATAGTATTTATATATATTTGAAACATTTAATTTTAAGACTTCAAATTTAAGATCCATTCCTTTCCTCCCTTGTCACCCAGTCCCTCTGGGAAGATAAGTAATTCAGGATATGTTGTACATGTCTAGCTATGGAAAACATTACCATGGTAGATATATTGTACAAGGCTGCTTATAATTCCCTCCTACCCATCCCACCCCCCACCTGGTCCATTCCCTACTTGATCCTGTCCCTCTTCTATAGTGGGTACTTCCAACCTTCCCTCACCCCAAGAATGCCCTCCCATCCATCATCCCTCCTCTCATCCCCCTTCCCCCTATTCTGCTGAAGGTTGAGATATCCCATTTAGTATGTATGTCATTCTCTTCCTGAACCAAATTCAATGAGAATGTGGTTTTGCCTTTTTGTCTTCCCATTCTTCCCCTCCCATGAAGCCACTTACCCTTGCTTCTTCTACATGAGATAGTTTACCCTACCCTGTCTCTCCCCATCTCCTCTTGCCACTTTCCTCTCTCACATCGTAATTCCACACGTTGAATATCCTCCCTTCCCAACAAATTGAACCTATGCCCTCTATCCATATATAAATGTAAACATATATACACACATTCACATATGTATTTATATGACCATATACCCTTCTTCCATTATTTTCATACTGAGAAAGGTTTCATCAGTCACAGTTATTGTTTTTCCATATAGGAATGTAAATAGTTCCACTTTGATTAGTTCCTTTTGATTTCTTTTCCCTGATTACCTTCTCAGGCATCTCTTGCTTCTTGCGTCTGGATGTCAAATTTTCTATTCAACTCTGGTTTTTTCCTCAAGAATGCTTGAAAGTCCTCTCTTCCACTGAATGACCATATTTTCCCCTGAAACAAAATACTCAGTTTTGCTGGGTAGGTGACCCTTGGGTTCATTCCCAGCTCTTTTGCCCTCTGGAATATCATATTCCATGCCCTTCGATCCCTCAGTGTAGAAGCTGCCAGGTCCTGGGCTATTCTGATTGTGTTTCCACAATATTGAAATTGTTTCTTCCTGGCTGCTTGTAGTATTTTCTCCTTGATCTGGGGATTCTGGAACCTGGCTATAATATTCCTGGGAGTTTTCTTTTTGGGTTCTTTTTCAGGAGGTGATCGGTGGATTCTTTCAACCTCTATTTTGCCCTCTGGATCTAAAACATCAGGGCAATTTTCCTTGAGAATTTCTTGAAGGGTGATTTCTAGGTTCTTTCTTTGATCATGGCTTTCAGGTAGTCCAATAATTTTTAAATTATCTCTCCTGGATCTATTTTCCAGGTCAGTGGTTTTTCCCATGAGATACTTCACATTGCCTTCTATTCTTTCATTTGTTTGTATCTGCTTAACAGCATCTTGATTTCTCATAAAGTCATTAGCTTCCATTTGCTCCAATATAACTCTGAAGGAATGAATCTCCTCAGTGAACTTTTGAGATTCTTTTTCCATCTGGCAAATTTGGCTTCTTAAGGCTTTCTTCTCCTCATTGCCCTTTTGGGCCTCCTTTGCCATTTGAGTTAGCCTATTTTTTAAGGTGTTGTTTTCCTCAGTCAGGCTGTTGACCCTCATTTTCATGCTTTTCCTGCATCCTTCTCATTTCTCTTCCCAACTTTTCTCCACTTCTCTTATTTGATTTTCAAAGTCCTTCTTAAGGTCCTCTATAGCTTGTAACCCGCTCATACTTCCTTTGGGGCTTTTGGAGCAGGATTTCTGACCTCACAGTCCTCCCCGTTCTATGCTTCGATCCTCTTTGCCCCCAAAATAGGAGTCTAAGGTTGCATTTTTCTGTTTGTTTCCTTTGCCTTGACACGTTGCCACTTAATTACTTGACTTTTGGGCTTGTTGCCACAGTAGGACTCTGCCACCAGACAGGAGAGCTTTCGTCCCGAACGTTGGGGTCTTCACAGCTTTCTGTCAAGCTGGATACCACCCCAGACCCCGCCCCCCCCCCGATCACAATCCAGATTCAGGGAGGTTAAAGCAAAAGCAATTACCCTCCAAGACTGATCACTGGATCTCCCTACAGTTCGCAGGCCACGAGCTGGAGGTGCCACTGAAAACTACAAAATGGTGTGTCTCCTCAGCGGCTTCTAGCCCCCAGGGGAGGAAGCCGATGCGGTCCCCAAATACTGGTCCCAAAATCCATAGGGTACTAACCGCTCACTTTGTCCTAGGCATGTCTATGTTGATATTTCTGGAATCGCCACAGCTGCTGGTGTTCTGGGGTCCCTCCAGCCGGCTGCTGGCCCCGCCACCCTGGGGCTAAAACCGAGGCTCAGGCGGACCTGGGCTCGGCTCTCTGCCCACTGTGTGCCGCACTGTAGGCTCCCAGAGCGCTGTGCTGGTCCTTCCTGCAGGGCTGCTGGGCTGTCCTCAGAGAGAGGTTAGCTTCTCTGTGTCGTTCTGTGGGTGCTGGGGCTCCAAAAGTTGTTCAGAGTCCCCTTCGGCATAGTTTGGTGGTAATCTGGGGGGAGAGTGCCTTGGACATGCTGTTTCTACTCCATCATCTTGGCTCCAGCAACAAATAACTTCTTAAAGAGGCCTATTCACTGAAGGGTTGTTGCCTTATTCAACATGAGAACCTGGGAAGACCTTAGCTTAAAAGAGCCAAGGTCTCCTACTGTATAGCCTGGGCCATCTCTAGTCATCCTGATCAATATCGAGACAATGAATCCAGATGGCTCTGGAGGAGAAAATGAGGCTGGTGACTTTGCACAGCCCTCCCTCACTCAAATCAAAGTCATTTTTAAGTCATGTCATTATCTCCTGATGTCATGGTCCTCTTCAAGAATGAAGGACAAACCATACAACAATATACCAGATACTCAGGGGTGTTCTTCTCAGAGGTAAAGAACTAAAAATGAGGCCTGGGAAAGGCTTCTTGTAGAAGAGACTTTCGATAACACTTGAAGGAAAACAAAGTTGGGAGGCAGTGATGAGAAGAAAAAGCATTCCAATCATGTGGGACAGTCAGTGAAAATTCATGGAGTTAGTAGATGGAGAAATAGGGCAAAAATAAGCATTAAAGGTCATTGCCATTGGGTGCAAGAGTACATGGAAAGGGGGACAGAGTCAAGTCGGCAGAGAAAAGACCTTTTCTCTCTCAAATTTGATAAATGTCATTTTCTTTCAATGAACTGTACTTCTCTGTTGGAAATAACTGAGGAATACTCACATAAATAAAATAAAATTAACAATGAATAAAATTAATTTATGGAAAAAAGATTTATTAGAGTCTGAAAGTCTACAAATAGGAAGACTAGTTAGAGGACTGTTGCAACAAACCAGGTAGTCAATAATAGAGCCTGAACTAGCATAGTGACAATGAAAATAGAAAAGAAAGGATATGACATATATCCCTACTCTGGGTCTGTATTTCTTCATCTGCAAAACGAAGGCCACAGGACTATAGACCACAATTGGAAGGGCGCTCAGAAGCCATTTAGCCCCATCCCTTCATTTTGCAGAATGCATACTGTGATATTCATTACTGGGGCCTAAGGAGATTAAGTGACCTGCCCAACATATTAGAGTATATGATTTTTCAAGTCCTATCCAAATCTAAGATTTTATGATCCTTTACTTCTGTGAAATATCTATATATTAAATATCACTTCCTAAAGGCTAAGTCCCACCTGTCCATGTACAGTAGGAATTGGGAAAATATTGGTGGTTATAAGTTCAACATGGTAAGAAATCGTAGTTACATGTCAGTCTATTCAAGTATGATACTGTTTTTGTTGTTGTTGCTGTTGTTGTAAGGAACAGTGTAAGGAAAAGCAACTATAGTAATACAATTTTATTACGGAAATGAATTAAGAACAATCATGTTAATAAAGAACAATGAAGAGATATAAAATGATAGCTTGAATTTATTATTTTTCTTATTGGTTAGCACACTGGTTATTTAGCAGGTTAAAATATTACATGGCAGTAATTAGAAGAAAGAAAATGCCAAACAAAAGAAGTAGAAGTTCTTAAATTGCATGTGGAACAGAACCCTTTCCCTTTGCTAGTCTAATGAAGCTCTATGAACTTTTCAGAACAAGGTATTTAAATGCACAAAATAAAAAAATACAAGATTACAAAGAAAATCAATTATATGCATTCATATTACAGCAACTAAGCATAGGTAAATAATGCAAAAACAGAAAATGTGTTGATATGAATTATGCTCAAACACTTTACAAATTATACATTAAATACAAGACAGCTGAAATGCTGAAAAAAGTGTCACTTGACCAACCATAAGATTATAAAACCATTTTGTACGATTTCTTTTGGAATGGCAATTATTTAAAGAGGAAAAATAGACATGTTTTACAGAATATCTGAGGATTTATATACAACTTTTACCACTTTTATAAAAGAGGAAAAAAGGATGAAAGAAGAATTGAGAGAGACAGGTGAAGACTCAGAGAGATGAAGTAAAAATGGTTTTAAACTGGCAAGAATGGGTCTTGGAGGTGGTAAAAGGGGAAAGGATCTGTTGGGTCAACTTGGATAAGTCTGCTGGGCATGAGTGATAATACCTGAATTTCAGTGGGAGGTGAAAGGAGTAACATAGCAGAACAAAAATAACTCCTAATTTGGAAGATGCTATACAGACTAAAATCCAAGGAGGCTAAAAGGAAATGAAATTAATGAGTAAAAGTTTGATCAAGTAGAAACCCACTTTACAAGGCAAATGGAAATAAAAGCTAAGAATAAGAATAAAGTTCAGAAATAAGTGGAAGTTCAACTAGAAATGATTTTTCACATGAAGAAAAGAGTTGGGTGGAAATCTACTCTAAAAGAAATAAATGTTTGTTAAGAAGATACCAGAGTAATGGAAGGGAAAAGGAACAACGAATATGGCAGCTGTAGCATGCTGATGGAAGATTTTGAGTCAAGCCTTGGCTCCACAACAGACCAGGAGAACATCAGCTGCAGAGTTTCCATTCTTTAGTATTGCTGATGCCATTCCTCACACCTTTTATCAGTCTGGAGAAAGCAAAAGGATGCAAAATATTATATACACTGGAAGCCCCCAAAACGCTTTGTCAGCCCCAGTCTATCACTAATAGGTAAGTCTTACAGCATCCATAGGAAGGAAAGGAAAATCACTGTCCTTTTTAGAGAGCCTTTAAACTGCTTCAAATAGTGGTGGAAATTCTTTTCAATCAAGAAGATGAATCTCCATTTTAGAGGGATATAAAATATGGATTTCCAGTTCTACACTGAATATATAATCAGAAGATCTGGATTCAGGCTAAAACTTAGAAGCTCAGAAAAACATAGAAGAAAAATAATTAAATGTTTAAATTAATCCATATTCACCTTGATAGGGGGGTACATATCTATATATTTTTACCCCAACCAATTATTTTTCTTTCTTTCTTTTTTTGAAGTTCAGCAACTTTTCTAATGTATTTGCCTAGTGAAGATTTCCCTTTGTTTGACTGAGATTGAGTGGAACCCCAGAGATTGTAGATAATGGAAAATCTCAATCAAAAGAACAGAATTCTTTGAATAAAATCTGGGGCTATATATTTGGTCTAAAATCATCCTTCAGAAAAATTAAAGTCTTCAGTTGACGAAAATATCATCACGTTTTTTCTTTTTTATTATTATTTATTTATTTTAGTCTTCAACATTCATTTCCACGAGATTTTGAATTCCAAATTTTCTCCCCATCTTTTCCTTACCCCCACCCCAAAATGGCATGCATTTTGATTGCCCTTTTCCCCAGTCTGCCCTACCCTCTGTTTTCCCACCCTCCCCTATACCCTTCCCCCTCACTTTCTTATACGGCAAGATAGATTTTTATACCCCACTGTCTGTACATCTTATTTCCCAGTTGCCAAGTAAAGACAATGTTTAACATTTTTAACACACTGAGTTCCAAATTATAATTCAATATAGGTTATACATGTATAGTTATGCAAAATATTTCCATAATAGTCATGTTGCGAAAGACTATATTTCCCTCCATATTATCCTGTCCCCCACTTATTCTATTCTCTCCTTTGACACTGTCCCTTTTCAAAAGTGTTTTGTTTCTGGCAATTGCCTCCCCAAATCTTCCTTCCCTTCTATCATTTGCCCTTCTTATCCCCTCCCCATACTTTCCTGTAGGGTAAGAAACCAAATTAATTGTGTATGTTATTCCCTTCTTAAGCCACATACAATGAGAGTAAGGTTCACTCATTCCCTCTCCCCTTCCCCTCTCTTCCTCTTCATTGTAAAAGCTATTTCTTGTCTCTTTTATGTGAGACAATTTACCCCATTCTATTTCTCCCTCTCTTCCCCCAATATATTCCTCTCACCCCTTAATTTTATTTCTTAGATATCATCCCTTCATATTTAACACATACTGTGCCCTCTATCCATATATGTATATATGTGTGTGTGTATGCATATATAAGTATATATGTATTCTCTCCAACTACCCTAACACTGAGAAAAAAGCCTTATGAGTTACAAATATTATTTTTCCATCTGGGAATATAAACAGCTCAACTTTAATAAGTCCCTTGTGATTTTTCTTTCCTGTTTACCTGTTTTCCTGTTTCATGCTTCTCTTGAGTCTTGTATTTGAAAGTCAAATTTTCTATTCAGCTAAAGTCTTTTCAACAAGAATGCTTGAGGGGGCAGAGTCAAGATGGCAGAGTAAAAATAGGACTTCTGAGTGGCTTCAGCTCCCACTTTCACCAATCCATATAAAAGGGGACTCTGAACAAACTTTGGAGCTATAAAACCCATAAAATGACACAGAGAAGCTAACCTCCCGCTGAGGACAGCCTAGCAGTCCAGCAGCCCAGGAGGGACCTGCCAAGCGAAGTGCTCTGGGAACCAACCCCAGCTCTGTGAGAGCCAGAGGTTTTAGCCCCAGGGTAGCCTGACCAGCAGCCAGCTGGAGGGACTCCACACCAACAGCTGTGGCGTTTCCAGAATTATCAACACATAGATGCCAAGGACAAAGTAAGATGTCAGTGCACTGTGGACTTTGGGACTAGTGGGGAGAGAGTCAGCTTTTGCTCCCAGGGCCAGAAGCCACTGAGATGCTTAGGTGCAGCAGGCTCCACTTTGCAGCTTTAGCTCTTGGCCTGCGGACTATAGGGGGACCTGGCGACCAGTCTAGGGGGTAATCACTCCTGCTTTAACCTTCTTGGATCTGAATTGTAGTCTAGGGTGGAGGTCCTGGGATGTGTGAACAGCTTGCCAGAGCGGGTGGAGGCTTCAGAGAGGGCACCCAACTAATAACTATGGCAGCTGAGAAAACCCCAGCATTTGGGATGGAAGCTACCCTGTCTGGTAGAAGAGTCCAACTGTGGCAACAAGCCCAAAAGTCAAGTAATTGAGTGGCAACATGCCTAGGAAAAGGAAACAAAATAAACAGAAAAATTCAACACCAGACTCCTATTTTGGGGGCAAAGAAGATCAAAGCATGGAACAGGAGGAGGACTGTGAGGTCAGAACTCCTGCAAGAAAAATCTTCAAAGGCAAATATGAGCTAGTTACAGGCCATAGAGGACCTTATGAAGCAGATAAGAGAAATGGAGGAAAAATTGGGAAGAGAAATGAAAATGATGCAAGAAAATTATGAAAGGAAAGTCAATGGCCAGAGGAAAATAATGCCCTAAAAATAGACTAACTCATATGGCAAAAGATGCTCAAAAAGGCAATGAGAAGAGGAATGCCTTAAAAAGCCAAATTTGCCAGATGGAAAAAGAATCTCAAAGGCTCACTGAGGAGCATCTTTCCTTCAGTTTTAGAATGAATGGACCAAAGGGAAGCTAATGACTTTGTGAGAAATCAAGATGCTGTTAAATAGATCAAAACAAATGAAAGAATAGAAGGCAATGTGAAATAACTCATGGGAAAAACCATTGACCTGGAAAATAGATCCAAGAGAGATAATTTAAAAATTATTGGACTACCTGAAAGCCATGATCAAAGAAAGAACCTAGAAATCATCCTCCAAGAAATTCTCAAGGAAAACTGCCCTGATATTTTAGAACCAGAAGGCAAAATAGAGGTTGAAAGAATTCACAGACCACCTCCTGAAAAAAGATCCCAAAAAGAAAACTCTTAGGAATATGATAGCCAGATTCTGCAACTCCCAGATGAAGGAGAGAATATTACAAGCAGCCAGGAAGAAACTATTTGAATATTACGGAAACACAACCAGGATAACACAGGATCTGGCAGCTTCTACCCTGAGGGACTGAAGGGCCTGGAATATGATATTCCACAGGCCAAAGGATCTGGAATTAAAACCAAGAATCACCTACCCAGCAAAACTGAGTATCATGTTTTAGGGGAAAATATTCAGTGGCTTAGAGGACTTCTAAGCATTCTTGAAGAAAAAACCAGACTTGAGTAGAAAACCTGACATTCAGACATAAGCAGCAAGAGAAGCATGAGAAGGTAAATAGGGAAAAGAAATCATAAGGAACTTATCAAAGTTGAACTACTTACATTCCTACATGGAAAAATGATAATTGTAACTGACGAAACTTTTCTCAGTATGAAAATAGTTGAAGGGAATATATATTGCCTGTAAATATATATTGCCTGTAAACATATACACACACACAGACAACACACATACAGACACACACACACACACATATACACACACACATTCACTTAAGTATTCTTATGCCTATATACCCTCCAATAAAGACTACACACACGTATACACACACATACACATACATATACATGCATACATATACACACACACACATATATATAATTGTATTATATATGTATATGTATACATATACATATATAATTGTAACTGATGAAACTTTTCTCAGTATGAAAAGAGTTGAAGGGAATATATATTGCCTGTAAATATATATTGCCTGTAAACATATACACATATGTGTGTGTATACGTGTGTGTAGTCTTTATTGGAGGGTATATAGGCATAAGAATACTTAAGTGAATGTGTGTGTGTGTCTGTATGTGTGTTGTCTGTGTGTGTGTATATGTTTACAGGCAATATATATTTACAGGCAATATATATTCCCTTCAACTCTTTTCATACTGAGAAAAGTTTCATCAGTTACAATTATATATGTATATGTATACATATACATATATAATACAATTATATATATGTGTGTGTATATGTATGCATATATATGTATGTGTATGTGTGTGTATACGTGTGTGTAGTCTTTATTGGAGGGTATATAGGCATAAGAATACTTAAGTGAATGTGTGTGTGTATGTGTGTGTGTGTGTTTGTATGTGTGTTGTCTGTGTGTGTGTATATGTTTACAGGCAATATACATTTACAGGCAATATATATTCCCTTCAACTATTTTCATACTGAGAAAAGTTTTATCAGTTACAATTATATATGTATATGTATACATATACATATATAATACAATTATATATATGTGTGTGTGTATATGTATGCATGTATATGTATGTGTATGTGTGTGTATACGTGTGTGTAGTCTTTATTGGAGGGTATATAGGCATAAGAATACTTAAGTGAATGTGTGTGTGTATGTGTGTGTGTGTGTGTCTGTATGTGTGTTGTCTGTGTGTGTGTATATGTTTACAGGCATACATAGACAGAGGGCAGAGGACAAATTTAATAGGAAGGGATGATACTTAAAAGGTGAAATCATGAGGTGAGAAAGGAATATAATGAGAGGAGATGGGAAGAGACAGAATGGGGCAAACTATCTTATATAGAAGACACAAGGGAAAAGGGATACAATGGAGGGGAAGAACAGGAAGGCATAAGGGAATGGGTCAACCTTATAATCATTGAATTTGGCTCAGCTGGGGGAGTGACATATACACACAAAATAGGGTATCTAACCTTACAGGAGAGTAGGGGGGAGGGGATGAGAAGGGGGATGATGGAAGGGAGGGCAGGCTGGGTAGGAGGGAAGTAGGAAGCATACACTTTTGAAAAGGGGCAGGACCGAAGCAGAAAAGAGAACAAGTGGAAGGTGGGATAGGAGGGTGGAAAATATAATCAGTCTTTTACAATATATCTACTATGGTAATGTTTTGCATTAGCTACACATGTACAACTTATATTGAATTGTTTATCTTCCCAGTAAGGGTGGGTGACAAGGGATGAAGGGAATGAATTTGGAATTCAAAGTTTTAAAACCAAATGTTTTATACACACACACACACACACACACTCACACACACACTATTATTAATACTATTTTACATGAAATTGGGAAATAAGAGGAGGGGATAACCTGGGGTACTACTATTTTGGGGAGGTGGGTAGGGGAAAAACAGGGAGAAAATTTGTAACACAAAAACTGGCAGAAATGAAGTAAAATAGAAGTTAATAAAGTATTTGAAAAAAAGTATGCTTGAAAGTCCTCTATTTCATTGAACATCCATTTTCCCCTGAAGTATTATACTCAGTTTTGCTGGGTAAGTGATTCTTGGTTTTAATCTTACCTCCTTTGATCTCTAGAATATCATATTCCAAGTCCTCTGATTCCTTAATGTAGAAGCTACTAGATCTTGTGTTATTCTGTGTTTCTATAAATTTGAATTATTTCTTTCTGGCTGTTTGCAATATTTTCTCCTTGACCTGATAACTTTGGAATTTAGCTACAATATTCCCAGGAGTTTTTCTTTTGGGATCTCTTTCAAGAAGTGATCAGTGGATTCTTTCAATTCCTATTTTACCCTCTGGTTCTAGAATATCAGAACAGTTTTCCATGATAATTTGTTGAAAGATAATATCTAGGTTTTTTTTTTTTTTATCATGGCTTTCAAGTAATACAATAATTTTAAAATTATCTCTCCTGGATCCATTTTCCAGGTAAGTGGTTTTTTCAGTGACATATTTTACATTGTCTTCTATTTTTTTATTCTTTTGCTTCTTATTTCTTGATTTCTCATAAAGTCATTAGCTTCCATTTGTTCCATTCTAATTTTGAAGGAATTATTTTCTTTAGTGAGCTTTTGGACATCCTTTTCCATTTGTTCAATTTTACTTTTTAAGGCTCTCTTTCTCCTCCTTGACTTTACTCTTTTTCCATTTGGGTTGGTCTATTTTTCAAGGTGCTATTTTCTTCAGTATTTTGGTGTTTCCTTTAGTAAGATGATGACTCATTTTTCACAGTTTTCTTGCATCACTCTCATTTCTCTTCCCAATTTTTCCTCTACTTCTCTTCCTTGATTTTCAAAATCTTTCTGAGTTCTTCCATGGCCTCTGACCAAGTTATATTTTTCTTGGTGATTTTTGATGTGGGAGTTTTGATTTTGCTTCTTAAATTTGATTTTTTTTTCTTCTGGTTCTATGTTTTGATCTTCTTTTGTCACCAATGTAAGATTCTATAGTCTGAGGTTTTTTTGCACTGTTTGTTCATTTTCCCAGCCAAATATTTGATTTTCTAATTCTTCTTCCAGTATGTAGGATGTCCTGTCCCAAACTTTAGGGGATTTTGTGCATCTGTTTTCAGAGATGTTTCTAGGGGCCTGTAAATTTTCGGTTCTCCCAAGGTGATGTGATCAAAGGCACAGCCTTTACTCCTTTCCTGGTCTGTGCTCTAGTTTGTGAGTGACCACAAGCACTCTTTTCTTCCTTGGAACTGTGAGGAGGATTCCCTCTCCACTGCACCACAAGTTCAACCACACCAGCGTTCTTTCTCACTCCAGGATCCCCACCAGAACCATGACACAGATCCAATCAAGGAAAAGCAAGGGAATCCTGCCTCAGCACCAGCAAAGAAATCCCTTCAATCCCCCTCTGATCAGTCAATCAATTCCCACACCAACTTTGGGCCCACAGCTGTGGAAGCAGCCACTGCCTGCTGCTGCTACTGCTGCTGCTGTTGCCATTGCCACCTCTGCCTACCTGGGACTGGGGCTGAACTGTGCTCTTCTCTCATCCAAGTCCAACAGAATTTTCCTACTGACCTTCTATGCTGTCTTTTGCGTCTCTGAGCCAAAAAATCTGGAAATTGCCACAGATGCCAATGATTCAGTACCCTGAGGCCTGGTCTAGCCCTGTCTGTACTGATGTGGTCCATGCTGAATTGTTCTCCCACTCTCAGCTGTGTGCAATAGACCCTTCCTGTCGACCTTCCAAGGTGTCTTTGGTTAGAGATTTGTTTCACTTCATCATTTTGTAGGTTCTGCAGGTCTAGAAATTGTTTAAGCCATTTTTACAGGTATTTGGAGGGTTTGGGGGGAGATCTCAAGCAAGTACCTGCTTTTACTCTGTCATCTTGTCTCCACCCCCTATTTTTCATATTTTAGTAATGCCCAAATGTAAGCTCTAACACCTAGGAGGGTCTTCGAATTATTTTACAATTTCATGCCTACATAGAACAATCAAGCCTTCTATTCTTTTTTTTTTTTCATATTTGAAACATTTAATGTTACGACCTTGAATTTCAGATCCATTTCCTTCCTCCCTTGTCACCCATTCCTTCTTGGGAGATAAGTAATTCAGTATATGTTATACATGTCTAGCTGTGCAAAACATTATCATAGTAGATATATTGTACAAGGCTGCTTATAATTCCCTCCCACTCATCCCACCCCCCACCTGGTCCATTCCCTACATGATCCTGTCCCTCTTCTATAGTGAGTACTTCCAACCTCCCCTCACCCCAAGGATGCCCTCCCATCCATCATCTCTCCTCTCATCCCCCTTCCCCCTATCCTGCTGCAGGTTGAGATATCCCATTTAGTATGTATGTCATTTTCTCCCTGAACCAAATTCAATGTGAATGTGGTTTTGCCTTTTTAGCCTTCCTTATTCTCCCCCTCCTTTGCAACCACTTCCCCTACATGAGATAGTTTACCCTACCATGTCTCTCCCCATCTCCTCTTGCCACTTTCCTCTCTCACCTCATAATTTCATCCCTTGAGTATTCTCCCTTCCCAACAAATTCAACCTATGCCCTCTATCCATATATAACTGTAACCATATACACACACATTCACATATGTATTCATATGACCACACCCCCTTCTTCCATTATTTTCATAGTGAGAAAGATATCATCAGTCACAGATATTGCTTTTCCATATAGGAATGTAAATAGTTCAACTTTGATAAGTTCCTTTTGATTTCTTTTCCCTGATTGCCTTCTCAGGCATCTCTTACTTCTTGCGTCTGGATGTCAAATTTTCTATTCAACTCTGGTTTTTTCCTCAAGAATGCTTGAAAGTCCTCTATTCCACTGAATGACCATATTTTCCCCTGAAACAAAATACTCAGTTTTGCTGGGTAGGTGACCCTTGGGTTCATTCCCAGTTCTTTTGCCCTCTGGAATATCATATTCCATGCCCTTCGATCCCTCAGTGTAGAAGCTGCCAGGTCCTGGGCTATTCTGATTGTGTTTCACAATATTGAAATTGTTTCTTCCTGGCTGCTTGTAGTATTTTCTCCTTGATCTGGGGATTCTGGAACCTGGCTATAATATTCCTGGGAGTTTTCTTTTTGGGATCTTTTTCAGGAGGTGATCTGTGGATTCTTTCAACCTCTATTTTGCCCTCTGGATCTAAAACATCAGGGCAGTTTTCCTTGAGAATTTCTTGAAGGGTGATTTCTAGGTTCTTTCCTTGATCATGGCTTTCAGGTAGTCCAATAATTTTTAAATTGTCTCTCCTGGATCTATTTTCCAGGTCAGTGGTTTTTCCCATGAGATATTTCACATTGCCTTCTAATCTTTCGTTTGTTTGGATCTGCTTAACAGCATCTTGATTTCTCATAAAGTCACTAGCTTCCATTTGCTCCAGTCTAACTCTGAAGGAATGAATCTCCTCAGTGAACTTTTGAGATTCTTTTTCCATCTGGCAAATTCGACTTTTTAAGGCATTCTTCTCCTCATTGCCCTTTTGGGCCTCCTTTGCCATTTGAGTTAGTCTATTTTTTAAGGTGTTGTTTTCCTCAGTCAGGCTGTTGACCCTCATTTCATACTTTTCCTGCATCCTTCTCATTTCTCTTTCTAATTTTTCCTCCACTTCTCTTATTTGATTTTTAAAGTCCTTCTTAAGGTCCTCTATGGCCTGCAACCCACTCATGTTTTCCCCTGGGGCTTTTGGAGCAGGACTTCTGACCTCACAGTCCTTTTCCCGCTCTATGCCCCCAAAATAGGAGTCTAGGGTTGCATTTTTCTGTTTCCTTTGCCTTGGCATGTTGCCACTTAATTACTTGACTTTTGGGCTTGTTGCCACACTATGGCTTTAAGGCCAGATAGAGGAATTTTCGTCCCGAACGTGTGGGGGGCAACTTCCGTTTCTGGCAAGCTGTAAACCCACCCACAACTTCCACCCTAGATCACAATCCAGATCCAGGGAGGTTAAAGCAAGAGCGATTACCCCCCAAGACTGATCGCTGGATCTCCCCACGATTTGTAGGCTGGGAGCCGGAAATGCCTATGAAAACTACACAATGGCGTGTCTCCTCAGCAGCTTCTAGCCCCCAGGGGAGGGAGCTGACGCATTCCCCAAATACAGGTCCCAAAGTCCATAGGACACTAACCTCTTACTTTGTCCTAGGCAAGTCTATGTTGATAATTCTGGCGTCTCCACAGTTCCTGGTGTTCTGGGGTTCCTCCAGCTGGCTGCTGGCCCTGCCGCCCTGGGGCTAAAACCTCGGCTCACGTGGACCTGGGCTCGGCTCGGCTCCTGTGCTCTGCACGCTGTCGGCTCCCAGACCACTGCGCTGGTCCTTCCTGCAGGGTGCTGGGCTGTCCTCAGCGGGAGGTTAGCTTCTCTGTGTCGTTCTGTGGGTGCTGGGGCTCCAGAAGATTTTCAGAGTCCTTTTTTACATAGTTTGTGGAGAATCTGGGGGCAGAGAGGCTTGGACGAGCTGTTTCTACTCCGCCATCTTGGCTCCGCCCCCCAAGCCTTCTATTCTTAATTCCTATTTCTTACAATTCCTAGCAGCCTAACCTCCTTTTCTAATATTTCCTATATGATGTCACTTATGCTAATTCTTCTTTGCATATTATTGTTGATAATATATTGTGGCCAACTTAAGCACATTTTATCTTTCCATTATACTGTATACCATCCACAACTCTGATATAAAGAACCGTTGTAAGGGATATTTTTTACTCTAAACTTCTGTGGCAGTGTCATATTTCACAATTAGGAACTTTTGGCTATTTCAGTAAAGAATGGGCAACAGAAATCTAGCTTTTAGAAGTGCAGGTTAAGTACACAGGTGTCACATATATATGGCACATGTAGACTCCAAAGTTAGTGTCCCCCACCACATTTATGCCTGTAGAACATGACTACTATGTATCCCCTCAAAGTCTTCCTGTAGTCCTAAAAGGTTGAGGGTAATGTTTGTATTTTTATAGTTCATGACCCCCATCAGTTTATCCACTCATAATTATCAGATAAGATCAATTAGTGAGCCAGACAAATTAACTTTTAGAAAATGGCATCAATAAATTGTGGGCTACTTGAGGACTAGTACCATGTTTTGGCCTTTCTTTGAATCTCCAGCATTTAGCACAGTGCCTGGACTATAGTCAAGTACTTAATAAATGCTTCCTGATTGCTGTTATTATTTATTCATTCATTCTTTCTTTCATTTATGCACGCTTTTTGGAGGGGGAAGGTAGGGCAATTGAGGTTAAATTACTTGACCGAGGTCACACGGCTAGTTTTTGTGTTAAGTGTATGAGGCCATATTTGAACTCAGTTCCTCCTGACTCCAGGGCTGGTGCTCTATTCACTGTGCCACCTAGCTGCCCCTGATAATAGTATTTAGCAAGGGCAACTAACACAAAATATGACTACATAAGTCTGCAACAAATCTCTAACATATAGAGTTGAGAGTTAAAGAAGTTGTTGTTTATCCTTCATTTTTGAAGAGAATCAGCGACATCACAGGATGATGTCTTAACTTGTGTGTGAATTGGATTTAAGTGAGGCAGAGCGGCACAATGTCACTGACCTCAATTTCTCTTTCTCAGTTATTGAAGTCTAGTGACAGGACAAAAAGTCAAACAAACTGGTGATGGGCTGGGATGCAGTGGATGACCTTTGCATCTTTGATACCTGACCAAGCCCTAAGCACTCCACAGAACCTGCTTTAGTTGCCTTAATGGCTGTTAGGACAAATTGTTCTCATCTACCCTTTCTGCTGAGGAAAGTCTTCAAATGCTTAGGGTAGAATACCTCTAACTCATACGTCTCTTTCAGTTGGGCCAGATCCTATGAGTCTGCAGGGAGCTGAGCTCCTGTCTTACACCTTCTCAAGTTCTTGAATTAATGCTTCCTAGTAAAACTTTAATAGGAAACTGAATTATCCTTGGAGAGGATCTGGGGACATGGTTTGGGAGTATATGACTCATAGTAAAAAACCACTATGTGGGGCTTTCATTACATCTTCTACTTTTGGATATGCTTGCACTTCCCAGTGGGTCATCATGCAGCAGTTGTCTAAAAGAGTGCTCTAAACCTGTGTTCTTCCACTGAAGGATAGAGAAGCTGAACCAACTTCCAAGATCCTCCAACTTCTCTCTTAGCAGAAGTATATTCATTCAGTATCTACTGTGGACTGGGCATTGGTGATTCAAGGAGAATGAAACAACATACATATACACACATAAACACAAGCATATAGATGTTTGTATGTGTGAATATATGTATACATAGTGTGTATATATGTGTACATAGTATGTATATGTATACGCACATACACAATATTAAGTGAATACAAATAAATAGAGAGCAGTTAAATATAAGATCACTTGGGAGAACATTAGCAATTAGGTAGAACAGGAAAAACATCATACACAAGATGGCACTTGAGTCATGTCTTAAGGAAAGAGAGAAGCTCTAGATAGCGGTGAATTCCAGGCTTGGAGAATGGAGTCCCATAACACATTATATAACAAAGAATCATAGAATCTGAGAGTTGAAGAGCCATCGTCAGTCATCAAGTCCATTCCATTTACAAAAGCAATCCCTATTATGACACATTTAACTACCCACTCTTTCCTTGGAGAAATCCAAGGAGAAGCAACCCACCATCTCTTGAAGTAATCCATTATGCTCTTGAATAGCTTTAATTCTTAAGAAGGACAACTAGGTAGCACAGTGAATAGAGTGCTGGGCCTGAAGTCAGGAAGATCTGAGTTCAAATTTAGCCTCAGAAATTGACTAGCAGTGTGACACTAGCCAAGTCACTTAATGCTGTTTGCCTCAGTTCCTCATATGCAAAATGAGTTGAGAAGGGAATGGTTTAAGTTACTTGCCCAGAGTCACAGAGCTAGGAAATATATGAGGCAAAATTTGAACTCAGGAAAATGAGTCTTCTTGGTTCCCAGCTCTGTGTTTTATCCACTGCACTGCCCCAAGAGTTATAATAATCATTCTTCAATGACAGCTCTTCAAATACTCTAAGATACCTATGATGTACTTCAAGAGTCTCCTGTTCTCAAAAACAACAACAAAAAGGATATACAGTTCCTTCTACCAATTCTCATATAAAATGAGTACAAGTCTTTCACACCACCCTATTTCACCTCCTCTGGATTTTTTTGGTTTGTCAATGTCCTTCTTGAATAGTAGTGCCTAGAATTTCAGACATAACACTCTACATTAGGTCTAAGAGGGGCAGAATACAAAGGAATAATCAGCTCCTTTTTCTAAAACATATGCCTTTCTTAATGCAGCCCAATGTCACTTGAACTTTCTGACTGCTACATGACACTGTTGACTCATATTAAGCTTGCAGTGTACTAAAATTCTGAGATCTTTTAATAACTATCTAGCTATGCCTCTCCCCTTTTTATTAAGTTAATTTTTTATAAGCAAGGACAAGTAATTATATATATCTCTAGTGAATTTCACATTAAATTCAGCCCAATGTTCTAACCTACTGAGATCTTTCAGAATCCTAAATCCATCAGTGTTAATTATTCCTCCCAGTTTTGTGTCATTTGAAAATCTGATGAACTTACAATCTTTGCCTATGGTAGAAACAGTATCTTAACCTTTCTCTCTCTCCCCTTCCCCCCAAAGCAGGTAAGGCAAAGATAGTTTTCCCTAATAGCTACTGAGACATTCCTCAACACCTGTTTGATTCAGAAGCCTAAGGGCTCAGACTGCTGACATCATTTCCTCAGATGATGAGTCACAAAGATCTGGATGCAGGGAGGAAGTGTTACAGGTTTGGTTGGTGGATCACAATGGAACTTCTGAGAGTTCAATCAACTCAAAGTGTCATCAATGCCTATCCCTGTTCAATATCATTCTCCTTCTTTGGCTAACTAAATCAAGTTTTAATAACTATTCAATGACCTACTAGTGACTCATTTTGTTCGAATATCAAACATGATTACTAGGGGACTTCCCTAAATCAGACCTAGCCCAGAGGTTTGGTACCTTACCAGAGACCTCCTGACACAATGATATTCAACTATTAACAACTACTTTTTCAACCAGCTTTGAATCTACCTGATTGTATTATCTAATACATACAGCTATATCTTATGCACAAGAAAAATGAGATACTTTATCAAGTTTTTCTATAATATAGGTAAACTTTATTCACAGCATTTCTCTCATTCCTCTGTTTTGTGATTGTTATCTAAAAAGAAAATGTTAGTCTGGGATGACCTGTTCTTGAAAAAATCATGCTGTTTCTTTCTAACTGCCACTCTCCTTCGTAAATGTTTCCTAACCATCTCTTCTAAAATGTTCCAGGAATCAAACACAAGCTAACTGAACCTATGGTTTGCAGACTCTGTTCTCTTCTCTTTTTGGAGAGATAGGATATTTGCCATTCTCTAATTCTGTGATATGTTTCCTCTTTTTCCTGTTCTTTCAATTATCACTGACAGTGTTTTTGGCAATCACAAATACAGTTCAACTTAGCCAGATGACATGAATTCAGCAAAGGCATATTTTCTCTTTTCCTTTCCTCATATGTTTCAAGAGCACAATTCCCTATTACTCATTCCAAATGTAAAAGTTATTCTCCTTTACAGAAATAACAAAAGAAAATAAGAATTAAGATACTGTTTTCTCTGTTGTCAGTTATCTTCTCATTCACCCCAAGCAAAGGTTCTATCCCTTTAACTCTCTCCCTTTTCTTAATAAAAATCTAAAAAAACAGCTTTTTTGTTGTCCTTAGCTTCCCTCACCAGTCTCTGCTCACTCTAAGCTTTCACATTCATAATGCTATTTTGATAGGATCATGTCATACTCTTACATTTAAACACTCTTACCTAGTCTTATTCCCATATTCTGTATGTTTCTCTTTTTCAAACCCTGAATTTTTCTCTGTATATCCACACTGGTCTCTTCAGAAAAAAAAAACTCATTTTTCTCTTCATTGGGACTGTTTCCTTTTTTTGTCTTTAGAAGTTCATTCTTAAGGGACTTTTGCTCTTGGGTGACTTTCTCCCAAAGCATTTTCGTTTATGATAGCCTAGAGATCTGTCCAAACCCTTTGAAATCTGCTTTTCCAATATTTAAGGGTATAGCAGACTATGCCTAGATTCCTCTCTTCTGTTTATTAAGGAGCAGAATAAAAATTTGAACACAAGTCCTCTTGACTTAAAGTCTAACATTCTTTTTACTACATTAACTTCATTCCCTTTCTGGTAGATATAAAAGCAAACCTTCACTGCTGGACCTCTCTACATATAAAACTGTGTTATTCACCAGCTCCAGGTCTCTGCTGAGAGAAGAGGAATAGGAGAGGTGTGCTAGAACTGTTTCTAATGAGCTTCAACAGTTATTCAATTTTCAGTGTATCTATCCATCAGAAATACTAAATTGGATATAAAATATAAATCAGGGCTTATTTTGTTTTGTTAACTGTCTAGACTTATCAAAGTGATAATAATGCAGAATAAGCTTAAAGGTGAGTCCATAATCCACCCTCTCTTCCAGTATGGTAGTTAAACATTTATAGGTATATAGCCTTCATGAGAGTTTTAAACAGTCTTGTCCAAAGGGTCAAAAAGGGCAGACAATATCTCATCAGGGAATGCCTCGTTCACTTAACTCTCCAATGTTACTTTAAAAGGTGTTGCCTAGTATGTGCAGGTGTTTCCCATCTCCTCTTCTGGATGTTTTTAATTACTAGACAGCTGGTGCATTTCTTATTGTTATGCTGCTGTGGAGCTTGGGAGTTTTGTAGAGAATAGTGAATTCTGGATCCTGCTAGTCACCAACATCAAATCAATTTCATTTAATGAACATATATGAACTAAGATAAATATTTTCAAATATTGGATGGGGAAAGGTGTCTGTCATATAAGAGTGATTAAATTTCTTCTGGCTGGACTGAGAGAGCAGAAGCAAGGACAATATAGGTGGATATTGCAGAAAGAAATTTAGATTTGATGTAGAGAAAAATCTCTAACAATTAGAACTACACATAAATAGAATGCATGGGCTTGGAAGAGATGGTGGGTTCCAATTCATAATTGGAATTGGAATTCAAAATAGGTGGAAGGGACCTGTCATTTAGTTAAACACTACATTTTATCCAAGAGCACAATGAGGTAAGGTGTGGGGAGTGAATTTCTTAAGGCCATAAAGGAAATATCAGACCTAGACTATCCACAGTCAGAAGCTGAATCTGAACACAGGTCAGGTCCTCTGACTTCATTCAGAAAGTGTTCCAGTTTTCTCTGAGGATACAAAATGCACAAAGATAAGTAAAATACAAAGTTTAGTCAAGGGAATTGAGGAGAGTGGGAAGTAGCACCTAAGACTTTTAAAAACCTAGGAATTCCATAATGCCCTAAAGCTTTGTGCAATTCCAATACACCAGAAGCTATTAAAAGGAAACAAAAGCTACTAATTATATAAATAGTATTTGAAATTTATTTTGGATATTTCATTCTAACAATTATTAAGAATTAATATTCCAGAATAATACAATGCATGTTAATACACAGTAATGCCTTATCATATAGTCTATGTAATATTCCTAATAGGGAATTTAGTCACTTAAGGAGAAAAATAAGTACATAATCATGAATACTAAGTTATAATAACTTTGTGTAAAATTAAATGACAATTTTCTCATTGTTACAATCACAAAAATATTCATCCAAATATAAGCCCCCACCACATATAAACCATATCCTTCAAATAAAGTACTTTACCACTGTAAAGTAACATCATTTATAGCTTGCACTCAGGCTTTAAACAAGTCAGATTTTAAACTAAATATTATATTTCAAGCAATATGGTATCTCCATATTGAGCATGTTAAATCAGTTCCTAAAAAAAGAAACAAAAAGCTAATCAATAAAATTTAATATTACCTGTTTATTTTATTTGCACAAATCTGACCTACTGCTCTGTATTCTTCCATGACTTACTCATATAGAAAGGGTTATACCTATCATCTTAAAATATTTCTTGACAGACTACAGAGGCTTCAGTTATTTCTGCTCCTGTTATGACCAACAATAACAGAGGAATTTTATATAACACTTTTAAAACTTCAAAAACATCTTCCATGTTTATCATTTGCTCTCATGTGAAAGTGAAGACCACATACTAGGTCTCTTGCTATAAAAGTAAATAAGGTAGAATTCATACAAAAAATTATAATTTCCAAATCCTGAAAGTTTTATAACAATTTTTTAAAGGTACCAATTAGATAAAGGTATGTATGATTGAAGTAATGAAGTAAGGCAGCAATTTTTTAGACAAACATAATAAAACTTAACCTATGAGCCTTTTAAAATGAAAACGAAATTTTAAATTAAATTAATGAAGCCATAATGTAAACACATAATTTGGGGAGTAGATTTTATCCTTATATTTAGTCTATTTAGTCTATATTTAATATATGTAGTCTATATTTAAAGGAAAATGAATATAATATTTTCTACCATTTCTTTCAAGATGATATTTGCATTTTGCAAATATCTTTAAAATAAGGCCTCAAACTTATGCCTAAAGTAAATAAATGGGGGTTCCCATCTGAAGTGATTCTTCAGTGCTCACACGATAATACCTCTACAAAATCAAATTTCCTATTGTTATTCTATTCCCTTAGTTACAATTTCATCCCATCTGCTGATTCTAGTTTAAAGGCTCAAGAGCATCACCTTTAGAAGTAACATAAAGCACTAAGGCAATTGAGTTTTCCTCTCAAATTTTCTCTAAAATATCCTGTATTTGTAGTTCATGTTTTTCCTACGATTGGAAAAGCATAAAGCAGTGCCTCTTAAATACTTCCTGCATTATAAGATATCATGGAAATCAACAGTCATTAAATTTGATCAAAAAAGAACACATATATTCTTGCCCCTTCCCATCCTCAACAAGATCCAGAAGGGGAATCCCATGGTGGAGCCTGAAGATCATACCACAAAAAGATAAATCTAAAGAACTAGAAATGTTTAGCTCAGGGAATATTCAGGGAAGCCATGGTAACTATCTTAAAATACGTAAAATATGTCATCCAAAAAGTAATTAAAAGTCGTTCTGGTTGGCTCAGGGGACAGAACTAGGAATGATGGATACTTATCCAACACAGTCACAGAGAGTCACAGAAAGGCAGATTTAGTCTCAATGTATGGAAATCCTCATAACTAGTTGTCCAAACTCACAATGAGCTGATTCAGTTAAATGACTCTCACTAAAGTTTCTAAGAGAATAGTACAGGGAAAGAAGCCAAACCAAAGCATAAAATACTAGTCCTTTTCAGATGTATAGTGTTTTCTACTTTTCAAAGTGGCTTCCATATCCAAGAGAAGTTTATCTAGAGAGCCAGTCCTGAAGTTAAGAAGAACTGGGATGTTGTAGTCTGCTCCTGATAGATTTTGCCTGTGTAATCTTAGATAAATCAGTTAATTTTTCACTGTTCTAACTACAAATTTTACAACTTGCAGAGAAGGTTCTGACATTTACACTCGTAAAGGGAGTTTCCTCAGGCTGAAAGTACAGAACAGGTCCCTCTCCCTTACATATCCAATACTCCAGTACTCAACTTTGGGGATTATAAAAAGATGGTATTGCTCCTGTTATTTACAGATTAGATTCTTACTTTATTTCCTTATACTACCATGTCTCCCTCCTGTTCCTTACAGAGGACAATGCATTGTACTGGAATCAACCAATTAATAAGCATTTATTAAGTGTTCACCATTCAAAAGGCACTGGGGATTCAAAGACAAAGCAAAATCATCTCTGACTTCATGGAGGTTACACTCTAACGTCCAGCTCTAACAGGCAAAAGGCTTGATTCTCTCTGCTGGCTCAGAATTTAAAATGTAGCACCATCCTTTGCCTCGACATTTGTTCTTTCATTTTAGGTAAAAGAGATTATTCCATAAACTCCAACATTTTGAGCTTTGAGAGTTCAGGAAAATAAGCCTTTGGAAGCAAATGACAATATGTGCTAAGACATTTAGGGAAGAAATATGAAGCATAATCTGGGACCTAACTTTAGATATTGTCCTTTAGACAAGTTATCCATGTTTCACCACCATACAAAAATCACAAGATTATTGGTGTTAGAAAGATGAAACTTTGTTAGAGAAGCTTAGAGTGGTAAAACAAACAAAGAAAAACCTTTGAAATTCCCTAATGGGAATCCTGTCTGTTCTCTTCCTGTTCAACTCATTATCCATTAGATAAATACTTATGAACAAGGTCTATGCATTTGGCATTGAACTACATATCAAATGCTAGATAATCTAGACTAGATGGCATACAGGAGAGAATGCCAGTCTTAGAATCAAAAAGTTAGAATTCTGCCTCATGCACTTAGTAGCTCTGTGACCCTAGACAAGTCATTTAGCTTCTCTCAGCTTCTGTTCCCTCATCTGTAAAATGGGGATAATAATGTACCTACATCAGAGGGTTATAATGATGATCAAATAAGATGCCATATGTAAAGTACTTTGCAATCCTTAAGGGGGGGAGGGTGCGTGTGTGTGTGTGTGTGTGTGTGTGTGTGTGTGTGTGTGTGTGTGTGTGTGTGTGTGTGTGTGTAACTGGCCACTATGTAACTATTAGGCTCTTGGCTAAAGATTGAATACAATGAAAGGAAAACCAGTCTGTACACGTAAACAACTATGTACAAACACAATACAAAAGAATGAACTATCACTAAGAGAAACCAGAAAAATATTTTTTGTAGAAAGCTGGATTTTAGCTGAGAGTGGAAGAAAGCCAGTGAAGTCGAGTCAAAAATGGAAGAGAATTCCAGGCATGGGAAAATGCACAGAGACAAGAGATGAAATAATTTGAGTAAGGACAACAGTATCACTGGATTACATGTGAATAAGTGCAGTGGGTTAAGGGGTAAGTTAGAAGACTGGAAAGGTGAGAATTGATGAAATTGAACAGCTAATGAAGAACTTTAAAAGTTGAGTATTTTTTTATACTTTGAACAATTAGATGGTACAGCAGATAGAGTGCCATGCTTGAAGTCAGCAAGACTCACTTTCTGAAATTCAAATTAGACCTCAGACACTATCTATATGATCCTAAGTTACTTAACCTTGTTTGCCTCAGTTTCCTCAACTATAGAATGAGCTGGAGAAGGAAATGGCAAACCTGTCCAATATCTTTGCCAAAAGAACCCCAAATGGGATCTGAAAAAATGACTGAACACATTTTATACTTCATATTGGATATAACAGAGAGTCCTGGAGTTTATTGAATAAGGTGGTAAGGGGATACATGGTCAGACATACATGGTTACTCTGACAACTGATGGAGTGGAAGCAGAAGAATCAACCTGAAGACTATTTCAGTAAGCCAGCCAAGTGGCAATAAGGTCCTATACCTTTAGATTAAACCTTCAGATTTCTCAGAGCCTTCCATATAACTTTCTAGGTGACACATTCTGTGTCTCACATTCTTAAAAAAGTCTAACATTATATTCAGTATTCTACATGTACATTCTTCTACTTATACAAAAAGTGAATGGAGTTAAATTGGCCCATCTTTTCTTAGGGGTCAAGGTGGGTCATTGAACTCCACACCATTCAGCTACAATTGTTTTGCTATCGTTCTTTTTTCCATTAATATTGTTGTTCTACCCCCATTTATATGGGAAAGCTGGTGGTGTAGAAGATAAAGTGCTGGTCCTAAGTTCAAATGCATTTGGGGATATTGCCTAGCTATGTGACCCTGGGCAAGTGACTCTATTTGCCTCAGTTTCCTCATCTGTATTATGGGGAAATAACAGCACCCATTTCCTGAGTTTGTTGTGAGCATCAAATAATATCTGCAAAGCAATTAGTGCCCAACATATAGTAAATGCTAGATAAATAGTAGCTATTACTGTAACCAGTTTGTATTTTTGTCTTTTTCTGCTTGATTTAGCATCAGTTCACATAGTTTTCTATACCATACTTTTCATAATATTCATAATTTCTTAACACAGCAAAACACTGAATTATAAAAAAACAATCTGTTTAGTCATTCTCCCAAATGATGAGCATCTGTTTAATTTCCAGTTCTTTGTTTCTACAAAATAGTTTTCTTATAAATGTTCTGGTATATATGGAATCTTTCTTTCTGTCAGTGCCTCTTTGGAGTATATGCCTAGCAATGAGATGTCTGGGTTACATACATTTTAATTACTTTCTTGGGATAGTTCCAAATTGTACTTCAGAATTGTTGGACCAACTGGTAGCTTGACTAAAAGTGTATTTTAATAATAAGTTCCATAACCCCTTCAACACTATTTCCACCTTCTGTCATCCTGTCAATATTCAGTATCTATTTCTCAAAGCAATATATCCTCCAAGAGGATTTGTGCCTTTGTAGCAGGCAGCTGGTATTTCTACATTCAGAGAATCTCACTGTTATGTCATAATTTTGTGGATACAATGAAGTACTGAATGGTTTTATGTTATAATCCTCTTTTTAGGTCTAACACTTATCATAATTATACCTTTAAGAGAAACAAACTGGAAAAAGTTTGACCATTGCATTATATTTTTAATTCAAGAGAATCTGTGTATTAAATAACAAAAAGGGGGGGGGGCACTATTGGCCCTGGAGTCAGGAGGACCTGAGTTCAAATCCAGTCTCAGACACTTACTAGCTGTGTGACCCTGGGGAAGTCACCTAACCTCCATTGCCTCAAAAAAAAGTCAGTAACAAGTAACATTAATTATGGAAACTAAGTTTTTTTTTTTATCATAGTCTGATATTAAAAAAAACCTATTGGTTTGAACATTATTTTTCTCTCATGAAACATCCCCACATACATAAAAGCATACACAAACCATAGAAAAATGGCTGGCAAATCAGCAAGAAACTATCAAATGGAAAATAACTTTTTGAAAGCTTACATGTTAAACAAGTAACTTAGGACACAAAAACAATATTCTCAAAATGCTATACAGGTCAGACTGTCTTGAAAGTGAATTTAGAAGTTTAACAATATAAATAGCTGAAACAAATGAATTTATTAAAAGAAACCCAGAAACAAAGTAAGCTGAAATTGGAAGGAGGAATTGAGTATTGGCTATATACACTGTTATTATTCTGACACACATATAAAAAACAGAATCTAATAAAATGACCACAGCACTTATAATCAGGAGACCTATGTTAAATCTTGGCTTTCTAGCCAAAATACCTTGAGCAAATCATGTTATTCAATTTTCTTTTTTTCTATGACATGAGAGTAGATTAAACTAGATGTTGCTGTTATACAAAAGTGTACAAATATATGAAGAAAATAATTTTACAGATAATCTCCAAAATACCTCCTAGTTTGTGAGTATGGTATATATGAAACTCTTGTTCACATACAAGTTGAACTAGGGGAATTTTGGGGTATATGTTAAAATAGTGTATCATGCCTTCCCCTTTCAGGGAAAATGTAAAAGCCTTAAGACATTCCTTTTCCATATGGTATTACCCAGTGCCACAAGGTATAAACATAAATGTTTTTGGATGCATTTGATAAAAATTAAGTCATTCAAATAAAGTGAGTTATAGGCAGAAGAGTTTAATAAATAAGCCAACTTCTTCCAAACAATGTTTATTTAACACAGGATCCTTCCAAGAATTCCTCTCCTGTAAACTCCTGTAACAGAATGCCTACAAGTTACCTGCTCTTAAAAGGACATTGTGTGAAAAGAGTGACAATGGGAAGAATTCTCTAATTCAATGATAAGCCGTTTTAAGTTAAAGCCCTCAAATTCCACACACTCTGGCTAATTATTTTAGCTCTGCTTATATGATTAACATTCTCCATGCTAACAACTTCAAATACATCCAGCTACTTTGAGTTTAAAGTCTAATGAAACATGCATGACATTTTTAATTAACACCTCTTACTGAACTATGCAAAACAATAATGAAAGGGTCTACAGGTGTTTCCACAGGTTCTAAAGATTATTAATTATCTGTGCACCCATAATTGTATTAATCTTCTCAACTAAAGACATCTACTTATCCTAGTAATCAAGAAACCTTAAAGTAGAAAAAAATATCTTATTGATGCATTGTGACCTTATTACCAGTATTCACCAAAGAGAACAGATTGACAACAGTCTTGCAGTATGCTAACTCCAAAAACATCCACTTGGTCAATGACAATACAAATTATCCCAATATGGATTATTTCAAATCTAATTTGGAAAGTCCCATCTTGGGTACAAGATGATCATCAAATAGATATTCAAATAGATAATAATAATGGAACACAGACAACTATCTCAAGAGATGCCAACATTTATTTTTCAATCACTCAACCAATACTTTTTAAATACCTACTATGTATGGGACAGCTAGGTGTTACAGCTGGTATTGGAAGTCAGGATGACCTGAGTTTGAACACTTGTCTCAGACATTTAGACGTGTGACTCAGGGAAAGTCACTTAACATCTGCTTCAAATTTCCTCACCTATAAAATTAAGATAATAATAGAATCTACATAATGGGGTTATAAGGCTCAAATGAGATATGTAAAGGGACTTTATAAACCTTAAATCACTACTTTATCAATGTTACTGATATTGTTATTTTATGTACAGTGCTAGATAGATGCATCAGACACAAAGATAATTAAGATATACTCAGAATCACAGAATTGTAAGAGACCTCTAGACTCATACTACTATTAGTAATAATAATGGCTGACATGTATATAAAGTTAAATTTAAGGCATTCAGAATACTTAACATACATTTTGAGGAAGTAGAAAGGTCCCTATCACTTAAAGTCTTCAAGCAAAAGCTAGATAAGATGTGGTTTAGCTGTTAAGTCTTGTTCAATTTTCCATGACCCCAGGAACCACACTACATGCCCTTCTATCCTCCACTCTCTCTTGAAGTCTATCCAGGTTCATGTTCATTGTTTCCATGACACCATATTTTCATTTCCTCCTCTGCCATCCCCTTTTCCTTTTGCCTTCAATCATTCCCAACACCAGGGTCCTTTTCTAGTGACTTCTACCTTCTCATTATGTTGCCTAAGTATTTAAGCTTCAGCTTCAGTATTTGACCTTTCAGTGAATAGCCTGATTTAATTTCTTAAGTATTGATCGATTTGATATCCTTGCTGTCCAAGGGTATCTCAAAAGTCTTCCACAATACCACAATTCCAAACTGTTGATTCTATGGCATTCAGCTTTCCTTATACTCCAACTCTCATAGCCATGTATTACTACTAAAAAAAAACCCCCAAAAAACAAAGCTTTGACTATACAAACTTTTGTTGGCAAGGTAACGTTTGTTTATTAGTATGATGTCCAGATTTGCCACAGCTTTCCTTCCAAGCACCAGGAACAAGCGTCTTTTAATTGTGTGGTTGCAGTCTTTTCCCTCTATTCACCAAGAAGTAATGGGACCAATTGCCAAATCTTAGGTTTTTGACTGGGGTTGGTAGGTGTGAGGGGGAGCATTTTGTTTTGTTTTTCGTTCAATTCCAAGCCAGGTTTTCCACTCTCCTCTTTCACCCTTATCAAGAGGCTTCTTAACTTCACTTTCTGCCATCATCTGTATGTCTGAGGCTGCTGATACTTCTCCCAGGAACATTAATTCCAACTTTTGATTCATTCAGCCTGGTATTTTGCATGATGTATTCTGCATACATGTGAAATAACATCCCAATAAACAGCTTTGTCATACTCCTTTTACATCTTAAACTAATCAGTTAGGTTCAGTTCTATCACTTCTTGTCCCACATTCAGGATCCTCAAAAGACAAGTAAGATGACCTGATACTCCCATGATTTAAGGACTTGTCACATTTTGTTCTGATCCACAGGACAAAAGCTTTAGTGTCGTCAATGAAGCAGAAGTAGATGTTTTGTTCCGGACCCCCTTTGTTTTTCCCATAATCTGGTAAAGGTTGGCCATTTGGACTCCTAGCTCCTCTGCCTCTTCGAAAATGGCAATTCTCAGTTCACATATTGTTGAAGCCTAGGTTGCAGAATCTTAAGCATAAGATAAAGAAGACTACCCATTAAATATAGATGGAGAATGACTATGAAGTGCTTTGCAAACCTTAAAGCACTATTAAAAATATCCTTTATTGTGATTACTGAATTAATTAAATGTTCTCTGACATGTCTGCCTACTCTGACATTCCATTACTATTTCAGTTGAGCCTCACAACAACCCTGTCAAATAGGTTATAAAAGTATTATCTTCACTTATTTATAGATAAGGAAACTGAAACACAAAGAAATGAAATTAATTTCTCACAGTCATTCAACTAGAATGTATGGAAATAATATCTGACTCCAACTCCAGGATTCCTGTCACTACATAATCTGACTTTCTGCCATTTGGATCCATTAAACCTAGCTCTGACCTCTATGATCAAGTACAAGTCAAAACCCTCATCTACTTAAGAACAATTCCAGAATCTGTATCTTAAGAATGACTTGAGAGTTTTCTGGGAAAGTAGAGATAAGATATATACATAAAATTGACTTAGTATATAAAGGCGTTTGACCTGGTAAATAAAAAGAAACTCCTCAAAAAAAGATAAGGGATATAAAGAATGGTTAAGAAACCAATGGACAGAGACTAGTCCAGTTTGAATGGTCTGCAGAATGTGGAGATAAATAATGAGCAATTAGGTTGGGAAGCAAGGGGATCAGAGAGGAAGGGAAACAAGCTGCAAAGATTTGAGTGCCAAGTTAAGAGATTTGGACTTTATTCATCAAGCAATAAAGAGACATTTTAGCAGACAATTTCTAAGATAGCTTCCAAGTCTAAATTCAACAATGTCAGAATAAGTACTTTAACCCAGACTGTTTTTTAGCACAAAGACAAAATTAATTCTTATTTATTTCATCCATGAGTATAATTAAATTTGAATGGATCTGTGATAGCATGTATTTGGAACCCCCCTCCCAATGATGCAAAGCAACCCAAAAAAGGCTGCCCATTCTGGGTGACTTTTATCAATGACCTTCCACAGGAGGACTGACAAGCACTAAAGACCTTACTGACATCACATCATTACTGTTACCACTGGAGTACTCTAGCTATGCACATTAATCATCCCTCACTTTCATCATGTAGTCAGTCCCTCTTCTTTTCCTATTATACAATTCTTAAGACAATTTTCACTCCTGTTCTCAACTACATTTTGGTTTTCTAGCGTAGCCTACTCAAGACTTACAGAAGTGGAGCCAAGATGGCAGGGCACAGAAATCAGAGCTCTCCCACCATTCCCCTCTGAACAACTTTAAAATAACACCTCTAATTGTATTTTGGAGTGGTGGAGCAAAGAAAAGTTCACAGTGAGACACACTCTTGGGCAAGAGAGAAGTAGAAGACCTGAGAGACAATATCACATCTGACCCCAAGAAATCAGGAACCCTGAGGAACAGTACCATTTCTAATCCCGAGGGAGAAGGGGCACTGAGGAGCAATATCAATTGTAATCCCAAGAATCAGGGTCCCTTCCTAAGTAAGGACCAGAGTGCAGACTATAGAAGTAGTGATCACACCTCTCTGTAGATCACAACACCTGGGATACAGCAACAACTTCCAAATCTCCAGAACTAATTCTGAAACAGAAGTATTGGAAAAAAATGGTAGCTTGAAATAGAGTCGTCCCCCCCCCCATACCAGGAAAATAGCCCAACATTAACATAAAGTTCCAAATCAAGAAATAAGATGAAAAAAAAAATAGCAACAAAAAACCAAGACCTCACCATAAAAAAACTACTAGGGTGACAGAGAAGATCAAGACAAAAATCTCAAAAGAAGGCAATGAAGTCAGAGCCGTCACAAGAAAAGCACCCAAAGCAAAGCACAAAAAGAAATTCTTGGGAAAAAGCTAAAAAAATTATTTTCAAAATGAAATTAGTTGTAAGGGAAAACTGAGGTAAAGAAATAGAGCCTTTCTTAAAATAAGTGGTATCCTTCTAAAACCAAGAATACCAGGAATGAAGCAAGAATGTCCATTTCATCATTATTGTTCAATATTGTACTAGAGATGTTAGCTATCACAATTAGACAAGAAAAAGTAATAGAAGGAATACAATTTGTAAATGAGGAAACTATCATTTTAGTAAATGACATGGTAATATACTTAGATAACCCTAGATAATCAGCTGAAAAACTAGGAAAATAGGTAACAACTTCAGCAAAGTTGCAGGATATAAAATACATCCACATAAATTACCAACATTTTTATATATTACCAATAAAACGCAGCAAGAAGAAAGAGAAAGAGAAATTTGATTTAAAACAAAACTGTAAACAATGTAAAATATTCAAGAGTCTATCTCTGCCTATGGGAACCCAGGGATTATATGAACACAATTACAAAACACTTTACATACAAATAAAGAGATATCTAAACAATCAGAGAAGTATTAATTGCTTATGGGTAGAGAGAGATACCTACATGGTTCAGTGGATAGAGTGCCAGGCTGGGAGTTCAGAAGATTTATCTTCCTAAGTTCAAATTTTACCTCAGGCTCTTACTAGACAAGTGACCCTGAGCAAGTCATTTAACCCTGTTTGTCTCAGTTCCTTATCTATAAAATCAACTGAAAAAGAAAATGGCAAACCTCTCCGGTACCTCTGCCAAGAAAACCCCAAACCAGGTCAAAAAGAGTTGGACACAACTCAAATAACTGAACAGTGAAGAGAACAAGTTATTATAATAAAATGACAATTATACTTTAGTTAATTTGCTTATTCAATGCCACACTAATCAAACTACTGGAGAATTATTTTATACAGCTAGAAAAAATAGTAACAAAATTCATCTGGAAAAAACAAATGTCAAAAATATCAAGGGAATCAGTAAAAGAAATGTGAAAGAATGTAGTCTAGCAGTTCCAGATCTCAAACTATATTACAATGTGGTAATCATAAAAACAGTCCAGTACAGGATAAGAGATAGGGTGGTGGATCTATGGAATAAATCAGGTATAAAATACACAGCAGCAAATGATCACATTAATCCAGTATTTGATAAACCAAAGGTCCAAATTTTTAGGGTTAAGAATATAATGTTTGACAGAAATCACTAGGAAAACTAGAAAGCAGTTTCATAGAAACTAGGCATAGACCAATAACTCACATCATATGCCAAGATAAGTCAAAATAAATAAATGATTTAGACATAAATGATATTATCGTAAGTAAAATAGCACTGGAAGCATATAAATTAGAATTGGAGCATGGGAAATGTAAGTCAGATTAAGAGAAGAGTTTATTACCAAAAAAAAAAAAAGGAGATAGAGGAAATCTGGGAAGTAAAACAGATAATTTTGATTACATGAAATTCAAAAGCTTTTACACAAATCAAACTAATGTAGTAAAAATTAGAAGGAAAATAGGAAACTGATAAAAAATTACAGCAAGTATCTCGGATAAAGGTGTGATTTCTTTTTTTTTTTTAAACAAATGCTTTATTAACTTCTGTTTTACATCATTCATTTCCGCCAGATTTTGAGTTACAATCATTTTCCCCCCATTATTCCCCTACCCAACCTCCCAGAACAGTAATCCCACAAGATATCGCTTCCTCCAATCTGTTCTCTCCCATACCTTCTCCCATACCCCCATCGACTTTTCCATTAGAGGAAGGTAAGTCTTTGTATCCCAATGCCTGCACGTCTTATCTCCCTATTACAAGCAAAAGAGTATTAATAATAGTATTTATATATATTTGAAACATTTAATGTTACGACCTCAAATTTCAGATCCATTTCCTTACTCCCTTGTCACCCATTCCCTCTTGGGAGATAAGTAATTCAGTATATGTTGTACATGTCTAGCTATGCAAAACATTATCATAATAGATATATTGTACAAGGCTGCTTATAATTCCCTCCCACTCATCCCACCCCCCACCTGGTCCATTCCCTACATGATCCTGTCCCTCTTCTATAGTGGGTACTTCCAACCTCTCCTCACCCCAAGGATGCCCTCCCATCCATCATCCCTCCTCTCATCCCCCTTCCCCTATCCTGCTGCAGGTTGAGATATCCCATTTACTATGTATGTCATTTTCTCCCTGAACCAAATTCAATGTGAATGTGGTTTTGCCTTTTTAGCCTTCCTTATTCTCCCCCTCTTTTGCAACCACTTCCCCTTGCTTCTTCTGCATGGGATAGTTTACACTACCCTGTCTCTCCCCATCTCCTCTTGCCACTTTCCTCTCTCACCTCATAATTTCATCCCTTGAGTATTCTCCCTTCCCAACAAATTCAACCTATGCCCTCTATCCATATATAACTGTAACCATATACACACACATTCACATATGTATTCATATGACCACACCCCCTTCTTCCATTATTTTCATAGTGAGAAAGATATCATCAGTCACAGTTATTGCTTTTCCATATAGGAATGTAAATAGTTCAACTTTGATAAGTTCCTTTTGATTTCTTTTCCCTGATTACCTTCTCAGGCATCTCTTCCTTCTTGTGTCTGTATGTCAAATTTTCTATTCAATTCTGGTTTTTTCCTCAAGAATGCTTGAAAGTCCTCTATTCCACTGAATGACCATATTTTCCCCTGAAACAAAATACTCAGTTTTGCTGGGTAGGTGACCCTTGGGTTCATTCCCAGTTCTTTTGCCCTCTGGAATATCATATTCCATGCCCTTCAATCCCTCAGTGTAGAAGCTGCCAGGTCCTGGGCTATTCTGATTGTGTTGCCACAATATTGAAATTGTTTCTTCCTGGCTGCTTGAAGTATTTTCTGCTTGATCTGGGGATTCTGGAACCTGGCTATAATATTCCTGGGAGTTTTCTTTTTGGGGTCTTTTTCAGGAGGTGATTGGTGGATTCTTTCAACCTCTATTTTGCCCTCTGGATCTAAAACATCAGGGCAGTTTTCCTTGACAATTTCTTGAAGGGTGATTTCTAGGTTCTTTCCTTGATCATGGCTTTCAGGTAGTCCAATAATTTTTAAATTGTCTCTCCTGGATCTATTTTCCAGGTCAGTGGTTTTCCCATGAGATATTTCACATTGCCTTCTAATCTTTCATTTGTTTGGATCTGCTTAACAGCATCTTGATTTCTCATAAAGTCATTAGCTTCCATTTGCTCCAGTCTAACTCTGAAGGAATGAATCTCCTCAGTGAACTTTTGAGATTCTTTTTCCATCTGGCAAATTCGACTTTTTAAGGCATTCTTCTCCTCATTGCCCTTTTGGGCCTCCTTTGCCATTTGAGTTAGTCTATTTTTTAAGGTGTTGTTTTCCTCAGTCAGGCTGTTGACCCTCATTTCATACTTTTCCTGCATCCTTCTCATTTCTCTTTCCAATTTTTCCTCCACTTCTCTTATTTGATTTTTAAAGTCCTTCTTAAGGTCCTCTATGGCCTGCAACCCGCTCATGTTTTCCCCTGGGGCTTTTGGAGCAGGACTTCTGACCTCACAGTCCTTTTCCTGCTCTATGCCCCCAAAATAGGAGTCTAGGGTTGCATTTTTCTGTTTCCTTTGCCTTGGCATGTTGCCACTTAATTACTTGACTTTCGGGCTTGTTGCCACACTATGGCTTTAAGGCCAGATAGAGGAATTTTCGTCCCGAACGTGTGGGGGGCAACTTCCGTTTCTGGCAAGCTGTAAACCCACCCACAACTTCCACCCTAGATCACAATCCAGATCCAGGGAGGTTAAAGCAAGAGCGATTACCCCCCAAGACTGATCGCTGGATCTCCCTACAAATTTGCAGGCTGGGAGTGGGAGCTGCCTCTGAAAACTACAAAATGGCGTTTGTCCTCAGCGGCTTCTAGCCCCCAGGGGAGGAAGCCGATGCATTCCCTAATACCAGTCCCAAAGTCCATAGGACACTAACCTCTTACTTTGTCCCAGGCAAGTCTATGTTGATAATTCTGGAGTCGCCACAGCTCCTGGTGTTCTGGGGTTCCTCCAGCCAGCTGCTGGCCCTGCCGCCCTGGGGCTAAAACCTCGGCTCATGGGGACCTGGGCTCGGCTGGGCTCCTGCGCTCTGCGCGCTGCCAAGTCCCAGACCGCTGCACTGGTCCTTCCTGCAGGGCTGCTGGGCTGTCCTCAGCGGGAGGTTAGCTTCTCTGTGTCATTCTGTGGGTGCTGGGGCTCCAGAAGTTGTTCAGAGTCCCCTTTTACATAGTTTGGGGGGAATCTGGGGGCAGAGAGGCTTGGAGGAGCTGTTTCTACTCCGCCATCTTAGCTCCGCCCCCCCAAAGGTATGATTTCTAAAATATATAGGGAACTGAGGCAAATTAAAAAAAAAATAAGAGCCATTCCTCAGTTGATTTTGTTGTTATGTTTGTCCTTCATTCTCAAGAAGTACCATGACATCAGGGAATTATGACATGACTTTCAGTTGACTTGGATTTGAGGGAGGACTGTACAAGGTCACCAACCTCACTTTCTACTCCAGAGTAATCTGGGTTCGGTGGCCAGATACTCATCAGGACAACTGGAGAAGGCCCCAGGATGCACAGGAAGATACTGGCCCTTGTAGCCTAAGGTCTTTTCAGGTTCTCACTTTGAGTGAAGTGATGCCCATTCAGTGAATAGGCCTCTTTAAGAAGTTAATCAAGGGATGGCCCTAGGAGCAGCTAGGTGGCTCAGTGAACAGAGCACTGGCCGGACCTTCCCCCCTCCAAAAAGAAAAAAAAAAGTAGGGATGGCCCCTTTAATAATTTTTTTTTATAAATCAAGCTGAGAGAGGAAGACTCTCAGGGTTCCTGGCCAAAAGAGAAACAGTTACAGTTTATAATTATTTACATTCACTCTGTGCTAGGAGGACAAGGACCTATTGTCCTATCTCTGAGCTCTAGAGTGAACTGGGTTTAAGGTTTGGTCTTTGAAAAAGAAACCTAGCCAGTAAACCAGAAGTTAAAAACATAGCTTTCAGCCATGGAAAAAGGACATCTCCAGTAATCCTGTTGAATATCTGGTCACTGGATCCTGATGGCTCTGGAGGAGAAAGTGAGGCTGGTGACCTTTCACAGCCCTCCCTCACTCAAATGCAAGTGAACAGCAAGTCATGTCATCATTCCCTGATGTCATGGTCCTCTTCTAGAACAAAGAGACAATTACAACCTTTGAGTAGCCTCTCTTCTCTACTCCTCTGCGCTCCTCTCTCCTCTCCTCTTCATCTCACTTAATGGTACTCTGCCCAAAGGAAGGTACATTTCAATGGCCTCAGTTGATACATGGAAAAAGGATACAAATAGGTTGTTTTCAGAAAAAGAAATCAAAACTATCAACAGTTACATGAAAAAAATGCTCTAAATAAGTATTGATTAGAAAAATGCAAATTCAAACAACATAAGATATCATCTCACACCTGTCAGATTGACTAATATGACAGAAAAATTAATTAATGGTGGAGGGAATGTAGAAAAATTTGGACACTAATGCCCTGTTAGTGGAGTTGTGAACTAGTACAACCATTATGATAAACAATTTGGAACTACATCCAAAGGACTATAAAACTGTGCATACCTTTTGATCTAGCAATACCACTACTAGGGCTATATCCCAAAGAGATCAAAATAAAAGGGAAAAGGATCTATTTATACAAAAATATTTATAGCAGCTCGTTTTATGGTTGCAAGGAACTTGGAAATTAAAGGGGATACATATCAATTGTGGAATGGCTGAGCAAGTTGGGTATATGATTGTAATGGTATACTATTTTGCTCTAAGAAATGATGAGCAGGATGGCTTAAGAAAAATCTGTTGAAGACATACGAACTCATGCAAAGTGAGGTGAGAGAACCAGGAGAACACTGTACACAGTAACAGCAATATTATAAGGATGATCAATTGTGATCTAATCAGAATTATCTGTTCTTATCAAGACAATGATCTAAGACAAATTCCAGAGGAAATATGAAAAATTCTATCTACCACCAGATGCGGGTTAAAGCATATTTCTTTTTCCTAGCTTTATTTTAATTGTTTTATTTTGTTTGTACTTTCTTTTGCAACATGGATAATATGGAAATACATTATTTGCATGACCTCACATCCAGAACTACTAATTGTTTGCCTTCTCAAGAAGGGGAAGAGAGGCAAGAGGGAGAGAACACAAAAAAGTTGGAATTCAAAATTTTTTAAAATGATTGCTAAGAAAAGCCTTTTATGTGTAATTAGGATATATGTAATGAAAGAAATAAGTAAAGTTTTAAAAATGATGAAGCCTATTCAACCATGAGCGGGTTGCAGGCCATAGAGGACCTTAAGAAGGGCTTTAAAAATCAAATAAGAGAAGTGGCGGAAAAATTGGAAAGAGAAATGAGAAGGATGCAGGAAAAGTATGAAAATGAGGGTCAACAGCCTGACTGAGGAAAACAACACCTTAAAAAATAGACTAACTCAAATGGCAAAGGAGGCCCAAAAGGGCAATGAGGAGAAGAATGCCTTAAAAAGTCGAATTTGCCAGATGGAAAAAGAATCTCAAAAGTTCACTGAGGAGATGCATTCCTTCAGAGTTAGACTGGAGCAAATGGAAGCTAATGACTTTATGAGAAATCAAGATGCTGTTAAGCAGATCCAAACAAATGAAAGATTAGAAGGCAATGTGAAATATCTCATGGGAAAAACCACTGACCTGGAAAATAGATCCAGGAGAGACAATTTAAAAATTATTGGACTACCTGAAAGCCATGATCAAAGAAAGTACCTAGAAATCACCCTTCAAGAAATTCTCAAGGAAAACTGCCCTGATGTTTTAGATCCAGAGGGCAAAATAGAGGTTGTAAGAATCCACAGATCACCTCCTGAAAAAGATCCCAAAAAGAAAACTCCCAGAAATATTATAGCCAGGTTCCAGAATCCCCAGATCAAGGAGAAAATACTACAAGCAGCCAGGAAGAAACAATTTCAATATTGTGGAAACACAATCAGACTAGCCCAGGACCTGGCAGCTTGTACACTGAGGGATCAAAGGGCATGGAATATGATATTCCAGAGGGCAAAAGAACTGGGAATGAACCCAAGGGTCACCTACCCAGCAAAACTGAGTATTTTGTTTCAGGGGAAAATATGGTCATTCAGTGGAAGAGAGGACTTTCAAGCATTCGAGGAAAAAACCAGAATTGAATAGAAAATTTGACATACAGACACAAGAAGGAAGAGATGCCTGAGAAGGTAATCAGGGAAAAGAAATCAAAAGGAACTTATCAAAGTTGAACTATTTACATTCCTATATGGAAAAGCAATAACTGTGACTGATAATATCTTTCTCACTATGAAAATAATGGAAGAAGCGTGTTGTGGTCATATGAATACATATGTGAATGTGTGTGTAAAAAAAAAGTCATAGTGACTGATTACATTATTTTTCCAAATAAACACACAAAATTCAAGTTATAACACATCAGTAGTCAAGTCTGCTGACTGGTCTTAACAAGTAAGTGTTGCCAGGGAAGCATGTTGCCCATTGCCAGAAGTTCAACATGCATTGGCAGGAATGTATACATGTATTCACTTGTTTACAATATGATATTATATGATTACATTTCAATGCAGGAAACTCCCCCACACACAAATTTACATTATTAAATTTGAGGTGTAATTTCCAGGGGGATACTGAGTAATTTGTTTTTAAAATGGGGCAGTAGGTCAAATAAGTCTGGAAACCTCTGGTGTAGAAGACTACCACTGGTATGGCTTCCTTATATCTTGAGGTGCATAACTTCTACCTATAAAACTCATGCCAGGAGGTCTAGTAGAATTTATACTAAGGTACACACAGGGTGGTTGGGTGATACACTGGAGAAAATGCTGGGCTTGAAGTCAGGAAGACCTAAATTCAAGCTCAATCATAGACACTTACTAGATGCTTTGAGACTCTAGGCAAGTCATTTAACCTCCCTTTGCTTCAATTTCCTCATCTGTAAAGTGGGAATAATTACTTCACAGGTCTGTAGTAAGGATCAAATGATATAATATTATAAGGCATTTAGCATAGTTCCTGGCACACAGAAGGTACCATCTAAAAATTGATTGTTGTTGCTATTAGGCCTTGTAGGTTATATTTTTGACCTAGTATTGCTGCCCTGGCAAATGAAGAAGATGAAGAAAGAAATACTCACCTGAATGTAATAAAGTAAATTGTATCTTTTTAATAATTTACTTGTAACTGGGGATTAGACTGGCTCTTGTGGGTAGGTTTACAGTCTGAGCTCTAGCTAAAGATCTTAAGAAATCAAATCCAATTTCTCAAAGAGACAAAGTCTTCCCAGTCATAGAAAAGGCAGAACCTCTTATATAGTTTGGACAATAGTGGAGCTCTGCCATCCTGGGAGTCCAGAAGGGTCTGGAAAGATAAATGCAAAAAAAAAAAAAAAAAAAAAACAAACCAGCTGCAGAGCAGCTAGGATGGAAGATATTTTGAATGGAAACTGATATAAGTGCTAAGCAGAGATGCCAGCAAAAGTTTGCAACTCTGTGTAGTCAATGAAAATCCTTAGGAATGTTGGGAATGGTCTTTCCTAAGGAAACACATAAGCTGATGAATTGGTTCTCTTTTATCCCCTCCGCTTTTCTGTCAAAATTGGCAGAGATTTAAATCTTAATTCTGTTTCCTTTTGCTGAACTTTTCAAAACTGTTTCATAAGTACCTCAACTCTTGACTTGTCCTAGAAACACAAACAATTGCTCTCGGTTACTTCTGTCTTTATTGCAACGAAAATGGTGGGTGGGGGTGGTTATTTGATTATGTAGGTTTTATAAGCTAAAGATTTGCATCTCTTTTCTGATGATTTAGAAGTCTCCTGTAGATTCAGAACTTTTAAAATTATTTTTTTAACAATCTACATTAATATGCTTCTCCAAAGTAATACAGTGAATGGAGAACCACATGACCCCTGAAGAACCTCGTCCTAAGCTTTAAAAATTAACTTGAGGGCCAAGATGGCAGAGTAAAAGCAAGAACTCACCTGAACACCCCTGTGAATTCATTCAGAAACCTGTAAAAAGTGAATCTGAATGGATTTTAGAGTGGCAGAATGCAGTGGGGAGATGGAGTGTGGCAGATTTCCTGTCCAGAAGAGCATGGATGGGTAAGATCTATTGTCCCAGGCAGGGGGAGCATGGAGTGCACATGCGGCACTGGCACAGACTCGACCATAGCGGAGCTGGAGTAAGCCCAGGAAATCTAATTCACCAACTGTAAGGGCTATTCCCAGACCTCTCACCACAGCACTGGGGTCTGTTGGAGCTGGGTAAGAGACAAGCACAGGCCCAGTAGGAGCAGCTAATCCTGGAGCTATCAGTCCACAGCCTGGATGTTTAAAGATCATCTACCTGATCTTCTGGGAGCCAAGATTGTAGAGTAAACCTTGGCTGCTCCCATTTCTCTTTTGACCTTGAAAACCCAGAGAATAGTGCCCTAGTATAAAATCCTAAAATAATGGAACCAGTGGCAAGCTTGGGAGTCCTGGAGGTAGGGCATGGCAGGCTATGTTGAGGATAAAGTACAGGGCAGTCCTTATATAATACATCACAACAAGCCCAATCTTAGCAAACTAGAGGAAGATTCTCATTCCCAGGAGGGTGGAGCCAGTAAGCCCTAACAGCAAAACCCCAGTTGTGCCTTCACATAATCTATGGAATCAGCAAACACTAGCTCAGTCTGGCCACCATTCCTAAGTCATAAGCATGCCTGAACTCTAGCCCAGAGGCACAGAGGCAGAATCCTGAAGTGGCCAGATCACCCCTCTCCCACACCTTATACTGTGAGCTTCAGTGCAACCCTGGGGCAATGTAGAAAGTCCTGGCCTTGGCCTCAGTCTACACACTCAAGAGGCAACAGCACACAAAGCCAATAACCAGGCCTCTAGCTGCCAGCATAAGAAGCATGGGTCAGAAACCTATATACCCCAGGAGCAGAGATCCACTTTAGAAGCCAGGATATAGGCAATCACAATAGACCAAAAAAAAAAAAAAAAACAAATTGGAAAAATAATATCTATTGCATTCTATTATAGCGAACAAGAAGAACCAAATTCAGAAGAGGACAACATTGACTCTATACCCACATCTGAAAGCTCAAAAGGGAATATAAACTGGTCTCAAACCCAAAAAGCATTCTTAGAAGAGCTCAAGAGGGATTTTAAAAGTCGAATTAGAGAGATGGAAGATAAATTGACCAATTATTTTAAAATTACAATAGCCAAAGTGGAAAAAGTTTCACTGAAGAAAATAGCTGCTTAAAAAGTAAAATTTGTGAAATGGGAAAGGAAGTTAAAAATCAAACTGGAGAAAATAACTCCTTTAAAGTAAAATCTCAACAAACGGAAAAGGAGCTTCAAAAATTGACCAAGGAAAACAATTTGCTAAAAATTTGAATTAGTCAACCTGAAGCTAATGACTCTATGAGGCATCAAGAAGCAGTCAAAACAAAATCTAAAGAATGAAAAAATAGAAGAAAATGCAAAATATCTCATCGGTAAAACAACTGACCTGGAGAATAGATTCAGGAGAGATAATCTAAGAATTACTGGTCTGCCAGAAAGTGATGATTAAAAAAAAAAAAAAAAAAAAGAACGTGGACAACATCTTCCAAGAAATCATCAAGGAAAACTGCCTTGAGGTCCTAGAACCAGAAGCTAAAATAACTCCAAGAAATATTGTAGCCAAATTCCAGAATTATCAGGTCTGGCTGCAAGCAGAAAGAAACAATTCAAATATCATAGAACTACAGTCAGGATCACATAGGACCTAGAAGCTTCTACATTAAAAGATCAGGGGAATTGGGATATTTCATAAGGCAAAAGAGCTTGGAATACAACCAAAGATCAACTATCCAGCAAAAACGAGCTTAATCTTTCAGGCAAGGAGATGATCATTCAATGAAATACAGGAATTCCAGACCTTCCTGATGAAAGATCTCAATGGAAAATCTGATCTCCAAATATAAGACTCAAGATAGCCAAGAAGGTAAACAGAACACACACACACACACACACACACACACACACACACACACACACACACACACCCCTTGCTATTCAATAAGAGTAAAACTGTTTACATCCCTATATGGGAAGATAATACCTGTCAATATTGAGAACTGTGTAATCATCAAGACATTTAAAAGGAATATACATAGAGAATATGGGTATAAATTAACTAAAGTGATGATTAAAAAAACTTTATTAAGGGGTGCAAAGGGATTTTAATGGGCGAAGAGGAAAGGAAGAGGCAGAAAAGGGTAAATTATGTCACATGAAGAGTCATAAAAACATATTATAGTAGGGAGAAAGAATGAATGGAAATGAACAATATATGAGTTTTGCCCTCACTGGTTTTAGGTCAAGAAGAGAATAACATAATCAGTTAAGTATAGGATTCTAACATGAAGAGACACAACAACTTATTATAATAGAGGAAAAGAAGGGAGGGAGAGGAGCATTGTTTGAGATTTACTCTCATAGGATTTGGCTCAAGGAGGGAATAACATATTCCATTAAATATAAAAATCTATGGTATCCTAGAGGCAGTAGGTGGTAAAAGGGGAAAAAGGGGGCAGGAAGAAGGAAAGGAAAAAGTAGTAAGGAAGGGGGAAGGGTAGGAAAAGGGAGTGGCACTGATAGGGAGGTGTTATGGGAATGGGAATCAAAGATCTTCCCTGCCCCTAGGCCCTTTGATAGGCTTAATTGACTCTGAGAACCTTCCTTGATATGAAAATATACTCTGCCCCCAAATAGGCTGAATGTGGTCACATGGAGCCTGTGACAGGAGGCTTGTTTTTCAGGAATGCCCACACCTTGGTGCTTTGTGATTGGGAAGTGGGTCAAGAGGGTTGTGACATTCTCTGAGCAAGGAGGAGGCTATATATACCCTGATCTGAGGTTTTGATTTGGGGCTCACTTTGATAAGAGTTGTATGATTGGACCATGAGACTCTGGGCAGCTGTTGAGTTCTCTGGTGTTGAAAACCCAGATATTTGTACTTCCCTCTCTGGTAACTGACTAGGTAGGGATGCAATGGTCAGAATGCTGGAAGCCTGTCTGCTGATCTGTTTCTCTGTCCACTTGTAACTTCTACTTGTAATTTGTTTGTATTCTCTGAAGTTTGGGGTGCTGAACTTTTTCCCCTGAAATAGGTAAATGATGTATGTTTGATTAAAGCAAGATTGTTAACCTATTTTGAGTTGCTTTCCTTTAGAAAAGCATATCTAAGAATCTGTGTTGGCAGCCACCCTGGGGATGGTAAGGTGCTTGCTGCTACAGGAAGGAATATTGAGGGAGGTGGTGGGCAAAAAGAAAACTCTTAACAAGGGGAAGGGAGAAGAGAGAAGTAAAAACATAAACAGGGGAAGAAAAAAGGATGGACAGAAAGACACAGAGTGATCATAACTGTGAACGTGAATGGAATGAACCCTCCCATAAAACAGAAGCAGATAGCAGAATGGATTAAAAACCAAAATCCTACATTATGCTGTCTATAAAAAAACACATGTGAAACATGAGAATACACACAGGGTAAACGTAAAAAGTTGGAGTGGAGTATATTATGCTTCAGCTAAAGTAAAAAAAAAGGCAGGGTTAACAATCCTTATCTCAGACAAAGCAAAAGGAAAAATAGATCTAATTAAAAGAGATAAGGAAGGAAACTATATCCTACTAAAAGGCATAGTTGACAATGAAGCAATATCATTACTAAAGAAATATGAAACAAGCAGTATAGCAGCCAAATTCTAAGAGGAGAAGTTAAGGGAGTTAGAAGAAGAAACAGATAGCAAAACTATACTAGTAGGGGACCTCAAACTCCCACTCTCTGAACTTGATAAATCTAACCTCAAAATAAGTTAAAGAGGTAAATGGAATTTTAGAGAAGGTAAATATTATAGACCTCTGAAGAAAACTGAATGGAGATAAAAAGGAATATACATTTTATATGTCTTAGTGGTACATGGCACATAAGCAAAAACTGACTTACCAGGGCATAAAAACCTCACAATACACTGCAGAAAGGCAGAAATATTAAATGAATCCTTTTCAGATCATGATGCAGTAAAAATTATATGCAACAAAGGGCCATGGAAAGATAGACTAAAAACTAATTTGAAGCTAAATAATTCAATACTAAAGAGTGGGTCAAAAAAGAAATTATAGAAACAATCAGTAACTTCATTCAAGAAAATGACAATAATGAGACAATATACCAAAACTTGTGGGATGCAGCAAAAGCATTTCTTAGGGGAAGTTTTATATCCCTGAATTCATACATGAATAAAACAGAGAAAACTGAGGTCAATAAATTGGGCGTGCAACTCAAAAAGCTAGAAAAAGAACAGATTGAAAATCCCCAATTAAATACTAAATTATATATACTGAAAACCCAAGGAGAGAATAAGAAAACTGAAATTAAGAAAACGAATTAATAAATAAAACTAAGGGCTGATTTTATGAAAAAAAAAAACAATAAAATTGATAGACCTTTAATCAATATGGTAAAAAAATAAAGAAGTAAACCAAATTTCAAGTATCAAAAATTAAAAGGGTGAATCTACCTTCAATGAAGAGAAAATTAAAACAAAAGTTATAAATTATTTTGCCCAACTCTATGCCCATAAATTTGACAATCTTAGTGAAAATGGAGGGATACTTACAAAAATATAAATTGCCCAGATTAACTGAAGAGGAAGTAAAACACTTAAATAATCCCATCTCAGAAAAAATAAATTGAACCAGCCATCAATGAACTCTCTAGGAAAAAATCTCCAAGGCCAAATGGATTCACAAGTGAATTCTATCAAACATTTAAAGAACTGATTCCAATACTTTATAGACTATTTGGGAAAATTGGAGGAGTCCTACCAATTATTTTATATGGCACAAACATGGTACTATATCAAAAAGAGCCAAAATAGAGAAAGAAAATTATAGACCAATTTCCCTTATTAATATAGATGCAAAATTTTAAATAAAATATTAGCAAAAATATTACAACAACTTATCACAAGAATAATACACATTGGGGCAGCTAGGTGGCACAGTGAATAGAGCACCTGCCCTGGAGTAAAGAGGACCTGAGTTCAAATCCTGCCTCAGACACTTAACACACACACACACACACACACACACACACACACACACACACACACACACACACAAATAGTCACGTGACCTTGGGCAAGTCACTTAACCCCAACTGCCCTACCTTCCCCCCTCCAAAAAGAAAAAAAAAAGTATAATACACATTTATCAGGTAGGATTGATTCCAGGAATGCAAGGATGGTTCAATATTGGGAAAACTATCACCATAATCAATCATATCAACAACAAAACTAGTGAAACCATACGATTATTTCAACAGATTTAGAAAAAGCTTTTGAGAAATTACAACACACATTCCTACTAAAAAAAAAACAGTAGAAAGTATAGGAAGAAATGTAGTCTTCCTTAAAATAAAAAGGAACATCTATCTAAAAACTATCAGCAAGTATAATATGTAATGGGGATAAGCTAGAAGCATTTCTAGTAAGATCAGGGGTGAAACAAGGATGTCTACTATCATCCCTCTTATTCACTTTGCTACTAGAAATGTTCTGATAAAGTCCTCATTTCTAAAATATACAGATAACTAAGTCAAATTTATAAGAATATAAGTCATTCCCCAATTGATAAACGGTCACAGAATATAAACAAGCAGTTTTCAGAGGAAGAAATTAAAGATATCTATAAGCACATGGAAAAATGTTCTAAATCATTATTGATTAGAAAAATGCAAATCAAAACAACTCTGAGGTACATCTCACCAGTAAGATTGGCTAACATGACAAAATAAGAAAATGATAAATGCTGGCATAGATGTGGGGAAATTGGTACCCTAATGCATTGTTGTGGGAGTTGTGAACTGATCCAACCACTCTGGAGAACAATTTGGAACTATACCCAAAGGGCTATAAAAATGTGCATGCCCTTTGCCCCAGCAATCCCACTTCTGGGTCTGTATCCCAAAGAGATCACACAAGTAGGAGGAGGACCCTTATGTACAAAAATATTTGTAGGAGCTCTTTTTGTAGTGGCAAAGAATTGGAAATCAAGGGGATGCCCATCAATTGGGGAATGGCTCAACAAGCTGTGGTATATGAATGTGATGGAATACTATTGTGATGTAAGAAATGAGGAGCAGATGGACTTCATCATAACCTGGAGATCTCAGATTATATAAACTGATGCTGAGTGCGGAAAGGAAAACCAGGAGTTTGTACACAATTACAGTTGACACACACTGTATCAGTGATGACTAACTTTGATAGACTGGGCTCCTCTTAGCAATGCAATACTGTAAGACAACTGCAAAAGACTCATGATGGAAAGGGCAATCCACATCCAGAGAAGGAGCTATAGAGTCTGAATGCAGATTGAAACAAAGTACATGCTTTCTCTTTTTTTGTTTTGGCTTTGTTCCTTCTTTCCCATTCATTCCATTGGTCCTATTTCTTCTTTAGGGCTTGACTAATGTTTAATATGAAGGTATTTGTAAAAACTGTATCAGATTGCCTGCCACCAATGGGAGGGTGAGAGGGGGAGAAAATTTGGAACTCAAGGGATTGTGGAACTGAACTAAAAGTAAATAAATTTAATTTAAAAAATAACTTGAACAAAATACCTTCCAAGCAGTTTGGATCTTGAGTGGCTGAGGCTAAGCAATTTCTACTCTTCAATGCAAATAAGGTAGGAGTAGGGGTATAACTAGATAGAAAGTAACCCCAAAGCCAAGCTATTTAGGCAGAAATTGGCATGATCTAAAAGATTCACCTACCCCCTTTTTGTTGGTTAGGGGACATCTACAACAACATATCCTAGTTAAATACTGAAAGCAAATTTATTTTTATTGAATTTTATGGTCCACTAGTGTTTTATTGCATTTCAATCACAACAATGGCCTGAAGTAGGTCTGGTGGAGAGCACCTGCCTTAGGGAAACACTACTAGTATACTATTATCAAGAAGATGTGTCTTTGCTTTTTCAGGAAGTTCAGAGTCCTTAAAGAAGTTTTACAATTTCCTGAAGGCAATCCAGCAGGATCTTCTCATCTTATTCAACTCTGTTGACAGCCAAACTGGCTGTCCATCTGGCCAGTATGCCCAAGATATACAGACTAACAGACAAGCTATACGAACTGAAATGTGTTATATAGACATCCTTGGTGTTTCCTGGGTCAGCAGTGAAGCCAAACTCCTCTGACTAGATTTCTTCCAGAAGACTCTTCAAGGTTTCAGACCTTGATATAATCACCATAATGCCATCCTCAAAGAAGAACATCTGGAATAATGTACTGTTCACAGGAAATCCCATTTGGTCTCTGTCCTCAACCTCCTTTCTCAAAGTGTAAACTCTTTTGATGAGCAAGTATTGCTCTTTTTAACACTTTACACAGTTATGATCAGGAATATGTCCGTTATTATGCCTTTCAAATTTTCCATCTTTTAGACAATTGTGAAATGAAAAAGATGTGGTCCATTGCTGAACATCACTTGCAAAAGGCTCATAATGAGTTTCCTATTATTACTCTTTATGCGGATGACCTTAACAATCCTCTAAAAGTTTGACAGAATTGTCTTTTTATATCCATCAGGACCAGGATTTTTTTTTCTTTTTGGTATCTTGATGGTTCTTATAAACATTGTATATAGATAGGGGAGTAAACACATAGACTGGTAGTTACTGGCATTACCTAAGTAGTCCTTTCTTTAATATTAATAAGGTTCTAGAATTTCCCACCAGCCTTTGGTATCTTCTTTACTTTAAGAATGTCTGTATATCAATACTCAAAGATCTAGCAACTCTATCACAACTAACAAATAGCTTCTATATAGATTTGTAATTCACCTGCTATTCCCATATTTGTGCACTTATTGCTCCACTTGCACATCCAAAATTATGGAGCTAATTTAGTATCCTCACTGTATGTGATGGAGAAAACTATGTAATAATCATTTTTTACAATCATCCATTTTTTCTTCTATTTGTTGTTAACCTTCAATTTTTATCATTAAGTGCTTTTGGCATGACTTTGTTTGAGGGACTGGTTTATTGAACTTCCTTTGAACTGGCTTTATTTAAGTCAATTTTCCAATGAAAAGCCTAGTTAAGGAGAAGTTAAATACTTTTAACATGACCACCCATGAAATAATTAAATTTATCTAGCTCAGTCCTATCTAATTTTTCAGTCATTTTTCAGTAATGTCCAATTTTCTGTGACCCTATTTGGGGTTTTCTTGGCAAAGATAATGGAGAAGTTTGCCATTTCTTTCTGCAACTTATTTTACAGATGAGGAAACTGAGGGGAAAAGGTTAACTGATTAGCCCAGAGTCACACAGCTATTGAGTGTCTGAGACTAAATTTGAACTCAGGTCTTCCTGATTCCAGACCGATTCTCTATCCATCACACCACTTCACTGCCCCAAATCTGTACAGTTACCTTTTAATTCTGTAATGACGATGACAGAGAGACCAGAATGGGGACAGAAGGTGAAAAGAACCACAGATTTTAGTGGTTCTTTTATGTGAACTATGTGAACTTTTATTTGAAAACTGGCACTCTAAATTGTATATTCTCATATAAGGACCAGTTAATGGCCATATTACAGGAAGAGAATGTGAATCATAAACAATTCTTTCTTACATTCTTGGCATAAACAAAGGAAGAAGGAAGTTGCAGCTAAAAGGATAGCTCCCAGGTATTCCTTAGAGAAAGTGAGAAGAGAGAGTTGGCACAGAATATACTTTATTGCAAGTCAAAAACCAAGAAACATTGTTTCATTATTTCATGTCTCATACTGAGATATTATGATATGTAATTTCAAAAGGTCCACAACAAAAATAACATAAACTTATACACAAAATATGTAGAGAAATTCTAGTAAAACCTTAACAAAACCTGGTAACTTTAAATACATGTGAAAATATGTATAATTCAAGCAGAAAGAATGAAAGAATTCAAAGATTTATAGATCACATGAGACACACCTTATATCTTGAACACTTTTTTTTTTTTTTTGCCTTTTGGAAGGCAATTGAGGTTAAGTAACTTGCCCAAGGTCACACGACTAGGCTTTTGTTTGTGTGTGTTAAGTGTCTGAGGCCGGATCCAAACTCAGGTCTTTCTGACTCCAGGGTCAGCGCTCTACTCACTGCGCCACCCTAGTCGCCCCTTGAACACTTTTTTCAAAAGAATTGGCTGATGCTAGACATGCTGTTTAGTTGTTTTTTAGTCTTTCCTTTGTTTTTTTCTGACTCTCTGACCCCGTTTTTTTATTTGTTTTGTTATGTTTGTTTGGTTATGTTTGTTTGGTTTTTTTTTGCAAAGATACTGAAATGCTTTGGCATTTTATTCTCCAGCTCATTTTACAGATCCTCAAGGAATTGAGGCAAACAGAATTAACTGACTCACCCAAGTTCACAGTGATAGTAAGTTTCTAAAAGTGAGATTGGGACTCTGGTCTTCCATACTCCAGCTCTGACACTCTATCCACAGCACCATCTATTTGCCCCTATATGACAGAAGTAGAGATCACCAAATAACATCACAAAAGAAATTAACTACTATATTTTGACAAGAAAGGACTTCTTTCTAATGTGGGAGTTATCCCTTAATCAGCTGTCTGCATAGAGTCAGACCATCAACTTTCAGAGCTAAGATCAGAATTAGTAGATAACAAAAAGAAAAATATGACATGGAAAGGGTTCCATTTTAAATTAATCTATCTGTACTTAATAGACTTAATAAGTCATATAAATTATTCTTTTAACAGTTCCCAGGCCAGGCCTTCATTGTAAAAAGTTTGAGAAGGATACAAAAAATATCAACTTAGTTATTAACAACTTGAAACAAAGATGTCAAATAAAATAATCAAAAAAACAGACACTTTTTAAAATATCACCTTTATAAGACATTTTAAAAAAGATAAGCTTTGAAAGGGTAGATAAGATACAGAATACATGCCTCTCTAGATAAGAGGAATCTTGTGTCAATGGATAGAAGACCAAACTCCCTTTTAGGAAATTCTGGATTCAACTCCCACTTCTGACAGTGGTTGTAGGATATTAGACCAGAATTTATGTTTCAAGTAATTCCCTAAAACAATAAATTACTTCCCAAATCCATTGGTAGAGGGAGTTGCCTCACAAGGAACCAATAAAATCTCAGGTCCTGCCCCATTCTACCTTCCCCACAAAAAAGGAGAAAAATAGTATTATTTGCCAAGAAAAAAAATATCATTAGTTTAAGACCTACTAGTATTCTGAATCTGATAACTCTTTTGCTGGAAAATGATCATGTTTCTTTTTAATATAGGGTGATGCCAGTTTTCAGAATTCTGGAATGTAAATTTTATTACACCTTATGGCCAATAACGTTTCCACTGAGAAACTAAATCAAAGACTTAAAAAGCTGTGCTGGGTTTTGTTTTGTTTTTTTGTTTTTGGAAGGGGGTGGAGAATCACTTATTTCAAGGACATAGGAAAACTACAGAGAAAATCATTTTTATACTGTTTATCAGATTCAACATAACAGCATTTTAAAAAATACATCAAATTAAGTATGAACTATATAGAAAAATAAGTTAGCTATTTTTGCTGTCCCTCCCAAACACCAGAAAATGAAAATGAACAGAGTGGATTAGAACTAATAAAATATCTTGTAATTTAAAGTCTTTAGACATAATCATTCATTAAGTGCAAACTTGGTCCTACAAACCAAATGAAAGTCATTTTGAATTAGATATGGTTTCTGATAAAGAAAAGCTTTCAGAAAGAAGGAATAAGGCTGGGGGAGCAGGGCAAACCTGGGATGAACTCAATGAAAAATGCTGTTTGAATTAAGAGAAGCCAACTTTGGCATGTGGCTTTATGTTTTCAACTACAACCTTTTAAAAGAATTGCATGGAAAAAGACCAGTTATTTTGTCCAGTATCATCGATATGCTAGTAATAAATAACAGAAAATGAACTACCAGATATTCAATGTGATAACTCCTTTAAAGAAAAAAAATTAAACTTGCAAATTCCTATAGAATCGGCTATAGAATATGAACAAGTATAAGTTACTAAGGTTATAGCCTTAGTCTTATTTCTTAATTAAAATTTCTTAGTTACTTACAATAAAAAGATAGATGTTAATAAGGTCAGTTATGCTCTTTGTCATCATTTAATGTCCCTGGGTCAATATAAAAAAGTATCCTTTTTATTGGAGTCTAAATGTCTTCAAATGGCTCGTTTATAATTCTATTTAATTAATTAAATAATTCTATTTTATAATTCTATGAATTATAATTCATTTTATAATTCTAGCTATCTTTTTATTTATCTATATCTATCTATCAATCTGTATGTATGTTGCATAACCCTTAGAATCTTAGTTTAGAAAGAAGTTCAGGTAAAAAAGGCTTTAGCTATATTTCTTCTAACTATTTCCTGCATATACATTTCATGTACCATGATAAAGATAATATGATCACCTTCCCTTCTGAAAACTTTATAAAGTGTCCTCCATAAAAATTATCTTAAATGAGCAAGTACCCCATAAAGTTTGTGAGGACCTGCATTTATCAAGCAATTTCTGTGTCTGGAACCTCTTGAACAAATAATTCAAGAGAGGAACAATCTAGGATGAAATGCAGTTAACTGTAAAATTTGATCACCTTGATGAGGTGGGCAAGGAAAGGCATTTAAATAACATTGAAACTTCTAATATAAATGGCTCCAGAAATCTGGAATCTGTATATACAAAGGGTACAGAGTATGACTATTTGATATTGATCCTACAGGCTTATCCAAAATCTCTGGGCAAAACATATTAAAACATATTAAAAACATATATTTACTCCAAAAGATGTATTTGTTATCTCATCAATGTGGATACTTCCTCCACAGATGCAGATTTCAGCTGCCCCAGTTCTTACCATGTGAGATCTTGTCCATATCTTTTCCTAGCTACTCCACAGAACTGCCACCAAACATACCAGAGGCCTTTCCCCTGGTACTTTTACTATCACACAGATAATATAACACTTGGACTGTATATCAATTGTCTCTAAGTGACTAGTCCTTTGTTCCCAACCAGATATGTCTTGCTCATATGTAAATCACCAATGATAAAATATCTACACCCATTGTGCATGCCTTTCCATAGCTCTACTGTATTCAATGTGACAATTAAATAAACAATTACACTTAGGTCAGAGTCTTAGAGGGAGAATGGCAAGTGTAAATGAAATGACAAAGGGTTAGCTGTGGAACTTCTTACATAGTTCTGTTAACTTGCTTGTAGATCCTTTTGTAGATAAGATTACCTTTAAGTAATAAGATATTGGTATCTGAGCATCATTTGTGGTTGAAATATAAAGCAGTAGAGAGAACAATGTATTTTAATCAAAAAATACTAACAAACATCATTAAGTCAATTTACAGAATTCTAGAATGTGTCTTGCTGTTTGTAAGTTCAATGCCAGAGAACACTTTTTTCCCCAGTAGCAAACAAATATCCCAAACAAGGGTTGAATTTTACAAAAGAATGAATGTGAGAATAAACACTCACTTAAAACTCATCCTTTGATTTTAGATTAGGAACATCACAGATTTCATATGAGAAGCAGTATTTGATGTGGTAGGAAATGAAAATTCAAATTTCACCCTTTTTTTCCTACAACTTCTCCAGGACTATGAGTTACAACACAGGAGAGCCATCCCAGTGAAGAATTTCCTCAGAAGGGAAGGAGGCAGGGAGAAAGAGAAAGTAAAAAAAAAAAAAGAAAGCTGATTTCATATTTACTTGTCCCTTTCTCCTGACCTCCAATTGCTGATCTCAAGCCACTTATTAGACATTTAAAACTGGTTATCTCATAGACATCTTAAACTCAACATGCCCAAAACTGAACTCAGTTATCTTTTTTCTTCAAACCTTACTCTTTCTAACTTTTTTATTACTACTGAGGACAAGGTCCCATTTAGGAATCCAGGCTTGCAACCTAAATGTCATTTTAGACCCCTAAGTCTCTTCCCTTCCATCCCATCCAATCTGTCAAGTCTTGCTGCTTTTGCCTTTATAATACCTCATTTATACATCCCTTTCTCTCCTTCAAATTGCTACCACCCTAACACAGGCCCACATCACCCATACTTGAAAAACTGCAATACTCTGTAGTTGTCTCTCTGCCTCAAGTCTCTAACTACTCTAATCTACCCTCTCCTTAATTGTCAAAAACGGATTTTCCTAAAACACAGATGTCACTATGCACCCCTCCCCCAACTCAATACACTACCACCACCACCATTGTCATCATCACTAATTAGTACCATACAACTAACAATTATGTAACACTTTAAGGTTTACAAAGCACTTTTTGTATATTATTACATTTGACCCGCACAAATGTGATAATATTTGTAAGACCCTTAGCTTAGTGCCTGGCAAATAGTAGGAACTGTATATTGTTATTATTATCTGTGTTTTACAGATGAGGAAACAGGCTGAGTAAGATTAAATAACTTGCCCAACTTCACACAGTTTTTAAGTTTCAGAAGTGGAATCTGAACTCTGGTTTTCCTGCATTTAAATACAACATTCTATCCACTATTCTCTATTATCTCCCTTCTTACTAAACTATAGCTGCTTTCTATGGGATCTAATCTGATTTTTGCAGGAAGTTTGCCACCTTTTATTCAGTTTTGAAATTTTTTCGATGGTATTTTGAGATTCCAGTGATACATATTCTTACCAACCTTTTTTTTAAGTATACCCCAACCCTAATGGGAAGCTCATCATTCCTGTGTTCTAAGCCATGATCCAGAAATTCAAAACCCAGTCTAACAAGCTATTATTCAATTTCTAAATTTTTCTCTCCCTCTAAAGTCAGCCTGTGCTCTCCAAACCCCAAAACTTTCTTCCCCAACATTTAATAAGGCTATTGAATGCCTTAATTTACTTCTGGAAGTAACATCTGTGTCCTCAAATTATTGTCAAATATAAATACTATCAGGTTTGATAAGCCAAAGCTGGTTCTTCATGGCACCTCAGAAAAATAAGACTTAAATCTGGGTAAAATAGTCCAGTGGAAATAGTGCTGGATTTTGTTATGCAAAGCATTTAGGTTCAAATATCAGCTCTACCAATTTTGAATCAATTACTAAACTTCCTTAGAACTACCCTATGATTGTGGAACTGATAGTTATCTACTCTGACTAACTTCAAAATCTCTCCATTACCACTGAAGACCCTGGGATTGGATTTATAGACATGAACCTGCTGCCTATTTCATTTAGCTTCACCAAATCACATGAGAAAAGTAGGACAATGAATAGAATTTCCACTGCTTAACAGGGAGGGTAAATGCCCCAGTTACTTCTCAAAGTGCCTGCGTTTGGAGATTCCCCTCCCCTAAATATTTGAATCACTTGCCTTGAAGTCAATGACATGTATACTTAGCCTTTATTTACTACTAACAACCCTATAGGTCTCTGTAACCATTAATAAGTCTTGGAATAAAGAAAGGCTCAGTCAAAAGGTATCTAAAACCCAGGACTCATACAACTCTTTCTGCCAGAAATTCAACTAGGAATAGGGTGTCAGACATAATTCTCAACTAGACAAAAATACATGCTCCATGTGGAAGGTATATAGTCTGTGCATCATCTCCAGTCATTTAGAATGCCACACAACAACTAATACGGAATGTGAGCTTAGCTAGACCTAATGGGACCTGATCACCAAGTACTTACTAACCCAGATGTCCAACTTAATCTACCTCCTTGCCTAGTACTTGAGAGAGGACATATTAACATCTGTGCCCGTTTTCAGAGGACCCTAAAAGTAGGAAGCTCCCCTGTCCTTGTCCTATGTCTAGCTAACTCCCACCTCTATTTTTATAACCTATGCTAATCAGAGTTTTCAGATGCCAAGACAGTCCCTGTTGAGGGTAAAATATGGGACTGGGCAAAGATGGATGAAAGTAAGAGAGAAAAGAATGCTTGGGAAGGGATGTCATGGCATCTGAAAACTCTAATTGGCATAGGTTATAAAAAAAGAGTTAATGAAACCCATCCATTGGACAAAGATGGGAGGTATGAAGCATTTCATGCAAAACTATGATAAGGATAACAATAAAAAGTTTAATAAACTCAATTTAACAAGCATTTATTGCCTGTTATTTACCAGGTACTAGAGATATAAAGACAAAATTGAAAAATATACCCTGCTCTTGAAGAGCTTATATTTCACTGGGCAATGCAACACATACACAAAAACAGAAAACACAAGTTGATTTGAGAAGGAAAAGATAATTAGGAAGATCAGAAAAGTCTTCCCAGGATAAGTAGCAACTGGACTGAAACTTGAAGGTAGCTAAGTATTACAAGAGGCAGGGATAAGGAGAGAATTGGTGAAAAGATAATCCAAGTGGAATTTCCACTGCTTACAGTGGAATGCTCCAATTCTGTCCTCTGAAAGTACTCACATTTCAAGATTCCCATTCCCTAAATGAATCAACTGCCTTGAAGTCAACAGTTACTGGAAATGTAATGACAAGTCCAGAGAATAAGAAGTAATCCAGTTTCATGACAAAGTACATTTAGAGGGAGAATTTTAAATAAATTTGGAAAGGTTATGAAAGGTTATAAATGCTAAGCTGAGTAGTGTATCTTTAATAGTAAATATAAAACAAACCAAAAAAAAGATTTTTTATCAGAGGAATAAAGACCTTATTTTAACTACTTGCTATAAACACACACACACACACACACACACACACACACACACACACACACACACAATTTCCTCTAAGAGTTCTTGAAGGAAAAACAGATGATCACTTATCAGAGATGTTTTATAACAAGAATTATTTGGACAAGTTGGCCACTAAGAACCTAGAAATTCTGAGATTCTTTAACTTAATTGTTTGTGTAGTCAATGGTGCTTTGCTGTCTTGATCCTGAAATTAGTACTGGACAGGTCTCAAAGTACAATAAAAGAGTGGGTGAAAACAGAAAGCAAAGAAATGGCTCAGTTTATTTCATCATTCCATAAATTTGTTTGTCTTTTGTTTAGTTTTGTTTGGTGCTATTGATGGAAGTGGCATTTGTTTAAACAAAGTATGGCGAAATATAATATAAGCTTCAAAAGGGAAGGGAGGGGTACTTAATTCCTAGTAGAAATAATTCTAATCAACCATGCAGTAATCAAGCAATCAATTAACATAATATTTTCTATGTAACAGGCATGGTGCTAATAAGCCTTGGCTATTCAATACTACAGTATGCCTCAGATGTGAGAAAAACGATTATTTATCACCACTGATTGGGGGAGATTCAGATTTGCCACTTTATCTTTCATCCTCATTTCAAGACTTCAGTCTCTGAAGGTAGAGCTAAACTTCTCTTCTGTCAAGACAACAGCCAGGAGGGGATGCCACTGTGCCCTACTCAGACTTGGTATGGGTAAATTCTTTGAATAGATTGCCCAAAGTTGGGACTGACTTAGAAGCAAATGACATAAAATTAATTTGAATAAGTTTAGCACCTCATTGGGATATTCATTCTCATTAGTTATTAACCAAACAGTTGATTGCCACTACTCTTCCAATGGGCATATAAACTTAAGAGGAAGTCATAACCATTGTCTGTTCCAAGGGAGAGAAGATCAAATGACCATCCTTTTATAAAAATACTGGCATTATTAATAAAATGATCAAATTTCCCAGAAATTATGTCTCTTCTACCTTTTTTTAAAAGTCACAGTTAAATTACCTATGTTAATCCAATGCAACATATTCAAAGCATCTACTGTATCCAAAGCACTATGTTAGGTTCCTGGAATACCAAGACAAAAATATAAGTTACTTCCCTCTCAGAGCTTACATTCTATTGAGGGAATAAAACATGAAAATAATTAAGTAAAACAAAGTAAGATAAGTTAGTTTCAAGAGGAAGAAAATGCTAACAAATTATGTACAAGATACAGTATGCAGGGTACTAACAGGAATAATATAATATCAAGTCATTCCCCAACAGGTAGAATGATTTCAACAAGCAGTTCTCAAAAGAACTGTAAACCATTAAGAATCATATGACAGAAATGATAAAAGATGAGAACAGCCTTTGAGGAAGGGGTTTTAGAAAGACAAGACACACCAATGTATTATTGATGGAGCTGAGTTGGTACATCATTCCAAAAGGTAATTTTTTATGCAAATAAAGTGACTAAAATGTCCATACCCTTTGAAATAGAGATTCTGCTGTTAGAGGTATACTCCCAAAGGTTACAGATGACAAAAAATATAAATAAATAAAACAAAACTGGGTTCACCAAAAAAAAAATATATATATATATATAACAATAAATATCATGAAGAAATATTGTGGCATATTATAAAAGAATAATGGAATATAACTGTGCTGTAAGAAATGACAAGTGTGCTAAATACAAAAAGTATGAAAAGACTTATATAATGTGATGCAACCAAAATTAAGTAGAACCAGAAAAACAATAAATACAAAATGTCAAAAGCAACCACCCCAAATCAATGAAGACTGATGTTACTATTATAAAAAACAAGCCTCAAAGAGGAGATATGAGAAGCATCTTGCCCCATACCTTTCTGAATTACAAGGCCAAGGGTGTGGAGTATTTCATGTAACATCAGATTTTTTCCCCAGTATTTGGATTGGTTTTACTGGGTGGTTTTTCCCCTATAAGAAAAAAAGTCTTTGGATGGCTCATTGAGAAGAAGTGGGAAGAATACGGAGGAAAATATAAGAAATATTAAGACAAAATAAATCAATAAAAGTATTTTTGAACTGTTATCAACAGTTGCATTTTCACAGGCCCAGAAACCGTTAACCTTTTCATCTCCATCACTCTTACCTTGAGGTTCCATTGGTCTGAGTCTCTGGGTAGTGTCCAGTAATAGTTTATTCTTTTACCTTATCAGGTTACAATGTACGCTTTCTTCCTTCCTCATGCCCGCTATAACTAGAATCATAATCAAATCAACACAGCCATTACTCTTAAAAAAGATTGATGTAATCCCTTAAGGAATTCATGCTAAGAAAATCATTTCACATGCACGACCACTCCCTTCCTCATTCCCATCCCCTTCAATCCTCTCAACCCAAAGGTTCATCCTAATTCCAATCCAGACCTTCACTTTGCCCTCTGGAATGCTTCTTGCATAGTCAACAAAATTTCTTTCATTTTGAATCCATTCTTCTCCTACTACTGGATGTGGCTCTGGATGCAATGGGAGCCACCTTCACTCCTATACACAAGGCATATGAAGACAATGGTTTTGACTGGATTCACTACAATTTATGTTACATAATTTCAACTGGGCCTTCACTGACATTATGCAATCCTACTATACCTCCCTTATCAACTCACTATCCCACAATCCAACTAATCTGGTCTATTTACCATTTCTTGAACATTTCTCTCCTCCACATATTTACTCATACTGTTTTATCTATATGTTTTCTGAGTAAGAGAAGTGAAAATTTCTCAGATTATACTCTAAAATCTAGTACGGCTTTTCGTGGGAAATAGGCCCAAGTTTCCCTTCACCAGAAATCACATTATTTACAAGGACTCAAAACTCAGAGCAGTAGGGAGTCACCCCTCTCCTCAGTGACACCTCAGCATAAGGTATGCCAAAGAAGGACAGAAGCATTTTCTCAAATGTACATTGGGTGTTCTACTGTTTCTTGTTTCATTGCTTGAGGTAGATTGCCCTGCTTAGATCATATGTACACCTAACTTTCAGCCAATAGAAGATAACGGGGGGTGGTAGAACTCCACATTAGGGCTTTATAACTTTGCCATTTCCTTTTGTAAATTCCTTCTCCTCCCTGACCATTTGTCAGGAGGGTGGCCCTTTCTTGAGATCATAATAAACAATTCTTTTCTGCTTCCTACGTTAAGAAACCTCTGATGATTATTTGGGTAAGGATTTCTATTGCCTTTTTTGGGGTGCACACATTTCAACAGTTAAAAAAAGGAAGTGGTAATCAGAATGCATGCTAACTTGGGGTGGGGGAAGAGGAGAAATGGGTAGAAAAATTTAGAACTCAAAATCTTGTGGAAATGAATGCTGTAAATTAAAAATAAATTATTTTTTTTTAAATCTCTTCATGAAGCCTTCCACAAACCCCCCTTCTCTCTCAGGCAGTGTCTTTTTCTTTCCATTTAATTCCCATGGCATTTTGTAACTATTCTATACCCTCCTACTAGCCATGGAGATGCCTCCACACTGTGGCCCATTCTTCTAAATGATAGGCCAAAGTTCAGGGCACTATTTCATAATGGGTAAAGGCCAGCTCACTTCATTCCTGGTTCCACTAAGTCTCCAGTCTTCTCTACCTCCTAGCCAGCAGCCTTGCCTCCAGGAGCTTATTTTCCCCATTCAACTCCTTCCCTTTACTCTTTATATGTAGTCTTCAAATATAGCATTGGAAACCCAGGCTTTGGTAAAGCACACTGGGATTCAAATCAAGCTACCTGACCATGCCTTAAACCGAAATCACTTGGGTTCTCACAGATTGGCCAACAATAGGTCCCAGCTCATGCCCCACTTGGCCATTGTCTGGGCCCAGATGGCTCAGAGTGAATATAAATACCAACTGTTTCTCTTTGGGGTCAGAAACCCTGAGGGTCTTCCTCTTCCAAACTGATTGTTTTTTTTTTCAACTAGGTAGAAGAGTTTTCCTCATTTCCAACTAGCTTTAATCATGGGATGGGTGTTGCCTCAGTCAAATTGAGATCTGTTAAAGACCTCAGCTTAAAAAGGCCAAAGTCTCCCCTGCACCTTAGGCCATCTTCAATCCTCCTGATCTATATTTTGCCACTGACCCCAGATGACTCCAGAGGAGAAAGTGAGGCAGGTGACTTTGTACAGACCTCCCTCACTTAAATCCAATTTACTTGCATGTCATGGTATCACTTCCCTGATGTCATGGTCCTCTTTAATAAGGAACAACAACATCCCACTCTCTATAGTGACTCTTCCAAACCTTTTCATCCCTCTTCATATCTCTCATGGTTCTCTCTCCCATCACTCTCTCAGCTGAGAATCTTGTCTCATATTTTACAGAAAAAAAAATTGGGCTATCCACTAAGCCCTTCCTCTTTTTCCCTCTTTCTCATCTATCAGATGCCTTCTCCAACTTTCTTCTCCTTTACCCATCTCACATGATGAAGTGACCTTACTCCTTAACAAAGCTCTTCTTGTTCAAGTGATCTTATTGTATCATTCTCATTCTTTCAGTTATTTTTATTTATCCCTCTCTACTGTTTCTTTCCCTACTCTCTACAAATATGCCCATGTCTCCCCTATGCTGAAAAACTCCTTAGTTGATTCTTCCATCCCTGATAACGATCATCCTATAACTTTTCTGAACTTTGTAGCTAAGTTCCTCCAAAAGGCCATCTACAATCTATGCCGCCACTTTCCTCCCACTCTCTTCTTAAACCCTTAGCATCTGGCTTTCAATTTTATCATTCCCCTGAAACTGCTCCCTCCACAGTTAACAATGACTTAACTTGCCAAATCCAACGGCCTTTTAACAATTCTCATTCTCCTAACCTTTCTGTGGCTGTGAACACTTCTGATCACTCTCTCTTCCTTTATACCATCCTTCTCTCTAGGTTTTTGGGGCACCACTCTTTCCTGATTCTCTGCCTAGCTGATCTTTCCTTCTCAGTGTTCTCTGCTTGATCCTCTTCCAGATCACACCAACTAACCATAGTCGTCCCTCAATTCTGTTCTGGATCTTCTCTCCATATATTACTTCAATTGGTGAACTCATCAGCTCCTATCAATTTAATTATCATCTTTATCTGATGAGTCTCAAATCTATCTACCTTTCCTGCCCCAATCTCTCTGCTTACCTATTATCTCACATCTCCAACTGCCTTTAAAACATCTCAAACTGGATGTCCAGCGGACATCTTAAACTCAGCATGTTCAAAACAGAACTTATTATGTTCCCCCCTGTAAAGCCAAGCATGAGCAGCTTTCTAGAGGACTGCTGCTGTGAACAGCTTTCAAGATTCTGATTACAGCAAACTCTCTATTCAGTAACAAATCAGAGCAAAATTCAAATAAAATCAAGGCACAGCATTCACAATGTTACAACTCATCACTAAAATAGCCACATAGCTATCACCAAATGGTCACATAGTTTTAAGCAAAGTACATTCATTTAGTCAAATCACAAAGTATAAAACATCAAAGTCTTCCACCCATGGGGTGTAATTAAGTTACAATTTCATCAGTCACTATGCTGTACCCTCTTAAGGAGCAGTGGAAAGTACCATGGCCATCCACCCCTAGGTCACAAGTAGGTTACAATTCCATCAGTCAGCATTAAATACCCAAGGAGAGGTCTTTTCATCTTGACTTGAGGCATGCTCTCAGCATCCATGGCTCCTCTTCCATGGTCTCAGCTACTGCCCAAATCTAACCAACTGCCACCTGACTTCAAAGGCAGATAGCTCTCAGTTCCTTGTCCAGCTCTCCATGCAGTTCCTGTTCCATATTGAAGCTCACAGTGTCTAGTCCACGTCAAGTCCTTCACAGTTTTTGTTCCCGGGAAGGGAAAACTTAACAGAGCCACAACAATATCTACACACATCAAGCTTAGCAGAATTACAACAATATTCACACATATGGTCAACACTATCATCTCAATTCACTTTCTACCAGTGAAATCAACACAGACCCAAAACAGACAAAGTACCAATACCACAGTCATGCTTCCTATGGCAGCTCTGGCTGGTTCTCGGAAGCTCTCAGCAGGAGTTTGACTGGCTCTCAGAAGAAGCTCCATCATTACAAGTTCTATTCTCAAAATCAAAATCACTTTCTGGCCTCTCCTCCTCAGCCTCCATGCAGCTTGCTCTAAGAAGTTCTGTCTTAGTTCTCATTTCTCTTCTCAGTTCTTCCTAATTCTCAGTTCAGTCCTCAGTCCAGCAGTAGCAGCCTAGCCTCCAGATGCTCACTGAAATTCTGCTCTCTCTCAGATTGGGCTTTTCCTTATATAACATATTAGCTCTCCCTGTTTCACCCCTTCCTGTTACAACAGGAAGTTCCTCCCACCATGTGATACACAAATTCTGGATGGTAATACTTGATACAATTATACTTGAAACAAGGTGCCAACTGCTTGCCAATACAAGGGGATTTTCAAATTACATTACCATTACACCCCCTAACCCAACATCACCACCTTAGCCCCAACTGCCTACCTTACCTATTACTGTAGAGGACAAAACCATCCTCCAAGACCCTCAGGCTCACAACCTGTCATACTAGCCTCCTCCCTCTCTCACCCCATCCCACATATCCAATCTGTTGTCAAGGCCTGTAGATTTCACCTTCACAATATCTCTTGAATATATCTCCTTCACTCCTCTGACACTGCCTCCATTCTGGTGCAGGTACTCATCACTTCAATAACCTTCTGGTGGGTCTGCCTGCCTCAAGTCTCTACCTGCTCTAATCCATCCTCTCTCTATTCAGCCACTTAAGGGATTTTCCTAAAGTACAGATCTAATCACATGACATACAGAGATACAAACACAGACCCAAACATAGACACATACACACACACACACATACACACACACACACACACACACACCACTCAATAAACTCCAGTGATTCCCTATTATCTCCAGTCACAAATGCAAACAAACTCTGTTTGGCATTCAAAACCTTTCATAATCTAGCTGAATATTTTGAAAAGCAGACAGAAGAAGTAGGAACTCAAAGTTGAAGGTGGTAATAATAAATGATGATGATACTAATAATAATGATGAGTAGGAAGACAACTAGCATTTTTATAGAGCCTACTATGTGACAGGTACTGTGTTAACTGCTTTACAGATATTATCTCAATTGATCCTCACAACAACCCTGGGAAGTAGGTGCTATTATTATTCCCATTTTTACAGATGAGGAAACAGAAAACAGGGGTTATCGACTTGCCAGAGGCCACAAGGTTATTAAGTGTCTGAGCCTAAATCTGAACTCAGGTGCTCCTGTCCCCAGATCCAATGTTCATCAACTAACCCACCTAGCTCTATTTTCTTGGGAAAATTGACAAAATACTCTGCATAGAAGGAGGTGCAGAAAGTCTGGTAGAAGTTTTAAGAAAAAAGAAAGGGGCAGCTAGATGGCGTAGTGAGTAGAGCATCAGCCCTGGAGTCAGAAGGACCTGAGTTCGGATTCGGCCTCAGACACTTAACGCACACACAAACTTTGTAACTTTGTAACTTTGGCAAGTTACTTAACCCCAACTGCCCTCCAAAAGGCAAAAAAAAAAAAAAAGAAAGAAAGAAAGGTTTTAGTTACTGTTAAGGGTATGAGAATGAATCACAGAAGGATAAAAGACTGCTAATTCAGCAACCTGTGTCCACTTGAGATCAGATAACATGAATTTGTAATGAACCCAGTCAACAGTTATGTGTCTTTCTCAAATAGTATTCTGCAGCATATGCATATAGGAACAAAAAAGGCAAGTCATGAAAACAATCCAGGTTCATGGTTTGGTAATGCACAAAAAGGACAAAGGTTAAGAAAGTCAAGGGTAATCAATGTATACCTGAATTAATCAAAAACAGGTTTAATACTGTGAAGGATGAAGTGGGATATTAGAATAAAAAGAATGAGTAGAGAGACTGGAGATCATGGTAAGGATGAAGAATAGGGTCAAGGTTAAGAAGGAATGAAACAGAAGACAAAAAAGAGAAGCTGTGAATGGTGAAAAGAATTTATAAGCAATCAATCATAGAAGTACAGTAGTTATGGATGGTCAAATCAAGAGTATGAACACCTGTGTGTACCTAAAGTAGAGTTAAAGTGGAATTCATGGAGATTTTGGAGGCTAATGAAACTGGGAGCCACAGTATTCAATCAAATGTCAAGACATAGTGAAGTCCCCAGGTGTGAAGGCAATGAGTTGGAGTTAAAAGATTTTGTGCTCAGCATTGAACTTGAGAAAGTTATCAGCTTCAGACCCACTAGGTAACATTTTTCCCCCTAAAGAGCATACATACAAAAATATTAAATGAATCAATGGAAAAGTAGGTATTAGTGTATGCACTTCACTTTACAGAAAATTTAAAAGGTCAAATCTATTCTCTAAATCAGAGTCCAAAGGAACAAAAGCATTTCCTAATTTTTTACTTTAAGGATGACTTCAATCATTAAAGCTAAGTTAGCTTCCACAGATTTTTTCAAACTCTTAATTTCTTAAAAAATAATGGAATCTTGATTTCTCACTATCTAAAACATTATAAAAATAGTGTGAAAGAACTGAAAGACTAGATATTGCAAATTGATTGGTTAACTACCAATTTTAATGTAGAAGTATTTTAGAATTCTGTTTTAAGAATAGTTAACAGTGGTACAAAGAGGGCCATCTAGTGGAAAGACAGTATAAAGCAAATAACAAAAAATCTAAAAGATGACCAAAAAAAGAGGAAAGGAGGATCAAAAAAAGCTACCACTTACCATCTCCATTATGTTTTCTCCGTGGGTGCCTTGACCAACAGTGACCTCAAGGGTAAGATTTAAATACAAAAATAATATTAAGAAAAGATGCTTCCACAAGATTCTATCACACTGACTAATAACTTCAAAATTTTTTTTCATGAACACCTTGTAAAAAGTTCTGAAAGTACTGAGAAAGGTTGATTGGTGGAAAATTGTAGAAATATAAAAAATTAGGGAAATACAAAACTGATAAATTTGGTATAAAATGTCTTGTTTTAGGATATGGTCATAAAATTATTCACAAAACTTTCATTTCAGAACTTCAGCTTCAGATGCTGTGTCTGGAATAATAACCAATGGAATAATAACCAATCAATGCTGCTTGCTAATTTAATGCCAGATATTAATTATATCAAAGTCAACTTAGTAAACAATTATTTTCTCCTTAAATATTTCCTGGGCACTAATAATGAAGTTCTATTGATATGAAAGTGCTATACAATAAAAAAATATAAAATATTATTAATAATAGAGGTAAATACATATGTACATGCACACATATCACCGTATTGTGAATAGGTTCAAAACTTGTTCAAAACAAAATTTTTCAGACTGATAAATGTGGAAAGGTTCTTTAGAAATTTTTGCAATGCCACTTTCTTTCCCCTCAGAGAAACACATTCATTTATGCTTACTAGATCACTAGGCATTAGTACAGTGAATTAATTCAGTAGACATAAAATTCCCATGAAAACCTAACAAAAGGTAAATTGAAAATAGAGCCTCAGTTTATGATATTTTCATTTATACCTGTTGTGTATGACACATGTATGACCTGGATATATGCCAATTTGCATGGCTGAAAGACAGGCATAAATAAACACTTTTAACAAGCTGAACTGATCCCATAGGCATAAACAGTTTGCTCTCACTACCCCCAACTGTTTCCTCTACTAAGATTTCCCTAGCACAAAATTATGATCTATGATTTTAGTCCCTATTCTGGCAATGTGTAATTCTGAGCAATTTAAGTGTCTTCTTTTGGATTTAGTTTCTTCCCTTAGTAAAAATGAGGAGGTTATAGGACTAGATGTTGGTAATAGAATTCCACATACGTACAAGCCTTTCTAAGGTTTGCAATGTATTTTCTTCACAATAACCCTATGAGGGAAGTAGTACTTACATTATTATATGTTTTAGTTTGTCAATAAGGATTTATTAAGCATTTAATAATTGCTAAGTGATGCATATACCAAAAAAAGCAAAGGACAGACCCTGTCCTTGACAAGCTCATAATCTAATAAGGAAGACAACATACAAAAAGCTATGTTCAAAACAACTATATGAAGTATAAATAGGAAATAATCAACCAAAGGAATTCAACAGAATTAAGAGATATTGAGAAGGATCCTATAAGAAGATTTTAACTGATACTTAATGGAAACCATGGAAGCTTGATTGTCTTTCTAGAGATGAGAAAGAAGGGCATTCCAGATACAGGGGTCCATCAGCAAGAATACCCAGAGCTGAAAGATGGGAATGTCTTATTTATGGAACAAGAAGGAGACCAGCATCACCAGACTGAAGATTATACTGGGGAGTATAAGGTGTAAAACTGGAAAGGTAGAGGGGTGGGAGCTCAGTTATGAAGAACTTTGAACACCAAACAGAAGATTTTATATTTAATCCTGAAGGAGACTGGGAACCACTGGAATTTATTGAGCAGAGGAGTGATGATGTCCTGCATTTTAGGAAAATCACATTTTGGCAGCTGAGTGGAGAACAGATTAGAATGGGGAGACATGTGTGGCAAGTTACTCAAGCAGCAGCTATTGCAATAATACTGGAATGAAGAGATGAGGGGGTCTGTACCAGGGTGGTGACAAACACAGAAAACAAATGGGGACTTATTCAAGATGTTTCAGAGGTGAAATCCATAGCCCTTGGTAACAGACTAGATAAGGAGGGGAGGGAGAGGGTAAGAGAGATAGGAGAGATACTGAGGATGACACATAGCTGTGAACCTGGGGATTGAGAGAATGGTGATACCTTCAACAGTAACAGGAAATTCCTTATATTACAATAAAGAAACTGATTTTTCAGCGAGACAAATAACTCACCCATGTCAAATACTTAAAAATTGGAGCCAGTCAACACTCAAAGGTAGGACTTCTGATGGTATGCCCAATGCTTTTCTACCACAGCCCTATACTCTCTCTAGAGACAATACAAAAATAGCACTGTATGTCATCTGAAAGTTTAGAAAGCACCTCACAAATATGATTATCATTTAAGTCTCATGACAATCTTGAGAGATTGGTACTACGGTGGTTGTTATTATCCCCATTTTACACATAAAGAAATTGAGCCTCATGGAGACTAAATGGTCATAAGGCTGGTAATTTGAACCGAAATCTTTCTGCCTCCAAGTCTAAGATTCTATTTGCCCTGATCTCCTAGGTTCTCTTTAGCTGTAAAACTCTGACTTAAGTTTTCAAAGTTTGATTCTCTGCATCTAACATATCACTACATAAAGTACTAACTATACTGTTTGCTATATTTTTAGAAACCATGTTAACCTGATACTGAAATGCTAAAAAAAAAAAAAAATCAAAGGAGTATGCTTTTGTTTCATTAAATTAAAAAAAAACGGTAACATTCACTTTTCTAGAGTATTTCTGAGAAAGAAAGAAAATTTACTACAATATACACTACACCTCAAAGTTTCAAACAATGCTTACATAAAAATCACCTGGTTCAAGTAAAAACCAAGTCTCTACAATACAAAGAAATACTTTATTAAAACAGGAAGATTCTCTTCATTGCTGCAATAGGGTCACTGGGGGAAAACTATAGACAGAAAGAAGATATAGTAACAGTAAGGCTCATGGAATAAATTATAACAGAAAGGAACACTTTTCCTCAAGTTATTACCTACTCTTTTGAAATACACAATTAAGATTTTTACTTTGAATCTTATATGAAAATTCATAAAATACCCCACTGGAGGGCATACAAAATACACAATCTACTTTGTCAAATGAGTGCATGTCATACAACTTAAACAAGAGTGACATAATTTGGTTTTCCAGAATAAACATCACCTTAAGATGTTTCTTGCCAACCAAGTAGCACATATGTGACCAAAGGCAGCAGGTTTATGTAAGTGTATTAAACAATGAATGAATGTCCTCTGTCAAATGAATGACCTTGACACATAAAGAGATAAATTTAATAGAATATTTTTAAATGTATCACTGCTAATGAAAAAAGCTAGGTTAAAAAAAATGAAACTTTTTCAAGAAAACTGGTTTGGCAGAAGCAACATTAAGTGGCAAGTCAAAATTCCACTAAATCCTTACATGACCTTGGGGCAAGTCATTTCAACTCTCTATAAAATGACGGTGTTAGAAAAGATGATCTTTCCTTAGTTCTTCCAATTTCAACATTCTATGATTCCATAACTCTAAAAAGGCTAAATCCTGATTTCCTCTTTCTTAACAGTATCATTATCATCAAGTATTGCTTCACTCAAATGCCTCCCCAAATGCTTTGATCAGTTCAGTTCTCCTGCCTTCTGGGAAAACTTCACACCAATGCAGGGTAGCCACCAGTTTAGAGGTCCCTTTTCAAAACAAAAATCAAGAAAGAATATCATGTCATTTATATTTCCAAGTGATTGCCCATCAGTTTTCATTTTTTTATAGAGAAAAAAAAAAGTGTATAGATTAACTCCTTCAGGAAAGTTTACTTATTTGCATGTAATAAGATCTCTGGGCTTCTGGTTTTAATCTGCCATTTGAAATCTAATTAGGATTTTATTGAGCAAAAGTTAATTGCATTACAGAGCATGGATTGAAGAAGTTCAAGAAAAAAAGTAAATAAACATCTGATTCAAAGCAGATATGACACTATCTTCTCATTATCTCCCACAGAAGAACCCCTACCGTTCTACCACACTTTAAACAGCATTGCAGTGCTTGTTTAACAAACTGCACTTTAGCAAAAAACCTTCTATTAGGAAAATTTTATTTGAATTGGTTGAGACCCTTCCCCAAGAGAAACTGAATTACTTTGCTTTTTACTGCATATTACACATATTAGACAATCGATGAAAGTTTGTTAAATAAATAATCATATGCTACAAAGTGGTAAATAATGAATATTATGAGTTTGCTGGTGTCCCTTTTCAATTCAGTGGTATGTATTGCTATAAATTCTTCTTACGTCATCATGCTTATTAAAATCCCAATCAAACCTGGAAAAGCCCAGTAAAAAGGCACTAGACAACAGAGGACCTGGTATGCAAGTGTGAAGATAATAACTAGGCTATATATTTACCAGATCTTAAATTAAATTCACTCAATTTATTAAGCAGAGACATTGCTCTAGACATTGTGCTGGACATTAAGGACAAAAGATCAAAGCAAAATATTCCCTTCCCTCAAGCAGCTTCCATGTTTCTTGGGGGAATGAAGGGTAAAATGATCTTCACAACCACCTAGTACTTAACTAGTATTCCATCATACCTTGCCTAATTGCTTAACTTACTACTATCTTATTTCTTTAAATGTAAATTGGCCACTAAGCACCTCAAAGGGACTTTTCAGAAGATAAGTTTCCTTTACAAAAGGAAGGAAAAGAGTCAATAAATTCAAGATTTGATCTCAAAATAATAATTGACATCATCAATATTCAGTTATTAAAGATAGTTTGTCATAATTTTATTGTTGCTTTGAAGTGGTACCCTTAAACGATAGCAATCTCTGAATGAGTTAACTGAATGATTATGCCCTTTAAACCTAAACGAAGAAATATTTTGTTAAAATATCATGTTAGGTGCATTAACAAAAAAAATTGCTTACTTGAATATACCTATATATTCTTCCATACTGGATGAAACAGAGAAAACATATGCTATTTTAAGTCCATAAAAACATTTCTGCAATTTTGGTCTTTATTGTTATTTACAGTTACAAACAATAATTATTTAACTAATAATTTGTTAATTCAAAGAGGTTTAAAATCCTCTTTTCCCTGCTTACAAGACTAAATAAATTTACATTCTGATTAGGTTATAATAAACCATGTAAAATTAGAAGGTAAGATCAAAGGGCAGTGAGAATTGGCAGGGACCTCATGAGGTCATCTAGTACCACACACTTATTTATAAGGAAACTGTGGCCCACAGTGGTTAAGTGACTGGTCCAAGGTCACTCAGGGAACAAAAAACAAAGGGCAGATTTGAACCCAGATCCTCTGAATTCAAATTCTACCCTCTTTCCACTAATCCAAACTGCTTCCAACTAATAATATTTATGTTAAACTAGAAATGACACAGATGGGATTCTAAATAGTATCAGGAACCCTGATATTTGATGACTAGTTGTATCAGTGCAAAAGGTTTTATTATTGAAACACTAACTGAATTTCCATTGCAAAAGCAAAAACACACCTTCCTGGAACCAAACAAAAAAGACAAATTTAACCTTAACTATTTTTCCACTTTCTTTAACAACCAACAACAAATGAGTATAAGTTGGCAAAGAACCAGTCACCAATTCATAGATTATTTTAGATAATTAAAAATAAGAGGTTATGTAATCTTATTTAACAGTTACTTGGCTTGAGCATAAAGCCATCAATGGCAATATTGGAGAGTTGGACTCAAATTATAATGTGTAAGGCATATTTGAAAATGGTTTTTTAGCAAGAGTCAGCAGTCCCACCGGTAAATAGAATACAACATATACAACTTGCTGTCCATCTCCATTTGCCCTACTGACAATAGCACAAGGAAGAAAAGCATTCATATAAGGATTTCTTTCCCTTAGGGAGACCCTATAATACTTTATTCATTCTATAACCATTTTATTACCTGAAAATGGGATATGTGTCCACCTAGATAGACCAAATACCTAAAAAGTGAAAAAATGCATGCATTCCAATATAACCAAAGCTCCATTTTCTTGATTTGCTATTAGAATGCCTCAGGAAAATGATATAAGACACACATTTACATTTTCCCCAGAGGGATAAAAAGGGAATGCCAGAAAATACATTCAGCTAAAACATCATTGATATTGGAAAAGTATTAAAAGTCAGCTCTTTACCATTTAACATATGCTTTAAAGCACAAAATCCAATATGTATCTCCCATGTAAAATATTTTAATTATCTCTTCATTTTTCAAACAAGAACCATTTTTCCATCAGTCTGTCCCTCCCACCATCATCCCACTATACTAAGGGGGAAAAAAACCCTTCAACAAACATACACATAGTCCAGGAAAACAAACTTCCCACACCAGATATGCCCCCAAATGGTTCTCTCCCTGCATTACAAGTCCATCACCTTTTGACCTGAATAGTGATGATCCTATCTAAAATATTAGAGTCCATTATGTAGAAAATTCCATGACTTTGGGTCAGATTTGCTTCAAATCTTTAGTTAACTCAATGGTCATAGGCAGTGTAAATTAAGATCATATTAGGGTTGTAAAAGTTCAGTAACATTATTAAAATAAAAACTATTAGAAAAACTAACCAACTTGGCTAAGACTTGTTTATAAATTAATATTTTCCTCATAGTAAATGACTATTTTTTAAAAAGTTATAAAACATCCCCATACAACTTCTAAAAAATCTAATATGACACTCTGGCAAAGTGTTATAATTCTTTAAGCAAAGTCCCTTAAGAACCATTATGTCCTCCAAAAAAGACCATTAAAACAATAATAAATTATTAAGGTGAAAACTTTTAAAAATAAGTAGCACAAGGACTCAGGAAGCATGCATTCCCCAAATATGTTCATCTTAAATTGTAACAATATTTAGCTTGATTTTTAGAACTCTTAATTAATATATGAACTAGTTGTCATGTCATAGATTTAACCTTCAAAAACACAGCAACCAACAAAACCTGTGGCGTCTTCATTCTCTACATGATTGTACAATCACTGCTGGGCAGATTCTACCACCACTGGTTCAATTGTTGAGATTAAAAACAACTGATATGAAATAGTTTCCAAAAGCCAGAAGCAGTTAACAAACTAAAAACATTTTTCAGAAAGCTAATGACAAGATGATTCTCTGAGGTCAAAGTCAAGGTTTTCTAACTTTTTTGGAAATCAATATCATTTTTTTATTAAGACACTGAATTTAGTAATTGACTAGAAACTTGGGAGTTATGTAACAGAACACATTCATGTTTTACTTAAAAATAAAGCTCAGACAAATGATATATTTAGTGTACTATTTTTTTTAAATATCTTATCCTATCTATGGTAGACTAAATCACACACAACAACAAAATATATAACATCTGGGTTCTACCACCCTCATTTAAATATGCAATTTGAAAATGGCAGTAATTACTGGACTCTCATTTTTAGCAGGGAAGCTTACTAGTTTGGATAACTATAATTGAGACTACATAAAACTAGATAGCTATATTTATAAGACAATTTAAGAAACGCTTTCATATTAAGACTAAGGTTTTTAAATATTAAACACTGAAAATTTAGGTAATCCAGTCTACAGATTATGAAAAGTAATATGACAGAATAAATCCAGACCTGAAAAACTGACTCATTATACTTTTAGTTAAACAAATGTGTCTTGTTAACTGATTACAACAGTACTTTGATTAAGGTCCTTGTAAGAAAACTATTTTGACTGTAACCTAAGATGTCTGTAACGCCTCGGTTCACACAATACAAGGAAATTTTTTTCACATAAAAGACAGCCCAGTAAAGGCAACAAAAGATTTTTGTAAATCATAAAGGGTAAGGAGCTCTATACTCACTTGTACAACTTAATTTTTAAAAATACTTAAAAAAGGAAAATTTGCATTTTCCTTGAGAAAGTATGTATAATACATACCATTTTAACATGCTCCTTTTATTACAGAAAAATGCATTTGCAAAGAACAAGAAATTAAGTTCTGAAATCCAATTCTTTTCAACTCATAAAATATCCTCTTTTAAATTTCTTAATATTGTCAGTTTCATCTGAAGCCCTCCCAATCACTTCAAAAGTAACCTAAGAGGAAAATCCTACTCAGAAACAGTTGCAACAATGAAATAAACACAACCATTTCAGAAATCAACAGATCTAATTTTACATGTCCTTTGCACATGAAAAATCTTACACAACATAAAATACTTGGAGGAAAATTGATGCTAATATATAGATAGGAAAAATCAGTGGCTCCAGAACCCCTCTTTATGGGCAGTATATTTTACTACAAAGCACAAAGGGATGTAGAGAAGTGGACTGCTTGGTGAAGGGTTAATTTAATTCATCATTCATCCCTGCAGACTCCCTGAAAAAACATTTGGGATTAACACTGCCAGGGAAATTTCTGTCCTTAGCAGGTGTTATTCTCTCCAAAACCCTTTTTCTCCTCTTCCTATGCCTTCCAAGTCCCATCAAGTCCACACTGCCCTAAACTGAAGTGCTACTAAAATGATACCAGAAACAATTTCCTCCCCGGATGTTCCAAACCCCAATCACTGAAAAGATACATCAAGAAGGTCTCCCTTGTCCTTAACCTGCTCTCCATCCAGCCCCCTCTAAGTGGCACCCCCAAGGGTTTGGCCTTTAAATATTCCTTTTCCACTTCTCTTCAATCCCCAATCCAGAAAGCCTAGGGCGGGTAAGAAACGGAGATAGAAACTTCATCCCACTCTGGACAGTCCCAGAACACTGGTTCCTCTGTGCTTAATCCTCATTAAAGTCTCTCCCCTAGGGAACCCCTAACTTCTTCAACCCCTAACTTCAGCAACATAGTATATCTACTCCTTCCATACCCTACTTAAGAGGAAATTGGTCCTTCCCTTCAATGAATGCCCCCCAACAAGTTTTCTGTAACAAGCTCCCAGATTCAAGTGCCCTTAGTTCAGCCAGCTCCCTCTCTCCCACTTATCACCCAGCTTTACAAAACCCCGGATAGTCAACCCAAGCGTCCATCCCCAAGATCTCTCCTAGGTTCTAAGACTCACTTTCCTGTTTTCCCCTAGCCTATTCTCCAAATTTCTCCTAAGTCCCCCAGGTTCCATCCTGGTCCCGAGCCCCCTCTCCCTAGTCCCCACGCCAGATTTTTCCTTTCCTAAGCACCCCGCTTCATGTCTTCCTAGTTAAACCAAGTACCCCCACCAGATTTTCACCACCCTCCCCCAATTTCTCCCTAGTCCTCTGACCTCCAAGTTTTTCTCTCGTCTCCTACAGTTCCCCCAGGATTTTCACCCGTCCCTTGCCCGAAATGCTCAGTTCCCTGTCCGCTCCCCCTCAACGGCCACTGTGCACTCGTTAACGGTCGTTCCCCTTCCTGGCTCCCCAATGGGGTGGGGGTCGTGAGGTCAGGTTCCCCCCACCGAGTCCCGGGGGGCGGGGAGATCGAGGAGGGCCCCTCCTCAGAATACTTACCTTGGTTCACCAGCCGCAGCGCGTGAGTGAAGGAGGGGTCCAGCGAGTCCTTCTCCGCCATCAGCTCGGGCAGGTACTTCTCCTCCATCCTCTCAGCTCCTGGCTCGCTCCCGGGCCGGCCCCGGGGGGACAGCGGCTCGGCCGGACTGGCGGCTGGACAGCTGGACAGCGGGCGGGGCCGGCGCCCACCTCCTCGGTCGCTCGCCCTCCCCTCCGAAAAATGAAAAAAGTATCTAACCCCCAAAGACCAAGGATAATACGGAGCGCGGCGACCGCACGCCCTTCCGCCGACGCCCGCTCCTGGGCTCCGCAGCTCGCGTCCCGCGGGGAAGGAAGAAAAGTGCCCACGGCCCCCAGGGGCAGCGGCTGAGCTCAATCCGGGCGGCCGCCCAGGCGGCGGAGGAACCCCACCGGCAGCCGCCTTGGCTGTGCGATTCTCCGCGGGCGACCGCCGCTACTGAAGCGGCCGCCGCTGCTGCCGCCTCCCGGAACACGGGCCCCGGTTCATGAAGTGGGCACAGTGCAGGGAGAGCGGAGGGAGGGAGGCAGCGGGGCTAGAAATAATGATAAAGAAAAATGGCAAAGAAGAAAAAAAAGCGTTGGGTGGAGAGGAAGACAGCGCCTTCCCCCTCGGGGGATGACAGCTCACTGCAGCCCCCTCCCCTTCTCTTCCCTTCCCTCCCACCCCCCAGCCCGAAGCCCTAAGTCAGGCGCAGAGGATAGCCGCCGCCCGCCTCTGGTGCTGCTGCTGCAGCCTCCTCCGCCACCGCCGCCTCCTTAGCAGCTGCGGCAGGAACATCCACCCTGCGCGCCTGCCCCGCGCAGACTGAACTGGCCGCGCGGGTGCCTAGGCTCCCCTCCTCCCCACCCCTCCCCCGCCCCCAGCCGCTGGCGCCACAGAGCATGCCCAGTACTGCCGCCGCCGCCGTCTCCCCTAGTCCTGGTCTTGGCGCCTCGCCGCGCGCGGCTGGGTGGGCTCGGCTGCTTTGCCTCCGTTCTGTGTTCCCAGGCTCCGGGTTTTCGCCGCAGCCCTTGTGAAAGTGAATGGGGTCCGGAGGGAGGGGGCGCGGGGACCTGGGGGTTTGGAACGCCGACCTGAAGGCTCGAGAGGGGCGCTGGGGGGAAGGGAGACGGGGAGGATGTTCAGTGCTTGAACTGAAGGGGGAACAACAGACCCTGAGGAGTAGGGGGTAGTCAGTGACAGTGCCCCCCCATATTCTCCCAGCTGAGAGCCTCCCTTTAATGCCACGGGACCCCATTACCGGGAGTCAATGGAAAGGGGTTGGGGGGGTAGGAGTGACCTGATATGGAAAACCCCGTCTGCCACGGGGTTGTCTGTCACAGGTGCTTAAGCTGGCAGGCAGGTGAAATTTGCGGTATAAGAACCAGTGAAAGCAGAGAAAGACACAGCTGGAGGAAGCCAAGACATTAGGTGATGGAGATTCCCTGTAACACTGTATTTGCAGAGTACTGAGCAATCCCCTTTATTTGTCCTCACTGGGCTGTAACCCCAAGTTGGATGGGTATCCCTTGCACCTTGTTATTTGCAAGGAAATTATCCAATACCTGCAGGGGGCACAATTGAGGCTTTTTGTCTTGCTTTCTAGTCCCAGTAGTCCCAGAGTAGTACACTTCCCAATAGGAGAACCACTGTGGAGGTCAACTCCATAAAGAGAAATGCCCTTGTTGGTGTCTTTCTCCACAGTAATCTCTCAAATTACCCCAAGTTGTCATTCATTTCACAAATAGAACTTTATGTGCCCAGGGTGTGACGAATAACAGCCCGATTGAAATGCTTCTATCTGGAAATAGAGTTGCTCCTGAAGCTGGCCGCATAGCTTTTCTCATCTGCAGGCTCTAACTAGCCTCTCCCCTCCCCAGCTCCCAACATTTCTCAGATTTTACAAAGTACCAGATTGATAGTGTTGTCTCTGACTCTTCTTTCTCCCTCATTTTCACTCCCATAGCCTGAAGTAGATTTTGAACACTCAGCATTCTAACCAAAGCTTGTTTGGGGATCCATGGATGGGTATAGAAGAAAACACCTGAGCTTAAAAAGTGTTGTACCTGAAATCTACCTACCCTTTTACTATCATCACCAGTAAGGGATCATTGACACAAGTTGTCACCTGGAAAGGCCCTTACCCAAAACAAAAACAAACAACAAAAAAATTCCTGACCTGTTCTCAGTTCCCTGAAGTTTTCCAAACCTGGATTAATGCCTTCTCTGGTGGCTCTCCGGGCTGCTCCCTCCAATAGAGAGTGATCTCTCCCTCAGTACTATGCAGTCCTGACTGATGACCTTTCCTTCCTGGCCCATTGTTTTAGGCAAGCACCAAGCATGCTTTACATAATTCCTTACTCTCAAGACCAACTCCATAGCCTAGCCTTTCTCACCCTGATTTACCTTTTTCTTCCTTCCTTCACCACCCCCAATATCCAGTTCTGAAACGGTCAATTTTCCTAGAGGAGGTGTGTCATTCTTAACCCCTATCACTCACCATCCTAATAATTTTCAAAACTAAAATACCCCTCTCTAGCTATCCTTTCGTTATATGTTATTCCCCCTATTAAAATGTAAGGTCCTTGAAGACCAGGAATCTCTTTGCTTTTTTATTTATATTCCTAGTACTTAGCATAGTACTTGGCTTCATAAATGCTTTTTTTATTCATTCATTCATAGTAGTACTTCAATAACTGTGTGTTGCAATACTGTAAATGAATATTAATGTCCAGGAAAGGTAGCACAATGACTTCAATTCTCATTAAGTAAGGTCTAAGTGACAGATATTGGATCTTTTCCAGGGCAAGCTTTGATAGGGAACTGGAGGGATGGGAGAGAGCACCAATACAGAGTATCCTAAGAAAGAGGGAAGAAAGCAGAGCTGCAAAAAGAGATTAGGAGACCCAGTGACAGCCTCTCCAACTTCAGTTTTGCCCAGGGCCACTGCTGGTCTCATCGCTGGCCAGAACCATTTCCCATTTTTTCCTCCCTTCTCCCTACACCATCCAAGCAGGCTTTCTGCAATGGTCCTTGAATCCCACTGGGCAGTTAAACATTTCAGTGCGTTGTACTTGAGACTTCTAGCTGGCTATTTGTTCTCTTATCTCCACACTGTATTTGGCATTAGTGTTCTGAAAGCAGCTGGGAAGGAGGACTATACATGGAGAAACTGTCAGTAGAGACACTGAATCTTATGCTCCTGACCCTCCTTTTCTTTGCTCCCTCCAAGAGGGCAGGTACCCAACAGTGTGTTAATGACCAGTCTCAACCTCTTTGGGGAAGAAGGTGATAAATGTCTCGTTGAAATGGCCAGAAAATAGTTTCCACCCACAAACCTGCCAAAGTAGTTGGCTGTGGGGCACCTCCCCTGCAATTCCCTTCTCACTGCAAGGTATTTCTGACTTCACTACATTGGAGTCTTACAGGATTATATTATTGCCACAACACTGGAATGAGTATCCATTCCAGCCTGAATATGAATCCTACTTTAGAAATGAATTTTTCCAATGCTAAGGACTTCATTTAGAAAATTCTGACTTTTATTCCCCTTGGATCCATTATGCTCCACAGATTTAATCTACATGGAGTTTAGTGAAGAATTTATTTTTCACTTCCAGGAGCCATCAGAGGGCCCAGAAGATCACTTGCCTATAATCTAGTGTGTGTTTGGTGTGTTAAACTCCACTCCTCAGTTAGCATCTTATGATAGAATAAGTAATGGATTAGTGTCAGGAAATCTGGATTCTGATCCTTGCTCTTGCCATTTACTACCTGTGTGAATATTAAGCAAATCACTTCATCTCTCTGACCCTTAGTTCCCTCATTTGTAAAATGAGGGCATGAACCAAGTTGACCTCAGCAGATCTAAATATATGCTTTGTATAAATTGCTAGGTCAAACTAGAAATCTCTGAGTTTATAAAAATGCACTATAGAAGGAACTGTCCACATTCTGGTAAATACTTCCCATTTCCCCCTTCTCTTCTTCTAGTTCAGAAGTATATAAGCCCCAAGCAAATTTTTCTAACACCTGTCAATTCTCATCTAACTTCTATTCCGAGTTCAATCCACTAAATTGAGTTTTTAAAAGTATTAGATGCCTATCATGTAGAGAACATTGTATTCGGGACTAGGGGAGATACAAAGTTTAGATAAGACATAAAAACCAGACTTTCTTTTGCTTGTAACCTGTAGAGAGAGTTATATACTACACATACGCTTTGGGAAGATTCTGTGATTCCATAGAAAATCACTGTAGAAAAACAAAACAAAACATGACAAATGCATAGAGAGTTGGAGAGAGTTGCCAGAGGAGGGGCATGTCAAGTGTATGACATGTAAAAAGGAATCTGAAAGAACCAGGAAAGCTTCCCCAAGAAAGTAAATTTTGGGTGGATGCTAAGGGATACATAGGAATGCAACAGGAGAAACTGGAGGAGGAAGGAGACCGTGAGTTCCATGGATCAAGAACCAGAGCAGAAAATCAAGAGGCCTGCATAAATAACATAGATTGGCTGGAGTTTATAGTTTAAGGAAATAGTGTGATATAATACTAGAAAGATTAAGTAATCTTAAATTGTGAAGTGCCTTGAATGCCAGGCTAAAGTGTTTGAACTTTAATTGTCAGGCAATGGAGAACCATTTAAGAGCTTTTTACAAAGGAGTGAATACTAGATCTAAGGACTAATCTTCATAAGGATTAGTTTAAGAACATTAAGAATTGGATTGGAGTAGAAAGAGAGCAGTGGCAAGAAAGCCTTGTTCGGTGGCTACTGCAATAGTACAGGTGGATGGTTATAACAGCTTTACTAGGCTATTGGCAGTAGAAATAGAGAGATGCAAAACATAGTATGGAGGATGTCCCCTAATGTATGCAACTGGTAACATACAAGTAAAATCCTCCAAATTTAGTAAATGTTTAGGTATCAGCAGTGAGGAAGAAGAAGGAGCTAAAGGTAACATCTAGATTTTTAACATGTGTAAATAGTGGTACCACTGACAGAAATAGTAAGAGTTAAAGGAAAAAAATGATCTAATAAGCTAGGTTTAGTATATTGACTTTGAAGTGCTGTCGGGTCATCCAAATGGAAATGTGCTATTGTAGATATGGGTGTAGAGTTTCAAAGAGATTGGGGGGGGGGGGTGAGAGCTAAGGATTTGAAAGTCATCTGTAGTAAGGTAATAGTTGAATGACAAAGGAAAAAAGTGAAGAAAAAAAAGAGACAACCAAGGACAAAATCATGGGAAATGCCCACCCCAAAAGGTTGAGGAGCTAACTAGGGAGAGAGAAAGCAGTGCTACCATCCAGTCTACACATATTTCAGGCCAACAATAAAGCCATGCAATAAATGAGTTTGTCATGAAGGAAAAACACCAAAAGATGGCACAACCTTACCTAAAAATAAGTCATTGATATGTGGAAAAGAAAGAAATCAAGAAAATGTTCTATCAGGTCTTTTGGCTATAGTCTGTTAGAAAAGAGCCTATATTTTTAAGACAAGTGAAAAAATTCTGAAAACGCTTTATAAGAGATTAAATAAGGGCACTGAGAAACCTTTTAAAGTTCTCTGACCTCAGAAAGCAAAAAAGACTTCCATAAATAAATATCTCCTTTAGTAAGGACTAATGTCATTGATCTGTTGTTCTCTCTTGCTGTACTGTATTTGCAACATCTCCTAATGTTATAGATGTTTAGTTTATAGAATCAGAGTTCTGGAAATGACATTGAGCATATTAGTCCAGCCTGCTCATCAGAATGGGAAAGGGAGGCCAATAATCATTCAGAGATTTGCTTAAAATCACAGCATGAAATTAACTGTAAGAGTCTTTATCTGGCCATAGATCTCTTGACCTTTGGCCTAGAGCACTTTGAAGACTACAATGTGCCATATTTTAAATAAAACAATTCACAATTGGAAGACTGACCCACTAAGCCTTTCACCTGAGTAAGTGGAAAGTTTGGGAGAGAGAGAGAGAACATAATAGGGGAATCATAAAATTTCTCCTATGTGAGTAAAAGCTGGAAGAACACTGAATTTGGAGTCAGAGGACCAGACTTGAAATCATAGTTCTGACAATTATTATCTGCTTGACTTTGACAAGTCTCTCTGGTCCTCAGTTTTCTCATCTGAAAAATGAAGATGTTGGACTAAATGACCTCTGAAAGTTCCTTTTAGCTCTAAATCTGTGAACTAAATCTTGGGTAGAGGTATGCTCTCTCTTCAAAAGAGACAGGAGTCATATTGCTATATAGATAAGTAAGTTTGCTAAGGTAAATTTATTTACCTTATGTCATTTCATCCTCACAACACTATTATTACCTGCATTTTACAGATGAGAAATCTGAGACAGAGAAAAATTAAGTGATTTGCACAGGATCACATTGTAAGTGACACAGGATTCAAATCTAGTCTTGCTGATATCAAGTACAATACTCTCTGTGATATGACCTCCTAAGTAGCACAAAGTTGACTCAGTTGCTGGGGGAGACCCCAAGTTTTTCCACTGAAAGAGAGCTCCACCAGAGCCATATGTATGGGATCTTGCAGGGTTTTAGTGCCCCACAAGCCCACCCTCAGCCCCATTCTTCACAAGCCCTTACTGGTCTTCATAGACTATTACTCCCCCTCAGTGTTCACATCCCATGACTGTCACCCACCCTCTACTCCTGAATTTCTAGCCATAAATCTAAATTTATTCCTTATTCTCCATGATGACTGGCTGCCTAGATGCTCTAGCCAAACTCTCCACCACCTACCAAGGAGTGGGCATCTCACTTTTCCAGCTGCTAATAATGAAAACTGCATGTATTGTGTACACATCCCCTTGTGGCCAAAGTTGGAAACACACCCGGAAAGCTTTTTAAAATTTTTTGTTTGTTCACTGCATTGTGGCATTTTCATTGGCACTGGATCTGAGGGCTGTCTTGTGCTTTATGAGGGTAGCCACTTAGGATGGAGATGGAGGGCATATAAAGAGATCAACTATGTCTGTAAGATCTGTGATCCAAATCTCATTTTGGAAATGAGTGGGAAGGAAGGGAGGAAAATAAGGAAGAAAGAAGGAAAGAAGGGAGGGAGGGAGGAAAATGCTAACAGTAGAAATGTAATAACCCTTTCCTTTCAGAGGCATCTGGGCCATACAGTGATAGAATGTTGAGCCTCAGGTTAAGAAGTCCCAAGATCAAATTTAGCCTCAGAAACTATGTAGGTTTTTAATTCTGGGCAACCATTTAACCTCTGTCTGCCTCCATTTCCTCTACTATATAATGGAGACAATACCTTCCTCACAGGGTTATAGTGAGAATCAAATGAGATAATATTTGTAAAGTGATTAGCACAATGCCTGGCACATGATAGGAACTTAATAAATGTTTATTATTTTTCTCAATTTACAATAAACTTTTCTATTTTTCAAAGACAAATTCCCAGGAAACTAGAATAATCTAACAATGAAGAACCATTGCTTGACTCAAGAGGCTGGAACACTCCCATCTCCCTGTTCTATATTCTGGCATATAATTGGACCAGGTTTAGTCCTGGAGCTTCCTGACTGTAATGGAGGGCAGAGAAATGTTCCTTTTTCATACTTATTGTCTCGTTCCATATTTCACCCAAGGGCTCCAGGAAACAGTATGTAATTTTAGGTTTGGCTTCTGTCTAGAGTTTCCCCCAAAAGAAGGAATAAAACAAGGTTCTCAGTATACAATATGAATCTGATATGGGGCAAGTAATTTATTATTACACACAAAAGGAATATTGAACTTTAAAGTCTCAGAGCATAAATGAACAGAATGACTTAAAATTTTACATGAATATTTTATACAATCAGCTGAGAGGTTGGTGCCCCAAATTCATCAGAAAGTAAAAAAGCACTTTGCATGGCAACTAATTAGACATACTATATTTAATTTTGGCAAGGCTCTTACCAAGTAAGATTTAGTACATGTCAGGTAGCAAAATGTGCCTGTCTTGGGCCTATCATCATATTTGTTATATGAAAGTCCTTTTCAATGCAGAAGTTTCTCTTGCTACCTGCTAGATTCAGAAGCTGGTGGACTTTTCATCCTCATGAGGTTGTCTCTGGTCCTGGACACTTTCTTAGGATAGGTATTTATTTGCCTAAGCCAAGTAAAGAGCAAGAGGTTTAGGGGGAAAGAGAATGAGTTTAGTTTTGTACAGGTTGAGTTTAAGATGTCTACTGGGCAACTAGTTTGAGGTCAGCATAAAGATTGGAACAGAAAATTAAATTCATGGAGCTGGTGAAATCACCAAGTCAAGTAGTATAGAAAGAGAAGAGGAAAGGACCCAGGCAGAACCTGATAGACACTTCTGGTGAGAGGGTACAGTCTGAAAGAAGATCCAACTAAGGAGACTGATGATTAGCATTACAGTTATTTGTGTACACACATTCTTTCCCAACTAGCCTAAGCCCCGTGAAGGAAAGGACTATGTCTTTTGTACAATTTCCACTTTTCTGGCATCTAGCATAGTTCTGTATAACAGTAAATGTTTAAAAAATAGTATCAAACAAGAATTCTCAGTAATTAGACTTTGTACAAAAGCTAATGTTACCTACTGCATGGTTCTGTGGATAGAGGATCAGGGAAAAAAAGGAACCCCATGCTATTCCTTATATCACTGACTATATTAGGTATTTTTCAGAATCTTCAGAATCTTCCTGAGCCTGAGTCTCCAGGTTTGTAATATGTAAATAACAGTGACTATCTCCTAACTATTATATAACAGACTGATGAGTATAGTAAAAATTTGGAGATGAGGATGGAAGAGAATCTTGAAAAGTGATTTGAGCTCTCTGCAATAGTCATCATGTAAGTAAAATGGTTTATTATTTCCCCTGGAACTATAATCCTCTGTTCCTTTACTTCTTGCCCTTAAAGGTTATATGCAATTGTAGACCATTAAAAATACTTGCTGTATTTCAACAATGAATCAAGTTATGCCTGCCTTTCATGATTTGTAAAGTGCTCTGATCGGAAAGGCCCTGCAAAAATGTAAAACATTATTGCAACAGTAATAAAGTGATTCATGTCCAACTTCTAATTCCACTATTTCTTGTCAGAGAGCACATACTCTCATGAAAAACAATTCTCCCTACATTAGCAAAAGTTGTACAATAAAACCACAGACATTGAAGTTCTGCAAAATTATCAGAAACAAAATATTTTTTTACAGTGTCAAGTTACCCACACTGTTGGAATGGTTACCAAGGGGGTAATAAAGTTCTCAGAGAACACTTCAAAAATAAAAATATCCAGGTCTCATATAAAAATGCCAACTTGCACTTATTTTCTGCTAAGTTGGGGGAGGAAAAAGAATTGACAGAGATGATTGTTTAAACCACTGAAGAATACTTAACAGAAAGCTGAAGACTTACATCCATGTAAGATCATTACATTACTATATAAAATCCCTTTCATAATAAAAAAATGAGAGTTTTGTTTTAGCTGGCTGCAAACTACCTAAATATCTGCATATTTGGGGGTCCCTTTAATATACACAAAATCTTCTCACAAATCTCTTTTCCTGGATTGCCAGCTCATATTCATTAATATCTTCCATCTGGTTTTGTGTTTTGGTTTATTCTGTTTCCCAAAATCTCTGCATTCAGGGGGATAGGATTAAATGATCTTGATAGGCTGAGGAAGGTTCAAGGTTATCTGTGACCATAACATACATGTTTGGACCTGGTTTCCAACACATTGTCTACCTTTTCAATAAAATCTTGTCTCTCTAACCATGCTAATACATGGATAATAGATTTATCAACAACATACAGAATCAAGATTCATAAAGATCTCAGCAGGCTGGAACAATGAGCAGAAACTAACAATCTAAAATTGAATAGCAAGAAAGGGAAAGTCCTTCAATGACTTCTAATCGCCAACACTTAGATGGAGGCATGGTTTCCTCAGTGTTGGTGCTCTTTCCACTCACTAATACAGATGATAGCCCATCCATGCCTTCTTATTCTGCATGATTCTTACTGGCGTCTTTCCAAAAAATCTCCAAAGATTATTTCTCAATCTGTTGTAATTCCTCTTGTCTTTCTTTTAATAAATATTTTGGGAATTCCATGGCTATACACGACCACCTCATTGCTTTTCTGTTTGATCAGCCTGCCTCCTCTCCTGATCACATATTGTCTTCATGATGTTTTTATGTCACTTTTTGCAAGCAAGTTATCATTAGTAATATGTTTTAACCTTTTCACACCAACCATCTGTCCTTTTACTGTCCTTATAATGACCTGCAATTATGATTCTGATGTCATCATGGTGTTCCATGATCCAGAGCCATATTTGATCACCAGAAAACTATTAATGTGTATCTAATCTGGGGTTCTAGCCAGTCCTGAAGCATTTTGCACAAAACTCTCCCAATAGTTGGAGAGAATGTTTAGCAATATCTAATGCATGAGACATGGTGAGTCAATCCCAAAGAGAATCGGGGGAAGGGGGGTGGTACGGTGGTGGGGGGCTGCGGAAGAGGCAGGGAGAAGGGAAGCAAGGTAGGGAGGAGTCAATCCTAAAGAGTCTGGGTCTATGCATGACTCTCAAAGGCAGAGAACAATGCCACTCTTCCTTCATAGATTTAATGCTGGTATTTTTTTTTTAATTTTAAAAAGGGCTCAAGGTAGCAAGTAGCTATGGAAAAAAACACTGCACTATTTCACAAAAGCAATTCAACCCACTCTCTTCCTCTTCTTATTGAATTCAGTTCAATTCTGGGTCCAGTCCATATAGTGTACCTAGCCAACATATGTATCTTGAGAGGTTAATACAGAGGACTGTCCATAGAAATGCATATTCTGGACAATATATAATCTTCATTCACTTGATTCTTGAGGCAGTTATTGTTGTTAGTGTTTTTTTGTCCCTAGTTTTTGAAGAGGACCACATTACATCACAGGATAATATTGTGACTTGTTCATAAATTCAATTTAAGTGAGACAGAGTCACATAAATTCATTAGCCTTGCTCTCTCTTCCAAAGTAATCAAAGTCCAGGGCAAGACAAAAGTCAGTGTAACTGGTGATGGCCCAGGATGCAGGGGATGACCTTGGCATCTTTGATGTCTTACCAAACTCTAAGTGCCCCCCAGCAACCACTTCAGCCAGTTGCCTTCATAGCCACTGGAAGAGATTGTTCTCATTTGCCTATTAGGCCAGAGGAAAATCTTTTCATACTTGAAGCAGACATCCCCCTACCGCCCCAGCAGGTTTGAGGCCTGTCAGTTACCCTCCACCTGGTTTAGCCTGTCTGCCAAGATTGTTTTACTGGGGTGTGACCACTGTGCATATTATAGCTTCTTAGAGTCGCAGGTAAAAGTTGGGTGACAGGTAGACATCAAAGGTGGATAAACAGCCCTGAAAAGGGCTCAGGAAGCCCTGAATCCAGAGTTGCTAGTTCTCCTTGAACACCCCCATACACTCCTCTTAAAACATTAGGGAACATTGGAAAAATCTCTGGATTTGGATTGGAAGACCAAGATGTAAGTCTTAGATTTGCCTTTACTCCCCATATGACCTTAGGCAATTGAAATGGTAATGGTGTCTGAAGATCTTTCATGCCCCCCACCCCTTGAACTTGCTGACCCAGCAGGAAGGGGTGGAGCATGAAGGAGCCACAGCTGAGTATGGGCCAGCCGGAGCCAATTTCTTCTGAGAACCAGCCAGCACTTTTGCTGAGGACTTCTGCTGAGGACTGCCAGGGATGGGAACTACAGGGGCCAGAGCTGCTGGAAATAAGCTGTATGGAGGCTAAGCATTTTCTGTGAGTGAGGAAAGGAGGAGGATCTTTGCCTGAGGGTGCCTGTTTTTTGGGGTTTTTTTTTGAAGGCTTGAGGATGTGAGTGGTGGCTCCCAGAGCACTGCGCTGGTCCTTCCTGTAGGGCTGCTGGGCTGTCCTCAGTGGGAGGTTAGCTTCTCTGTGTCATTCTGTGGGTGCTGGGGCTCCAGAAGTTGTTCAGAGTCCCCTTTTACATAGTTTGGAGGTGATCTGGGGGAAGAGTGGCTTGGACACGCTGTTTCTACTCTGCCATCTTGGCTCCACCCCTCAAAATCCTTCTTGAGCTCTTCCATGGCCTGTAACTAGTTCAATTTTTTCTTGGAAGCTTTTGATGCAAGAGTTCTGACTTTGTTGTCTTCCTCTAGTTCCATGCTTTGATCCTTTTTGTCCCCAAAAAAGGATTCTATGGTCTGTTTGTACTTTCTCTGCTTGTTCATATTGCCAGTCTATTACTTGACTTTTGAGCTCTTTGCCATATTAGAACTCTGCTTCCAGAGAGGAGAGCTTTGTCCTAAATCACTGGGGTTTTCACAAATGTTGTCAGAGGTCTGAGGAGGGTGCCCTCTTTACAGACACCTCACTGGCAAACTGGCATTTATCACCCCAGGACCACCACCCAAGACAGTGACTCAGATCCAAGCAGGTTAAAGCAAGAGCCATTATCCTCTGAATATTCACTTGGTTCCCCCTAGGATCTGTAGGCCAGGGGCTACTGAGGCAGGTGTGGTAGCCACCTTGCCCTGGGGGAAGGGACTAGATTGCCTCCTTCCCTTCCAACAGAGTTCCCCAATGATCTTTTACTTTCTTTTTGGTGTTTATGGGTTGAGAAGTCTGGAAACAGCCACAGCTGCTGGTGATTCACTCTCCTGAAGTCTGCTCTGGCTGCTGCTGCTTCCCTGGGGCTAAAACCAGGTAGCTCATGCAAGAATACGCTTGGCGGGGCGGCTAGGTGGCGCTGTGAGTAGAGCGTCGGCCCTGGAGTCAGAAGGACCTGAGTTCAGATCCGGCCTCAGACACTTAATGCACACACAAACAAAAACCTAGCTGTGTGACCTTGGGCAAGTTACTTAATCCCAATTGCCCTCCAAAAAGCAAAAAAAAAAAAAAAGAATGCGCTTGGCTCCCAGCATGCTATGATAAGCCCTTCCTCTTGGCCTGCCAGACTGCATTTAGCTGGAGATTTGTTTCTCTCTGTCACTTTTTGGGCTCTGTAGCTCTAAAATTTGTTTAGAGTCATATTTTATAGGTATATGAGGTGGTTGTGGAAGGACGTTACAGAATTTCCTGCTTCTACTCTACCATCATCTTGGCTCTGCCCCACCAAGTATCTTTTTCATCACTATTGGGATTCTTGAAGACCCCTTGAAGTATTCCAGAGCTTTTTGTAATGAACTCAGTAGGAGCCCCATAAGTAAGATAACTGACAGAAACTCACCATTTATGTAAGTAATCATTCTTCTATTTGTACTCTTCACAAGAGGTGTTCATATCAGTGAGAAAAATATTGAAGAACTCATGCCTCCCTGTTTATGCTTTGGTTATTATTGATGATAGAATAGTTTGATCATAGATAGGATCATAGGTATAGACCTGGAAAGTACTTCAAAGGCCATCCAGTCCAACCTCTTCATTTTACAATTAACAAAACCAATGCCCATAAAGTAACTTGCTCAAGGTCTCCTAGGCAATATCCATCAATAGCTTTGTGGTGGTATCTTTGAAGTTTGGCTATAATACTTTTAATATGTTAACAAGACATACCTTGTTGAAAGAAAGTCTTTGAGACTGAGTTGTTTAAAAAAATCAAATGTTTTTTATAATCAATAAGCAATAAACAAAGCAGAGTTTTATAATCCAAAATAGGATTTTGTAATCTCTACATCTCTCCCAGTTATGTGAATATGAAAATGTGGTCTGTTATAAAAAGAATCAACCATGAAAGCTTGACTGCCCCCTTCCTATATTTTTTCCAAAGATAACCTTGATAGGTGAATAAAGCATTCTCATAAATACTTAGACACAAAAGACAGGGGATGATAAGAATTATACATTTTTAACCCTATATGAACCTTGCTGTAACTATAGGTGCTGTAATTGTGACATCAGTGACCATTCAGGGAGTTGATACACTGCTGGAGAAACTGAATGGCATTATAAAATTATAGTATATGAAGAAAAGCACTGATTCTAGAGTCAGGAAACCTGGGTTCAAGTCCTGCCTCTAACACTTTTGTGACCTTAGACAAGTCACTTAACTTTCTCAGGTCTCAGTTTCTCACCTATAAAATGAAGAGGTTGAATTAGATCACCTTTGAGGCCACTTCTAGTTCTAGGTCTGTGATCCATAGTAACATCCTTTCTACAAGTACATGCAGAAGGCATAAAGAAATTTCAGTTAAATGTAAGAATAACTGCAAGTTTTTTATCAGAAAATGGAATAAAACTTTTGGCAAATTTAATGTCATCCTTTGTTCAAAGGAAAGTAGAAACATCATTTAGTGACACACCTGCTTGTCCTGTATTATGTCCATGATGCGCATAAGCAAAAAGACTTTTATGAAGATAGTTGCAGCTAATTGGCAAGCATCTGTGTCAAAGGATGAAGCAGAGAAATACTATGAATAACCTGATAGAACTATCCAGACAAAGTCACAAATGACTTTGTAATCAGTGACTTAATGTGAATATAGGCATAGGAGAGAATAATGGGAGAAAATTGTGGGGAAGTAAGAAATAAAAAAGTTAAAGCTTTGTAGATTACCCATATGCTTCAGGCTCATATATCAAAATGCTAGAAGAAAAGAGTCAGTAAGCGTTAAATATGACAACGACTGAACAACTTTACAAAAATGAAATTGACTCTGTCTTAGCAGATAGAAAAACAACTGATTCCTAATGAGTTATTTCTGAATCAACTATCTATGTGCAGCCCAGCTATTAGCTATCTACAGTCAAAACCAATATCAAATTAGTAGAAAAGATCAAGATGAGAAGATGCTGCACATACTGACTTCACCACCAAATTTGCTATTTAAATCTGCTGCAAAATTTGAAACCAGCAAATAAATGAAATATAATTCTCTCTGATCACTACAATTTCTTAGAAACTTTAACATATTTAAAAGAGTTGCCACAACAAAGAGGCCAAAGGAGCCCAGAAACTGTCACAGCTAGAAAACACTTGTTCTCCTTGCCAACCAAAGAGTCCTAGAAGTCCACAGAAACACCAATTTAGAATACCAGTTCCTCTGAAAAACATTATGATGAGAGAGCAGACTCGGGGAATCGGTACTGAGTAGGCTCACAATCTTGGGGTGGGGGTAGGGGAAAGATGGGGAGAAAATTTGTAACTCAAAATATTGTGGAAATGAAAGTTGAAAATGAAAAATTAAATAAATTTAAAAACAATCAGTGTCAACTCTTAATATAATGAAAGGGCAGTGGAGAGAAAAGCAACTCTGCAGAAAACATGGGAAGAGACCCAGTTTATCTAGATTATCCTATAAAAATTTATAGATGCAACTGGAAGTAATATAAAATATGCACTGTTGCAAATCAAGTAATCTATTTTCATCATCAATGTAATGAATCACAACATTTAGAATCTAACACCTCAAAATCCAATGTGCAATTTAAAAAACTGGAACTGGTGCATAAAAAAGTTCACTACTATATAGTGAACAGTACAGCATCATTGGAAACAGATTACCTGAGTTCAGATTCTGTCTCTGTCAATTACTACCTGTTTGACCTTGGATAAATTATTTTATCTCTCTAGCCTCAGTTTTCTCATCTATAAAATGAGGAAATTTGACTAGATGACCTCTGAATTCTCTTCCAACTGTAAATCTATGCCTATAATTCAAAGAAGAATTATGTTGAGAAAAGTGGTCATTTCTGACCAACTATTGCAATGTTAATGGATTTATGATCTTCCCTGCCCATTAACAGGTCTCACATGGAGCTGATTAAGGGAAGCTTGCTTGGGGGCGCCAGGGGCTTGCTTGTAGGAAGGCTTTCACACCTTTTTCTAATTTCTAATTAGGCATTGTGATACCTTCTGGCCCTGAGAAGTGTATGTATATTCTGAGTTGGTATTTTGCTTTGGGAGCTTGCTTATGAGAAGGATCTTGTGATTCCCTAGTAGAGATTCTGAGTAGTTATATATTCAGAGCTCCTCAACTGCTCAGATATAAAGGGTCTCTCCATCCAGGGATATATGTAAAGTGTATAGCAATATTGTTTTGATTCAGGCAGTCAGAGCCCTGTCTGTTGATCTTTATTTCTCTGCTCGTATTTTCTGTTTGTATTTCTCTGAAGTTCAAGGTACTAACCTTTTCCCCTGAACTAGTGAATACAATTTTAAAAGATTGTTGACCCCTTCAACAGCTATCTTTCCTAGTTAAGGAGATCTAAGAACCCGTGCTAGCAGTTATCCTGGGTATGCCAGTATGGTTGCCACTACAACTGTATAGAGAAGAAGTCCATGCTACAGGAAATACAATATTAAAGGCACTTAAAGATGGGTCTTTAAGATATCCCAAAAAGTTTAAGAGCTTTGCACAATATCCTAGCACTTAGCACAGTGCCTGGCACATCAGAGAAGCTTAATAAATATTTACTGATTGATTAATTTTAAGATTCCAAAAGAATGTAAATGGATATTGAAAGTATCATTACCCAAAAAAGGCAACTATAAACCCATTGGCCTCCTTTTCCATTGCCATAAAAATCCTATGCTTAAATTTTTAAAATCAACTATGCAATTATATGACCTAGAAAAGGAGGCCAGAAAGCAATTCATGTGAAATAAACCTGGCACTTTAAGGGAATGTAAGCTCAAAATGAGTCAACAGTGTGAAATGGCAGCCAAAAAATCTACTGTAAATCTTCCATATTTCAAAAGATATGTGATTTTTGTCAGTGTGAGTGCTCTCTCCTCAGACACAAGTCTTAATCTCATCATACTTTCATAGAAAATGTGATGAGTTGGCATGGCCCCCAACATTATCTGATAGCCAATTTTCTAGTAATAAGCCTTTCTAACTTATTTAGGCTGGTACTCAGATGAAGAATATACAGTGCTTAAATAATATACATTGTCTTTCTATTCTTTATTCCATTAACAGTCTAAGAATCCCTTACTTCTCTACCACAATGAAGCACAGAAGTTTAAGACTTTAATTGAAGAGTTCAATGGACATTTTGGCCAATATCAATATTTATGTGCTGCCTAAAGTGAGATCTGCCATAGCTCCTCCACCATCCCGTAAGATAACATCAGCCCTGGTACTCATACCTCATCAGTACGCTCTGTTCCTAGGGCCCTGTTAGAGGGCTGAACAGAGAGCTCCTCTCACAACTTACATTTAATAAGAATGTTCAGGCTATCTTTCTCTTCATTCCCCACCTGGCTGCATCCTTTTTAATTTTCTCTCACACCGCACACACACGCTTGCTTTTTTGTGTTGTCTTTTCCCTCAATGGATTTTAAAGTCTGTGAAGGCAAAGACTGTCCTTCTTTTTTCATGTTTGTATCCCCAGCATTGAGCAAACTGCTTGATACACAGTAGGTATGTAATATTTATTGACTACCAGACTCCTCTGAACTCTTTTGATAAGGTTTCATCTGTAGTACTATGTTAAGTTCTGCATCATCAACAACATTTTAAAGCACTTACTATGTGTCATGCTCTGTGCTAAGTCCTAAGGATATCCCCCCCCTCCAAAAAAAAGGAAAAAGCCATCCATTCTCTAAAGGAGCTCATAGTCCAACAAGAGAGACAATATGCAAACTACTATGTACGAGCAAGATCAGTATCAGAAAAAAAATTGCAGGTAATCAACAGAGGGAAGGCATTAACTTGAAGTGGATCAGAAAAGACTTTTTATAGAAAGAATGGTTTGAGATGGGATAGTGCCAAAGCAATATTCAGAGTGTCCAGGGTCACTATAAATATACCCACATGGTGATCAATCACAAGATATAACAGACTCTCCATATAGAAGACAGAAGCAACACATTTATTCAAACACCAGAAAACCAAATCCCCAAACGAGTAAGCCAATTCCATCATTGCAACAAAGCATGTGTATTGTGCTCACATTTTGGTGTGGTGAGGGCCACATGAGCATCTATGTGAAAAACTGACAAACCAGTAACCAAAGACATGTCCAATATATCTTCTCATAATTCTTTGCCCCAGACCTTTTAACCATAAATTTCCCAATTTTGATTTTTCCATATGGCATCCATGTAGCTAACCCATTAGCTACCGCCCATGAATCAGTAAATATATGACCCTGTCTTCCTTGTTCAATTTTGATGTCTTGATATGCTGCCATAAATTCAGCATATTGACTAGTTCCCCCATATCAGTACTCTCCAAAGTCCTTCTAGTACATTGGTTATAGGCTACTGCTTTCCAATGTCTTTTATGGCCCAAATATTTTGCTGTCTTATCAGTAAAATATGCAGATTTCTTCCCTTTTCTTTTCTCTTCATTTCTTTTCTTCTTCATATCTGTCATTAGATTTTACCAAAGAATGTACCAAGTATTGCTTTGTTTCAGGGGGATATATCATTTACCTCACTATCAATGTTTATTATAGATTCATGTAGGGCAGAAACTCCACTTTTGCCTGTGCTAGCTCTATTTTGAATATACCATTTCCATTTAATTAATGCTGACCTCTTGTGCATTTCCAATTCTGTGAGAAGCTGGGGGTACTCATTACCCAGGTCATAATCAGGATTCCAGGCCTTATTGTCATTTCATGGCCCAGAGTCCAATATAGAACTAATAATTACTTTTCAAAAGATATATATTGAACTCCAGATGAAGGATGTTTCCTAGATCAAAATCCTAAAGGTACATTTTGACTTTGCTGTTTCTGCCATAAACTCCAGTTTGCATAATCATCCTGTTTAATCACTTGTAATTCCACTGGGTCATTTTGCATAGGCCACAAATCTATGGCCAATTGTATAGCAGCCTTGACTTCTTCAAAAGCTTTACTCTGCTCAAGTCACCAATCAAATCCATATTTTTTTTGAGTAAATTTATATAAAGGTATCAAAATCTGTCCCAAATGTAATATGTGATGTCACCAATATCCAAATAATGCTATAAATTTTGGGCCTCTTTCTTATTGGTAGGTATAGGAAAATTATGAATGTTTTGTTGGGCTTTCGGAAGATTCTCTTGCAGCCCCTTATTGCATTGTATTCCCCAAAATTTTACATTTTGAGTTGGTGCTTGAATTTTTGCATGGTTAATTTCTCACCCTTTGCTTTTCATGTGTTCAATTAAAAGCATCAAATTCTTCTGTACTTCTTTTACATTTTTTCCTTGCATCATATCATCAATATAGTGGGCATGATGTACACAAGGTAGCTTTAATTAATCCAAATGTTCAGCCACAATCTGTTGACAAATAGTGGGATTATGCAGATATCCTTGTGGCAATCAAGTGAAAGTATATTGTCTGCCCTGCCAAATGGAAGCAAACTGGCCCCATTGTTTAGAGTCTACTGGGAAGGTAGAGAAAGCATTGGCTAAATCAATAACTGCATACCAAGTCCCATCATATTTCTGGTTCCTTTCTATTAAAGTGACAATATCTGGAACAGCAGCATACAGGAGAGGAGTCACCTTACTCACTTGTCTATAAGCCATTGTCATTTTCCCCGTCCCATCTGATTTTCAAACTGGCCAGACAGGATTATTCCATTGTGTGATTTGTAGGGAACAACTCTCCTGCTTCAATATATTCCATTATAGTATTGGTAATTTCATTTTGCCCACCTGGCACACGATATAGCTTTAAAATAATTACTTCAGAAGGTTCAGGTAAAGTAATTGGACCCATTTTTATTTTTCCCACTAAAACTGTATTTATTCCTATCTTCCTTAATGCAAATTGGTATCTTCCTCAGGTAAATTCAGGGTCATACCTCTCTGTATATCTATTCCAATGATGTATTCAGGAATGGGTACAATAACTGCAGTGTATTCTTTCTTAGGTAATTTTTCAATTTTCTTTTTTTTCTTTCTTTTTTTTTTTTTTTTAAAAGCAATTGGGGTTAAGTAACTTGCTCAAGGTTACACGGCTAGTCATTATTTATGCGTGGGTGCTCATTTTCTGAGGCCGGATCTGATCTCGGGTCATCCAAACTCCGAGGCCGGCGCTCTTACTCACTGCGCCACCTAGCCGCCCCTTTAGGGCAATTGGGGTTAAGTAACTTGCCCAAGGTTACGCGGCTAGGTTTTTGTTTGTGCGGATTAGGTGTGGGAGGCCGGCTCCGAACTCAGGTCCTTCTGATTCCAGGGCCGGCGCTCTATTCACTACGCCACCTAGCCGCCCCAATTTTCCAATTTTCATCATTAGTTTGACTTGTCTAGCTGATATTTCAGTCCCTCCCAGTCCTGTGATGGTAATAGGAGTTCCATGTTTGAACTTTTTTGTGTTTCCATAAATAAGAGAGGCCTCCACCCCAGTATTGATCAGTGCCCTGGTTACAGTATTTGATCAAATTTTCCAATATATAGTCAGATTGATATGGGATCTGCAATCTTGTCTATTTATTTCTTTAATCTGTACTGGGACATGGCCAATTTCCTATTCTCCCTGAAAGTGCAACAAACTTCAATATAATGGTTCAGGAGCATCTGTAGGGGCAGACCTTATTTCTCAATTCTGTCTGACATTAAGCAGCTTATCCTGGTACATTTTATATAGTTCATTGGTTGGGATACCATCAATTCTTCTTAAATCAACCCCTGCTCTCAATAGAGTAGTAAACAATTCTTTTCTTGTCAATCTATTCTTACTTTGAATCTGTTAGGCATTTACTTTTCTCTCTTGAGGAAATTTATGTTTTCCCCATCCCCCTAAGTCACTTAGCTGTGAAATTTTATCCAGCACCTCTGAAAGAGAGTGCCCTATTTCACCAATTAGCAGAGTCAGAAGTAGGTGCTTATAAGCAAAAAAGAGTTGTCTTCACCATGATATTTCTATGAGGAATTGCTAAGGGGATATTATTATAAGTATCTGCATCTCCAACCATGATAGTAATTTTCATTTCTTCTTTTAACTTTCTCATACAGTCCCTAGGCAAGTATCAGGGCCTGTCTCCACTAGACCACATAGAATTCGAAGGATACATTTTATTGCATTTATCGGCAGCTAAAGCTAATAGATTGGTCATATTGTTACTTGCTGACATATGAAAATCTCTAAAAATTTGCTGAACGAAAGGATTCTGATAAATACTTATAAATTTTAAGCAGTTCACACTATCTACCAATATGCTTCTGACTCCTTCATCACTGATTCTTACCATCCAAGACACTAACAATTCTCCCATTCTTTGAGTGAATCTGCTTAATATATCAGTAACCTCTTGTTGAATGAAATCCTCAATTATCTCCCTGAACATTGTTTGGCCTCCCTGATTCTCCTGCTTTTTTTCTCAGTATGGGATGAGCTTCTGCCCTTGTAAAAACTTCACCATGAAACATTGTGTCATTGCTTTGTACACATACACTTTCCTGGCAGTCATGTCATAGCAACTAGGCTCAATCTCTACTAAAATGGTTTGAACTTTCCTCCTGTTACTTTCTGCTTCTCTTTTCTGAGCCAAATGCACAACGTCATTCTCTTCTACCACCTGAGACCCTCCATCTTGCTCTTCTATAGGAGAGCTTGAATGCTGGAACACAGCCAATTCCCTTTCCATTTGAATATTTTCTTGTAAGAGTTTTTCTCTACTCTTACATATAATACAATAATGTGTTAGTAATACCCAGTCCCTTCTACACACTGCCTCCAGCTCTTCCCCAGGTTTTATTGGTATTCTTTGTAAACATATTTCTAAATCTCTAGGTTCTCCCTACTGTAAGCTCAGCTCCCAGTTTTCACAGAGCCCTGTACTTTTAGACCATGCCCTTACTTAGGGAGGCATAAGGTAATTCCTCTCATCCTGGGATAGCCATTTCTTCTTCTAAATCCCTTCTGCCTCCAAATAGAGGTCTGATACCTTGCAATCCTATCCTTGCCACCAAATAATGCGATGTTCACAGTGCCCACGGTCAATATAAATATACCTACATGGTGTTCAGTCACAAAATATAAAGACTCTCCATATAGAAGATAGAAGCAAAACATTTATTCAGACACCAGAAAACCAAATCCCCAAACCAGTAAACCAATTCCATTGTCACAACAAAGAAGTTAGTAAGCCATAACAGTACAGTGAGCCATACCATCCTTTAGCCTTCCCACAAACCAACATTTACTTACAAGTCTGTCTTCTTGCTTCCTGTCCTCTTTCCTCCCATCCTCTAGCTGTTCTGACTCCCAGCTTCCTATGGGCTCTGCTCGTCCCTTCAGCAAATTCCTCCCACCACAGGCTTCATGTAATTACATTCAGCCTATTAGGGGACAGAGTTTATTTTCAAAGAAGGGAAAGTCTTCAAATTGCCCTAGGCTTATTAAGGGGCAGGGAAGATCTTCAAATTCCCTTTACCATTATAGATGGGACTTGAAGAAAGTCAAGGAGAACAAGAGACAGAGATGAAGAGAGAATTTGAGACTTGGGGGCCAGCAAGTGAAAATGCACAGTTCAGAGTACTTGTGTGAGGAACAGCAAAGAGGCACAAGGTCAGTGGATGGCAGAGCATGTGGGGGAAGGTGAGGAGAAAGTAAGTGTAAAGCCAAGCATGAGCAGCTTTCTAGCGGTCTGCTGCTGTGAACAGCTTCAAGGTTCTTTTTACATAGTATAATGAACTTTCCATTTATTCATCAGTAAATTAAAGCAGAACATTCACAGAAATCAAAGTACAGCATTCACAATATTATGATATAACAATTTATCACTAAAATGGCCACATAGTTTTCACCAAAGTGGCCACATAGCTTTAAGCAAAGTACATTCATTCAGTAACTAAATCATTTAGTAAGTCCTTAATTCAATCATTCTTAAGGAGGCTTGTCTTCTTAATGGACACAAAGTACAAAAGTCAAAGTTTTCCACCCCAGGTCACAGTAAATCATAATCTTCTCAGTCAGGATCAGGAACCCAAGAAGAGAACTTTTCATCTTGACTCAAGGATGGCTCTCAGCTTCCAGGGTTCCTCTTCCATGGTCCCAGCTCCTGCCCAAATCTACACAACTGTCACCAGGGTTCAAAGGCAGGCAGCTCCCAGTTCCTTGTCCAGCTCCTTGTCTAGTTCTTCATGTAGTTCCTTGTCCAGTTCCCATTACCTATTGAAGCTCACTTAGTCCAGTCCACCTCAAGTCCTTCACAGTTCCTGTTTGTAGGGTTCACAAGTTGTGGGATTCACAATTTCTGGATCTTAATACTTGATATAAGCATGAACTGAAATAAGGTGTTAACTATTTTTTTGCTGGCCATTACAGTAAGGTATAAGAAGACTTCAAAAGGTCACGTTGTGAAGGACTTTGAATACCCTTTCTATTGTGTATTCATTTTGTCAAACAGATGGGTACCAAACTTTAGAAAGGACATTGATGAACCAGAATATTCCAGTGAATGGGAGGCTAAGTTGGTGAAGGAACTAAATGACTCTATGACTCCTAGAAAGGAATAAAGAAATGGAAGTATTTAGAAATGTTTAGCCTTGAGAACATTCTTGGGGGGAGGAGAGGCAGAGAAAGATATATTAGCTATCTTTAAGCATTTGAAGTAAAAATACAAATTATTTTAATGTAGACCCAAAGGAAACAAGTAGTGAATAGAAGCAACATGGAAGTTAATATCAGGTGCATGTAGCTACTCATTCATTCTTTAATTCTCAGCTCAAAAGTATCATATAGGACTACATGAAGTCTTCACCTCCAGTCATCCTGATGTAAATCTGGCAACTAGCCTCCAGAGTAGAGAGTTAGGCTGTTGACTTTGAGTAACCCTCCTCACCTAAATCTAATTCACGTGCAAGTCATGGCATCACCTTCCTGATGTCATAGTCCTTTTCAAGAATGAAGGACAGGGGTGGCTAGTTGGCACAGTGAATAGAGTTCCGATCCCAGAGTCAGGAGGACCTGAATTCAAATCTGACCGTAGATACTTCACACACACACACACACACAAACGAGATGTGTGACATTGGGTAAGTCACTTAACCCCAATTGCCCTACCATCCCCCCTCCAAAAAAAGCAAAAAAAAAAAAGAATGAAGCACAAACAACAACAACAATTAATCCTCTCAGCTGGAAAGAATTTTATCTTTCTCCAATTTCACATAGTACTTTGTGTCTCACTTATGCTTTTAATTTTCATAAATATAACATTTTTATTTATGGTTATTTCTGTGTCTTTTCTTCCTATTCACCTCTATCCCCTTTTTAAGCCCTATGAAGTCAGATAACCAGCACAATGTTTAATTTCTATAAAGTTCTTAACAAATGGTTAACAAATGAACAAAATCTCAGCTAATATAATAAAAAACTTACAATTAGAATTATTGAAAAATGGAAAGGGTTTTCTTGTGAGCTAATGAGCCCCTTGTCACTATGTTCAAGTATAGCCTAGATTCTAATTACTCAGGTATAATGTAGAAATCATATAAGGTACAGTAAGTTGGATTAGGTGACCTCTGAGGATCCCCCTCCCAACTCTAAAAGTCTATGGATATCATAATTGACATATTTTAATATGTCATAATTTATATATTGTCCTCTTATAATGGTTGCTTAGTATAGTATCTTGTCAGACCCTCAGTTTCTCTGCATAGGACAATCCAAAAACATTTTAAGTGTGAAAGAAATGACAATAGTGATTCAGTGGTAGTTAAGGGACAGAAATGGTTTCACTGAAAATAAATTGCTAAGTTCTATTAGAATAACCAAGCTGGTTTGATCATCAATTTCCTCTGGTCTTTCCTCCTGTTCTTACTATCTCAATGGCTAATGACTAGGACTTGATTGACAGGGATGACAAACCCCAGAGGGGTAGCTTTCTGTAAAGGGACTTGATGACTGATGAAAAGGGAATTCAAGTATGTAAATATATACTTAACCTATACCTAGTACTTAACCTAAAGAACTCATAAAACCAAGTGCTTAACCTTCAAGCCACTTTCCCCAGGCTTCTTCAGCACTTGCTTAGGTTTCTGAACATCAAAAGAGATAATGTAGGTAAAGGGCTCTCTTAAAACATTGCATAAATATCATCTATTATAATCATTATTATTTTTATTATAATAAAATTAGGCAGGATTATATAGAATGTAGGTTTAATTGGTTGAATTTCATTCATTCCACATTTATTAAGTACCTACTGTTTATAAGATCATTGTGCTCAGTTCTAAGGGAAATATAACATTTACATCACTCAGATTATAATCCTGTAGGGATAATCACATAAATAAAATACAAAATAAAATAAGTGCCAATATAGAATACTGTGTAAAGTGATGGACTTGGAATTTGGAAGTAAAGCTCAAGTCCCAATGCTGGCATTCTACTTCAGTATCATGGGTATGTCAATTTAGTGCCCTGAACCTAGAACAAACATTTAAGACTATAAACTACAGATTTCCTGTGATATGGATCAGTAGGTCAGTAAAGAAGCCTATATAGAACAGGTTCCTATGTACCAGGCCCCCTACTAAGTTTTAGGGGTACAAAGAAAAGCAAAAATAAAAGCAAAAACAAAAGCCCCATCCTTACCCTCAAAAAACTGACATTCTCATGGGGGGGGGTTGCATGTAAAGAACAAGAAACAGACAAGATGAATACACAATAGAAAGGGGATCATCTCAGAGCGGAAAACACTGGAAACGGTAGAGTATAGCGGAATTCTTGTATTTTATCCTGCTGACAGTGGGCTTTGATCTAAGCTTTGAAGGAAACCAGAGAAATGAAGAGATTAGGGACAACAAACACAAAGGTATGCAAACAGGAGATGAAGTGTCTGGGTGAGGAACAATGTAGTTGATTTATAGAGTGAGTGGAACAGAGAAGGTAAGTAAACTGGAAAGGTAAGAAGCAGTCAAATTATGAAGACCTTCAAATTCCAAAAAGAGTATGTGGGTTGAGAATGAGGAGACAAGGATGACACTGGTTTGAGTCTGAGTGACTGGGAGAACAATGGTGACTCAATAGTAATAGGAAAGTTCAGAAGAGGGAATGGTTTAGGGAGGGTAAAGATAATGAATTTTGTGGTGCACATGTTAAGTTTGAGATGCCTGTTGAACATTCATTTTGAGATATTCAAAAGGCAGCTAGTGTTTCATAATTTTCTCAGGAGACTAGGGCTGGATATCTAGACTCATCCATATGGAAATAATAATTGATCAATGTAGAGAGTTCCCACTTCAGGATTCATACACTTAAAAAAAAAAAAGTTCTTTGTTATACACAAGTTGAAAGCTCTAGGAAGTAAGATTGGGGAGGGGGGCGTTTCTTCCAGCTGGGCAACAGAGGAAGCTTAATAGAGAAAGTAGTGCTTGATCTAGGCCTCGAAGGATGGGTAAAATAATAGTAATTAGAGACTCATTGAGAAGTAAAGAGTACAAGAACACAGTGTGATACATTCAGGAGATAGCAAGCAGATGAGTTTGGCAGGAGCATAGACTATGAGAGCCCCTAAAACCATGTCAGATAGAAGAAACTGGTAATGTTTAGCTTGAAGAAGAAAATACAGGGAAGATATGAAAATTCTTTTAAGTATTTAATGGTCTGTCATGTAGGCAAGGGATTGTATTTATCTTACTTGGTCCCAAAAAGCCAAACAAGGAAGATATTGGGAGACAGTTTTCAGAAAGAAATTCCTAATCATTAGAACTGCTGAGTAATGGAGCAGGCATTCTGATAAGTTTCCTGTCACTTGAAGTGTTCAAAGGAACCTTAAGCATCATCATCTTCTTAGGGCCTTTCTTGGTCCCCTCAAGCTCTTATAGCCTTCCCATCTTGAAAAAAAAATGTACTTTTGAAAGTCTGAACTTAGCAAACACCAAATAAAATGAGCATTTGCATATATAAAATAGAACAGAGAAAAAGGATTGTACTTGAACCTGTGAATCTTGAATATGTACAGATTGCATGTAACTTTCTCCCTCTGGCTTTCCTTCTGTTTTATTCTGTCATTTAAAACTTTTTTTCTTCTTAATTAAAAAGTATTAATTTCTCTTTGGTCCATTCTCTTCTCCCTCCCTCTATGGAGGGGGTGGGGGCACAACTTGGGAAAAACAAAACTATTATAATAAATATGTATAGTCAAAGCAAAGTAAATTCCTACCTTGGGCATGTACAACATATATCTCATTCTGCACACCAAATCCATTACTTCTTTGCCAGGAAGTAGATAACAGGTAGCATTGTTGGTCTTCTGGGATCATGGTTGGTCCTTACACTGAGAATTTTTAAGTCTTTCCAAGTTATTTGTTTTTACAATTTTTTTTTATTGTTTGCATTGTTCTGTCTGGTTCTGTACATTTCACTTTGCATCAGTTTATGCAAATCTTACCAAGCTTCTCTGAAACACTCCTTTGTATTTTGTTTTGGAGATGGGAAGGCAAGACAATTGGGGTTAAGTGACTTGCCTAAAGTCACATAGCTAGTAAAGTGCCCACTATCTGAGACTGGATTTGAACTCAGGTCCTACTGACTTCAGGACCAGTGCTCTCTGTTCTCTTCACTGAGTCATCTAGCTACCCCTATCTGTATTTTTAAAATAATATTTTTATCCAATTACATGCTTAAACAATTAAAACATATTTTGTAAATTTTGAGTTCCAAATTTTATCCTTCCTTTTTAACACTCCCCCCTCTCTAACATGGTAAGCAATTTTATATAGTATATACATGTGCAATCATTTAAAACATTTCCATATTATTTTGTGCAAGAAGACTCAAATTTAAAAAATAATGAAAGAAAAAGGAAAGTGAAATAGCATGTTTCTGTCTGTATTCAGAAAGTATCATTTATTTTTCTGGAGGCAGATAGCATGCTTCATCATGACTCTTTTGGGATTGTCTTGGATCACTGTATTGTGGAAAATAGCTAGGGTATTCACAGTTCACCATACAATATTGCTGTTACTATGTACAATGTTCTCCTGGTTCTGCTTACTTCACTTTGCATAAGTTCATGTAAGTCTGTCCAGATTTTTCTGAAATCATCCTGCTTGTCATTTCTTATACCACAGTAGTATTCCATCACAAATTATATACCACAGCTTGTTTAGCCATCCCCCAATTAGTGGGCATCCTCTCTATTTCCAATTTTTAGCCACCACAAAAATAGCTGCCATATGTATTTTTATACAAAAATGTCCTTTCTCCCCTTTTTATGTCTTTGGGGTTATCATATTCCTTTTTTAAAAGTGTCTCAATGACTTTCTTTTCTTTCTTTCTTTTCCCATGTTTTGATACCTATCATTAATCTCCTTCCCTCTCCCATTTCCACCACTCCACTACTGAAGAAGATTTTTTTTTACAAATCCTTATAATGAATATACAGAACAACGCAAAATAAACTCCCACATTGTTTCTGAAAATATATGTTTCATTTCCCCACCATGAGTCCATTACAACTCTATCAGGAGGTAGGTAATGTATGCCATGACTGGTTTCTGGGATCATGATTGCTTATTGATAAGAGATCTGAAGCTATGTCAGGTTAGTTTTCTTTACAATGTTGTGGTTATTGAACACATTCTTCTCCTGTTTCTATAAAACCTTCCCTTCTAAGGTTACTTACCCTCAATTCTGCTTGTGTCTTATATGGACAATTTGATTCTCCACTAGAATCTAATCTCTTTGATGATAGGGACTTCTTTTTTGGGGGAGGGGAGTATCTTTCTTTATATCTCATGGTATTTGGCACAAAGTAAGATTTTAATAAATACTGTTTAATTGACTGATTTATTGTATAACTACTTTGTCCAGGGTGTTGAAAGAGATAGTCATGCACAAGGAGGGAGCTTGGATTAAATTAGTTTTGTGATTCTATCATTTATGAGTCTGTGATTCTTTAAAAGAAACAAAAACAAATGAATAAAAACAACTAGAGAGCAGTTGACCTAAGTCTGAAATCTCCCACTACACTGATCCTTCGTTATACTTCCCAACTCTGTGATTTTATGATTTATGAGCCCCTGTAATTCTTTAAAAAACAAACAAAAAACAACTAGAGAACAATTGACTAAAGTATGAAATTCTCCACTACACTGAAAATTCATTTTTAAAACAGAGCAGGAATTATAACCTAAGACTTGCCAGAGAAATCATTGCACTTTTGCTAAGGAAATGGTTGACTTTTATTGACTTTAAAGAAGTTTGCCTATCATATAGCCCAACAAGTGTGGCACTTGAAAACTGTTAGAACTTAGATTTTTTGACCCTTCAAGCCCCTTTGACAGGCTAAGTTCAATATTGATGATTGTCCTGAATGTCTTCTGTTGACTCTCAAACCCAAGACAGTTCTATCCCTTGGTAACATTTGAGTTTATTTCATGTCTAGTTTTCTCCTAGGAATCTTTAGTTCTCTTGTAGCCAACTATTGCTCTCAAGCTATGGAGTATAGAACAATTTTATTATACAAAACAAAGAACATAAAAAGGTTTCACACCCAAAGCCATAGATAATAAGGAAAACTTTGACCTTAATCAAGTTCTACTTCATTCTAGGGTGACTTCAGACTTATACTACTATCCTACCCTAAGTTCCTAGAGAAGGAAATGCAAACTATTTCAGTGTCTTTGCCAAGAAAATCCCAAATGGGGTCATGAAGAGTTAGACATGATTGAAATAACTCAGCAAAACTTGTGTCCGTCTTTATGTCTCTTTCCAAAATGTGAGAAAAGAATTCAAGATCACTAGAGTCACTTCCCTCACCCAGACCTGAATAGACTCCATTACTCTTAGTACTAGCAAATTACTCTGCTTTATTGTTGCTTCATGTACTTAACAATGTCTTTGGTTCTAGATGTACCTCTGGTCCATGTGTAGGACTTACTTGCCATGCCATTTCATTGTTTTTATACTGTTTTGTTTCTAGAACCTGCAAGTCCATATGTCATGTCTGTCTGTCTCTCTGGTCCTTGTAATGCTCAATATTGCCCCTCGATTTTACTCCTTACAAGGTAAGGAAGCTCCATTACTCAGTTATGTTTACACTAATGTTGCCCTCCTCTTTCCTTTCCTCACCAAAGTGTGAGGACCTGAAAATAACACAACCAAGATGAATAGCTCTTTGGGCTACACGATATACTTTCAGTTTGTCTTTTAGCTAGGGCTGTAGTGGCACCCTATGCATAAATTTCAACTCCTCCCATATAAATAAGTAGATATACATATCCTACAATATACATAGACCAAAGTTTATAGAAGATATATCCAGAATAAATGAAAGAAAATCTTAGAAGAAAGGGACTAACAGTAAGAAGAAGGGGAGGGACCAGGAAAGGACTCCTTTAAAAGGTACAAATTGAGGTGAAGGAAGGAATTTAGAGAAGCCATGGAGTAGAAGTAAGGAGAGAGAGAGAGAGAGAGAGAGAGAGAGAGAGAGAGAGAGAGAGAGAGAGAGAGAGAAAGACAGACAGACACAAACACATACACACACAAGCAGAGACAGAGGGAGAGAAAGAATTCCAGGTGTGGTGGACCTATAGTACAAATGTAAGTAGATAAGTATAGCTCAATATATCATGTGTACAGTAGATTGAGGTGGAAAAAGACATAAAAGGTAGGAAAGAGTCAGATTATGAAGAGATTTAAATATTAAACAGAATAATTATATCTTATATCCGATCTTTGGAATAACAGGGAACCATTGGAGTTGATTGAGTGAGGATGGGGAGGGGAACAAAACAGGAAGGGTCATAAAGTTTGACATGGTCATGGTTTAAAAAATTCACTTTGACAATTGATTGGTGGATGTCTTGGAAGAGAACTGAAGCAGGAAGACTGGATTAGGAAGATATTGCAATAGCATATGTAAGAAGTAATGGTATGAACTAGAATACTGTCTATTTAAATATAGAGAAGGGGCCATATATGAGAAATGTTGTGAAGCAAGAAATGGTAATACTTGCCATCTGATTGGATATGTACAGTAAATTGGAATAAAGAATCAAGAATGATGCCAACGAAGTAGGCTAGGATGACTGGGAGGATGTCTTTGGTAGCAATAGGAAAGTTTTGAAGCAGGAGAGCTCAGGAGAAAAGATAATGAGTCCTATCTTGAACATATTGAGCTTGAGATTTCTACAGGTCATCCAGTTCTAGAGTACAAGAGGAAGCTGCAGATCTGTGGTTGCACTTTAAGAGTCTGGCTCTTTCTATATAATAGGTCTTTTAATCATTTATGTAGAAATGATAACTGAACTACTGGGGACTGATGAGAAAACCAAGTGATATAGTAGAGTGAAAAAAATGAGGGAGGTCATGATGGAGACTTGGGGAATGTCCATAATGATGGGTGTGACATGGATGAAGACCTAGCAAAGGATACTAAAGAGTGAGATAAAAGGAGAAGCAGGAAAAAATAATACCCTAAAAAACTAGAGAGGGTCTAGGAGAATTGGGTTAAAAACAGTGTTAAAAGTACCCAGAGAGGTCAAGAAGGATGAAGATGGAGAAAAAGCCATTATATCTGGTGTAATGCCAAAGTGATATCCACAGCAGCTGCTATGAATATGCATTGCTCATTTTCAGGATAGATTCACAAAATATAATAAACTCTCTTCCTCCAAAGCTAAATCAAAATATTTATTTGGGACATTATTAGAATACTAGGAGGTAAGATTTAATAGTGTACTCAGGGTACTCATCACTAATCCAAGGAGTGCTGACATCTTAAGCCTTTTTGTCAGGTCTCCTCACAAATTCCCCTAGACATAATTCCTCCATCTGCCCACTCACAGCTTGTTTTTGTCTCTCTGCTCATGCTCGCTCTCTCTCTCTCTTTCTCTCTCTCTCTCTCTCTCTCTCTCTCTCTCTCTCTCTCTCTCTCTCTCTCCTCTTTGGGCAAGCTCATTCCACACTGAGCTCAATGTGATCATAGGCTCCATGTGTTAGGAAGATCATTCCATTTCATTAACATTACTTCTGGTCATTAAAATATTAGTATTAACTCGTGAGTGAGTAGTTTCAATTTAAAAGTTAGAGAGTAGAGAGAGGGAGGAGAAGAAGCAGAGGCAAAAATTGTAGGTATATTTCTCAAGAAGTTTAGCCAATAAGTCGAAGACAGATAGGATGATAGCTCTTGGGGATGGTAGGATAAAGTGAGAGCTTTTTGTTTCATTTTTTTTCAAGATGGGACATGTATGGGAATATTTGTAGAAATCAGAGAAGGAGCCAATATCAATCAATGTATAAACATTTTTAAAGCACCTACTATGTTCCAGGCACTGGAGATATGAAAGGAGACAAAAGACAGCCCCTGCCTTCAAGGAACTCACAATCAAATGAGGGAAGACAATATGCAACTAATATATACAAGACAAGCTACATACAGGATAAATATGTCATAATTAACATAGGAAAGGCACTAGAGTTAAGAGGGGTTAGGGAAGGTTTCCTGTGGAAGGAAGAATTTTAGTTGGGACTAAAAAGAAGCCAGAGTGATCAGTAGTTAGAACAGAGAAGGAAGAGAATTCCAGACAAAGGGAACAGCCAATGAAATTCCTAAAGCCAAGAGATGAAGTGTCTTTTTCATGAGACAGCCAGGAGGCCAGTGTTATTGCATCAAAGAGTATGTATTGGGGAGACAGGTGTAAGAAAATTGGAAAGATAGGAGAAAGCTAGATTATGAAGGGCTTTCAGTGCTTAACAGAGGCATTTTGCATTTGTTTTTGGAGGCAATAGGAAGCCACTGGGATTTATTGAGTAGGGGTATGATATAATTGGACTTAGTGGCTGAATGGAGGCTGGATTGGAGTGGGGAAGAGATTTGAGGGAGGCAGTTCCACCAGCCGACTGTTGCAATAATTAAGGTGTGGGGTGATGAAGACCTGAAGTAGAATTGTGACAGTGTCAGAGAAGAGAAGGCAAAGTATTGGAGAGATATTGCAAAGATGAAATCTATTTAGGCCTTCACAACTGATTGGATATGGGGAGTGAGAGATAATGAGAAGTCAAGGATGACTACTAGGTTGGAATACTGAGGGAAAGGAAGGATGCTGATGCTTTCTACAATAATAGGTAAGGTTTTGATGGGAGTATGGTGTGATTTTGGCTTAGGAGGAAAGACAATGGGTTTTGGACATATTGATTTTTTTTTTTAAGCAATTGGGGTTAAGTAACTTGCTCAAGGTTACACGGCTAGTCATTATTTATGCGTGGGTGCTCATTTTCTGAGGCCGGATCTGATCTTGGGTCATCCAAACTCCGAGGCCGGCGCTCTTACTCACTGCGCCACCTAGCCGCCCCTTTAGGGCAATTGGGGTTAAGTAACTTGCCCAAGGTTACACGGCTAGGTTTTTGTTTGTGCGGAGTAGGTGTCGGAGGCCGGCTCCGAACTCAGGTCCTTCTGATTCCAGGGCCGGCGCTCTATTCACTGCGCCACCTTGGACATATTGATTTTAAGATATCTATTAGAAATCTAGCTTGAAATGTCTGAAAGGCAGTGAGATTGGAGGTCAAGAGCAAGATTGGGGCAGGATATATAACTTTGAGAATCATTGGCCCAGAGGTGTTAATTAAATCTATGGGAACTGATGAGATCACCAAATAAAGAAGTATGAAGTGAGAAGATAAGAGGGCCCAGGACAGAATCCTGAGAGACACCTATAGTTAAAGGGTGTGATTGGGAGAAGTATCTAGTAAATGAGACAGGGAAAGAGCATTTAGAGAGGTAGGTAAAGAACTAAGAGACAGAGCGGTATGCCAAAACCTAGAGAGATAGGGATAGATTTAAGGAGAGAGAGAGAGAGAGAGAGGGAGGGAGAGAGAGAGAGAGAGAGAGAGAGAGAGAGAGAGAGAGAGAGAGAGAGAGTAGAGATGATATTGGGAGAAATTTGCTGAAGAACTCAGGAGAGGATAGGATCAAGGGTGGATGTAGAGAGTTTTGCCAAAACAAAGTGAAAAATCAGTGTTTGTTACTGGTGTGAAAGAGGACATTATAGTGAATGATACCTGAGTAATGTGTGATAAGGAGGTGGTGAAAAGATAAAACTCATGTCAAACATTCTTGATTTTTTGCAATGTATGATATGAGATACTTAGCTGAAAGGGTGGGGGAGGGGTGTCATGGGAGACTTGGAGAAGAATTTGAATATTTGGATCGAGATTCAATTATGAAGAAATAGAATATTTACTGTGCTTCTCTGGGGATTCAACTGGAAGTAGATAAACAAATATGTTTCCAGTCATCATGGTTTCACAATTTCCTCCAGCTCCATTCAACAGCATGCAAAGAGGAGTAAGAAACATGTAGAATAGGAACAATCCAAGGTTAGGGGTTCCATTAGATGTTATTGGCAATAGGACAAGGAAGCAAGTGAATTCAGAGTGAAAGATAATGTAGAGTTGAGTTGATTAACCACGGGGTTGAGATAAGGAAGAGAAGAGGGTAGTTAGGCTAGTGTTGATGGCTTAGGAAAGAACTGAAAGGCAGAAGGAATAGAGATCACACTGAAAATGAAGTACATGGACAAGGGTTATAAGACATAAAGAATAATAGCCTTATAAAAGTTTATGATCTGATAGAGGTATTTCAGGGCTCTTGAATATGGAAGTAGAACACTTGTGAATGACCACAAAGTTAAGACTGTGAACGTTCCTGTATGGCTAAGGTGTACTGGAACAGAATATCCTGAGAATCAAGTAGTGGATGAGGAAAAGTGCAAACCAGCACTGAAAACTATAGCCAGGAAAGTTGTGTCATCAGGAGAGAGTAAGCTCTCAATAAGTAAAAGACATGGAGCGGACATGAATTGAATTTTTTAAAAATGAAATATAGGTTGTTACCTATGGGGCAGACATTCCAGAGTACACAGGGAAGGGATGGGTTAATTTAGACTGGAAGGTTAAGAGATTTGATTGTAATAAAAAAGTAAGGGTTTGATTGAGGGGGATGGAAATAAATGATAGAGAAGGGGTCTGAAGAATGGCAACCAAGAGTTCAAAATCCCTGACAAGTCATGTGTACTATAGGGTAGAAGTAAGTCATTGAGGAAGGCATTCTGGTAGGATGTCATTGTCCACAAGAGTTCCTTAGGTGGAATTGTCTCAGGGAATCAAGCCGTTGTGTATGGTTGAGAAGAGGAGGGGGGAGGGGAAATTGAGTCAAGGGTACCTGGGCACAGGCAAAGCAAGCTCTGTGCAGCTGTAGGTGCTTAAATAGAATGTGTACCCAGGTCAGACTCAAACTGAAGACTTCTGATCTCAAGTCCAGCATTTTTTCTGGTAGACCCAAGGGTTATGCTAGTAAATGTTTCACAGCTGACTTTCTTGGGGGGAAGAAACACACAGGGTGGCTTGGAGGAGCACAGTGAATACAGCACTGGCCCTGGAATCAGGAGGACCTGAGTTCAAATCTGGCCTCAGACACTTACTATCCATGTGATTTTGGTCAAGTCACTTATGACAAATAAAGATGCTATAAAAGAGATGCAAACAAAAGAAAAAATAGAAGACAGTGTGAAATACCTCATTGGAAAAACCACTGACCTGGAAAATAGATGCAGGAGAGATAATTTAAAAATTATTGTGCTACTTGAGAGCCATGATCAAAAAAAGAGCCTAGAAATCATCCTTAAAGAAATTCTCCAGGAAAATTGCCTCGATATTATAGAACCAGAGGACAAAATAAAAATGGAAAGAATTCACGAATTTCCTCTTCAAAAAGATCCCAAAAAGAAAACACCTAGGAATAGTATAGCCAAATTCCAGAGTTCCCAGGTCAAAGAGAAAATCTTACAAGCAGCCAGGAAGAAACAATTTCAGTGGAAACACAATCAGGATAACACAACCTCTAGCAGCTTCTACATTAAGGGATGGAAGGGCTTGCAATATGATAGTTCAGAGGTCAAAGGAGCTGGGACTAAAACTAAGAATCACCTAACCAGAAAAACTGCATATAATGCTATAGGGAAAATATGGTCATTCAATGAAATAGCGGACTTTTGAGCATTCTTAATGAAAAAGCCAGAGCTGAACAGAAAATTTGACTTTCAAATACAAGAATCAAGAAAAGCCTGAGAAGGTAAATAGGAAAAGAAATCATAAGGAACCTGTTAAAGTTGAACTATTTACATGCCTACATGGAAAAATGATAATTGTAACTCATAAGACTTCTCACTATGAGAATAGTTGAAGGGAATATATGTGTACATATATGTATGTGTACATATATGTACGTATGGGAGGGAGTATGTATATATAAATATGAATGTGAGTGTGGGCATATATATGTTCATGTATACATAGAGGGCACAGGATAAGCTGAATATGAAGGGATGATATCTAAAAAATAAAATTAAGAAGTGAGAGAAGAATTTATTGGGAGAAGGAGAAAGGGAGAGATAGATTAAGGTAAATTATCTCATATAAAAGAGGCAAGAGAAAACTGTTACAATGGAAGGGAAGAACAGGAAGGTGAAAGGGAATCAGACAATCTTATTCTTATTCAATTTGGCTTAAGGAGAGAATAACATACCCACTCAATTGGGTATCTTACCCTACAGTAAAATAGTGGGGTAGGGGATAAGAGGGGGATGATAGAAGGGAGGGCAGATTGGGGGAGAGGGTAGTTAGAAGCAACAATTTTGAAAAGGGATAGGATCAAAAGAGAAAATAGATAGGATAGGATAGAAGGAAATATAGTTAGTCTTCCACAATATAACTACTATGGAAATGATTTGGGTAACTACACATGTACAACCTATATTGAATTGCTTATCTTCCCAGTGGGTGTGGGTGAGGAGGGAAGAAGGGAAAAAATCTGGAACTCAAAAGTTTTAAAAAACAAATGTTTAAAAATTTGGTTTTTTTTACAAGCAAGTGGGAAATAAGATATAGAGGTACTAGGGTATAGCAACCCATCTTGCCCTACTGGAAAGTTAGAGAGGTGATGGGGAAGGATATAAGAGAGGACAGATTATATGAAGGGGTATTCAGTAGGCTTGCTGTTTTGGGGTTGGGGTAAGGGAAAGATGGGGAGGAAATATATAACTCAAAATCTTGTGGAAATGAATGTTAAAAACTAAAAATAAATAAATAATAAAAGACAAAAAATATTTAAACAAAAGAAAGTGAATCTGAACAAATTCTATAGCAGTGGAATCCACAAGGAGACAGAATATGGCAGATTTCCAGCCCAAGACAAATTGGAAGTTGAAAGGAAGGATCTGTTGCACCTGGATGGGAGGGGAGCACAGTCCAGTGCATTGGATGTACCAGCCCAGACTCAACTATAGTAAAGCTGGAGGAGACCCCAGTGGACTGAATCACTGGCAATTTCCTGAACTTTCAGTGCAGGAATCAAGATCTGTTGGAACCAGGCAAGAAATAAGCACAATCCTGCACAGGATCTGTGGCAACAGCAGTGGCTACTCCTGAAGCTATCAGCCCACAGACTGAATGTTTAAAAGTCACCTATTTAAACTTCTGGGAACCAGGCTGGTGGAGTAAGAAGTAAGTTGCTCTCACCCTCCCTTGTCAACCTTGAAAAACCCAGAGAATATTGCCTCAGGAAAGATCCTGGAAAAGTGGAGCCAGCACGAAGTTGGAATATGGCAGTAATTTTGTTCAGGAGGCTAGGGGGATTAATGTGAAAGGTCCCTCTTGCTGTGGCTGAAGGGGACCAATACAGGATGGGAGGCATCCCAGAAAGCCAGAAGAAAGCCCTGCTTTAATGGATCAGCAGGATATCCTGAGCCCCAGGGTGAAGGAGCAGGCAAGTGCCAGCACTAGGCACACACCAGCCACCACCAGCAGCTCTAGCTCAGCACCAGGCAAACTACAAGACCATTACAACATCTAGCCACCAAAAGCTGAAGCCCCAGGCCAAAAAAAAAGAAAAACAGTTACTAGGGCCCGACCCCCCAGCAAAAGAAGTCTGGGATAGTGCACCCTGGGTATCAGAAGCAGAGATAAAATTTAAAAGCCAGGAAAAAGGCAAACAACATGATCAAGAAGAATAAAAAATTCACTGAATATAGAGAAATATCTTGGAGAGAGGAAATAGAGGACACCATAATCGATATACACATATCTGAAACCTCAAAGGGGAATATGAACTGGCCTCAAGCCCCAAAAGTCTTCTTGGAAGAGCTTAAGAAGGATTTTAAAAGTCAAATAAGAGAGGTAGAAGAAAAATCAAACAATCCATTTAAAAATACAATTGATAAAATGGAGGAAAAAAGTACACTGAAGAAAACAACTCCTTAAGAAGTGATATTGGCTAAATGGAAAAGGAAGTGCAAAAACTAACTGAAGAAAACAATTCATTAAAAATTAGAATTGGGCAAGTGGAAGTTGATGACTATGAGACATCAAGAATCAGTCAAACAAAATTGAAAGAAGGAAAAAAATAGAAGAAAATATAAAATTCCTCATTGGAAAAACAAGTGACCTGGGAAATAGATGGAGGAGAGAGAATTTAAGATTTATTGGTCTACCTGAGAACCATGATAAAAAAAAGAACCTTGAGTGTACCTTTCAAGAAATCATCATGAAAAACTACTAATTTAAACTATTTTTTCCCAAAAAGTTAAAAAAAGAGAAGAAAAAAATATTGAGGTTATTCACATTCTCTTCTGCTCCTTATCTCACATCACCCAAATGCTTTTTGGCACTTTCTAATTTATTGTTTTATCAATTGTCTAGACTTGAGGAACTAATAGAGAAAATGTTGGTATTGCTAATTAATCTTAAATACTATGTTTGACCTTGGTTATGACTCTCCTTCCCTCCTTCCATATTAGCCAGCCCTTTCTCTATATCTCTCTGTTTCAACCTCCCTTTTTCTTTCTCTCTTTCTCTCCCTCTCCCTCCCTCCTATTTCCTTTCTTCCTCTCTCTCTTCCCTCCCCTCTTGCTCTCCCTCTTTCCTTCATTCCTTTTTTTCTCTTCTTTTCTCTTTCTCTCCTTTTCTTCCCTCCCACTTTTTTTTTCTCTCCCTCCCTCTCTTTTTCTCCACCCCCCTGCCTTGTTCTCATTTTTTACTCTCTTTTCCTAGGTAGTTTATCAGCTGTTTGGTGTAGGCAGAATACCATAGTGGGAAAAGCCTGGACTGGAATTCTAGTTCTTGTTTTGTCATTAACAAATTATATAAAATTGGGCAAAGTTCTTATCAGAAGGAGCATAGCATAGTGAATAGAGCACCAGTTCTTCCATTTCTATCTATATTTTTTCCTTTCACCTAAACTTCTATACTAATTAAAATCTGAACCAGGGAGTAGAGCTAAGATGGCAGAGTAAAAGCAGGAACTTACCTGAACTCCTCCTTGAATTCCATCAGTAACCTCTAAAACCTGAATCTAAATAAATTTTAGAGTGACAGAATCCACTAGGAGACAGAGTGTGGCAGATTTGAAGTCCAAGAAAATGAGCATGTAGGACTGGGCAGGGGGAGTGTAGAGCATGCAGGGGCTGCACCAGCACAGACCAGAGGCCAGACAATAGTAGAGCAAGAGCCATCCTGGCCAGTGGCCTGCAGATTCACCCACAGCAGGGGCAATTTGTAGACCTTTCAACACGGGACAGAGGATCTGTTGGAGCTGAGTAAGAGAAAGGGCAGGGCCTGTGGCAGCAACAGCAGCTTCTCCTGTGGCTATAAGCCCACAGCCTAGATGTTTCCAAATCACCTTCTTGAACTTCCAGGAGCCAAGATGGTGGAGTAAACCCTAGCTCCTCTAATCCCCCTTCCTGACCCTGAAAACCCAGAGATTATTGCCCCATTATTGTAAAATCCTGAAATAGTGGAGGCAGCAGCAAGCTTGGGAGTCCTAGAGGAAGGGCATGACTGAAGTTGTGCCAAGCCTGAAGTAAAGGCTTGGAGGAATCCCAGCAAAGCCCATCTCAACTGAACAGAAGGAGATCCAGAAGCCCAGAGAGGTGGGGCCAGCAAGAGCTAATGCCAGAAGCCCAGGTGTACCTTAGCACAGTCAAGGAAATCTGTAGATACCAGCACTGCACACAACCAGCTGCTGACCTGCCTGAGCTGTAGCACAGGGGCACAGAGCCCTAAACTTAAAGTGGCCAGACCACCCCTCCCCCACTCCTTACTCTGTGAGACTCAGGGTAACCCAGGGGAAAATACTGAGAGTTCTGGCCTTGGCCTCAGTCTAGATACCCAGAAGCTATAGCACACAAAGTCAACAGCCAGGCACCTAGCTCCCAGATTGAGAAATGTGGGTCAGAGCCCTTTGTACCCCAGAAGCAGAAATCCACTTTAAAAGCCAGGAAATAGGCAATCACAATTGGATGGAAGCAACTTGGAAAGGGTAAACCAAAGACAATTGAATCCTATTATTGTGAATGAGAAGAATCACTTTCAGGTGACACCATCTGACTCTATATCCACACCTGGGACCACAGAATGAAATATGTAATGGTCCCAAGCCCAAAAAGCATACTTAAAAGAGCTCAAGGAAGATTTTTTTTTTAAATTAATTTATTAGTTTAGTTTCAGTTGACAAGATTCAATTCCATAGTTCCTTGATTTTCAAATTTCCTTTACTTCCCTCCCCCCTCCCCTCATGACATCATATAGTACAGTATAGGGTCTGCAAATGCATTCATATTAAACATTATTCCAATTACAAAGGCATATTGTACTAGGTGGGATGAAAGATGGTAAGGAAGAAGTAAAACCAAACAATGAGAAGAACAAGATCATTTAGTTTGCTTCCATCAGGATTCAGGCTCAGTTCTTTCTAGTTATATCTCTGGATGGCACATTTCTCACTTTCTTGAGTCATTCGGGATTAACTTATATCACTGCATTGCTGAAAGAGTCCAGTCTGTCATAGTTGGTCGTCACAGATATGGTATGTCTGTGATTGTATACAAATTTCTTCTGATTCTACTCTTCTCGCTCAGCATCAGTTTGTATAAGTCTCTTCAGGTAATTATGAAATCCGTCACCTCCTTGTTTCTTATAGCACAATAAAATTCCATTACATTCATATACCACAACTTGTTTAGCCAT